>CM046043.1:15941992-15953993 GCA_025215565.1 Flaveria ramosissima | reverse complement strand
TAGAGAGATAAGATAGAGAGAGAGAGAGATGGAGAGAGATGATGTAGAGAAGAGAGAGAGAGACAGAGAGAGAGAGAGACAGAGAGGTAGAGAGAGAAATCTGAGGGAGATAGATATACAGAGACAGAGAGAGAGAGAGAGAGAGAGAGAGAGAGAGAGAGAGAGACAGAGAGAGAGAGAGAGAAGAGAGAGACAGAGAGAGAGAGAGAGACAGAGAGAGATAGAGAGAAGAGAGAGATAGAGATAGAGAGATAGAGAAGATAGAGATAGATATATATATAGATAGATATATATATATATATATATATATATATATATATATATATATATATATATATATATATATATATATATATATATATATATATATATATATATATATATGTAGGGGAGGAATTAAATGAAAACCATTTTATATTTGAAAAACCACAAAAATCAAGGCCAACCAATCATATATATTTTTTTAATTAGAACACTAGAAATATAATTTAACCCTCTTAATTTTGGCTGTTACAAATTCCTTGATTATTTTCATAAACAATTAATTTATGACTATAACTAATTTATTATGTCTCTAGTTTTGAAAGTAGATCACCATGAACAAAATAAATACTACTGTTATGTATACGTAACACTAATGTATGTATAAGTAACACTAATGTTACATTGTGTTACGTATACGTAACCCTGATGTACGTTAAATAACATCAGTGTTACGTATACGTAATACTATTTGTTATTTAATCTTCACTTATGTTTGGTGGCATTATCACATGTACTTGGATTGATTGTATCCAATTTCAAGTTATACTTTTTGTAAAATATCTATCCCACGTTATGTATTTCTTTTATTTTACATACTTCTTTCACGTTTTGTTGGCTAATAAGTTATGTATTTTACATTTTTGTTGATTAATGAGTTACGTATATGTATCAAGTATAAGTTACATATATGTAGTTGTTTATTTTCAGATACTATTATTTTTTATTGCTACGTATACGTAGCTTATGAATTAAACATATATGTAACACAAATAATTTTTTATAGTAACTAAATAAATGAAAGAGAAAACTAAATTAGTAAAGAGGAGAGAGAAACATAATATTAACTTTACCTAAACTATATTTCTTTATTTAAATCTTGTCATTTAAACATTATATATTTACAATCATGCCACTATTAATATAAGACATTTAGGTATGAACAATGGTTAGATATTGGGTTTTAAGGTTTTTAATTATAACATAGTTTTCAAGTGATCCCTCCATATATGATATATATAGATACAAGAGATATAGAGAGAGAGAGAGAGTAGAGAGAGAGAGAGAGAGATATAGAGATATAGATGAGAGAGAGGAGAGATTAGAGAGAGATAGAGAGAGAGAGAGGAAAACCAGGAGAGAGAGAGAGAAGGGAGAGAGAGACAGAGAGAGAGACAGAGAGAGAGAGAGACAGAGAGAGAGAGAGAGAGAGAGAGAGAGAGAGAGAGGGAGAGAGACAGAGAGACAGAGAGAGATAGACAGATAAGGGAGAGAGAGAGAGGGAGAGAGAGGGAGAGGTAGAGAGGGAGAGAGAGAGAGGGATAGACAGATAGATAGACAGAGAGGGAGAGAGAGAGACAGAGACAGATAGAGATAGAGAGAGAGAGAGACAGATAGAGAGAGAGAGAGAGATATATAGATATATATACATATATATATACAGATAGATAGATATATATATATAGATATATATATATAGATATATATATATATATATATATATATATATATATATATATATATATATATATATATATATATATATATATATATATATATATATATGTAGGGGAGGAATTAAATGAAAACCATTTTATATTTGAAAAACCACAAAAATCAAGGCCAACCAATCATATATATTTTTTTAATTAGAAGACTAGAAATATAATTTAACCCTCTTAATTTTGGCTGTTACAAATTCCTTGATTATTTTCATAAACAATTAATTTATTGACTATAATTAATTTATTATGTCTCTAGTTTTGAAAGTAGATCACCATGAACAAAATAAATACTACTGTTATGTATACGTAACACTAATGTATGTATAAGTAACACTAATGTTACATTGTGTTACGTATACGTAACCCTGATGTACGTTAAATAACATCAGTGTTACGTATACGTAATACTATTTGTTATTTAATCTTCACTTATGTTTGGTGGCATTATCACATGTACTTGGATTGATTGTATCCAATTTCAAGTTATACTTTTTGTAAAATATCTATCCCACGTTATGTATTTCTTTTATTTTACATATTTCTTTCACGTTTTGTTGGCTAATAAGTTATGTATTTCACATTTTTGTTGATTAATGAGTTACGTATATGTATCAGTATAAGTTACATATATGTAGTTGTTTATTTTCAGATACTATTATTTTTTATTGCTACGTATACGTAGCTTATGAATTAAACATATATGTAACACAAATAATTTTTTTATAGTAACTAAAATAAATGAAAGAGAAAACTAAATTAGTAAAGAGGAGAGAGAAACATAATATTTAACTTTACCTAAACTATATTTCTTTATTTAAATCTTGTCATTTAAACATTATAATATTTACAATCATGCCACTATTAATATAAGACATTTAGGTATGAACAATGGTTAGATATTGGGTTTTAAGGTTTTTAATTATAACATAGTTTTCAAGTGATCCCTACATATATATATATATATATATATATATATATATATATATATATATATATATATATATATATATATATATATATATATATATATGTATATATGTATATATGTATATGTATATATGTATATATGTATATATGTATATATGTATATATATGTATATGTGTATATATATATGTATATATATATGTATATATATATATATATATATATATATATATATATATATATATATATATATAGTAACACCCGGATATTTTCTTTAAAGCCGACGAAAGAAGAAAAAGAAATAAAGTCCAAAGTCGGGGGGACCAAACTTGGTAAAACGGGAGAAAGATTTGATGAGTAGGGGAATAAGAGGAGAGGGCAGCCCACACCCTCCCCACACTTGCAAAAAACTCAGCCAAAGAGAGGAGAGAAGGAGAAAAGGGAGAAAAATAGGGAAAAAGCTTGGTTCGGGTGGATTCGAGCGTGAAAATCGAAGTGTAGCGGGTTGAATCGAAGCTCTACTCGACAGGGTCATTTGTGTGAGTTCTAGGACCCCTCTTTTACATGTTTTCAACTGATTTGGGGCTGGAACACATCTAAAAACCCGTTTTTGAAGTGTGTGTGTTGAACCCGTGTGTATGTGTTTGTGTATGATGCGAATGAGTTTTGTTTTCGAGCTTGTGTGTGCTTGAATGGTGTTGAGGTATGTGTTTCTAAGGTTTAGGATGGTTGATTTGGGCTTAGAACGAGTTTAGAAGAGCTTGGAGGCCGAAAACGGCAGATTGGGTTCGGGATGAACTGCATTCTACATCAGCTAGGGCTAGGCGACCGAATGACATGCGTCTGGAGGCCATACAGCCGAATGGCATGCGACTAAGGTCCATGCGCACGATTGCCATGCAACTGAGGTCCATACGCATGGAAGTCATACGACTGAAGCGCATGCTTCTGTAAGGTATGCGATTGAAGGTTATGCGACTGAGGTCCATGCGCCCGGATGCCATGCGACTGAGGTTCATTCGCGCGAAGGGTATGCGACTGAAGCCCATGCGCCTGAAGTCATGCGATTAAAGGCCATACGCATGAAAGCTATGCGACTGAGAGTCCATACGCATAGGTGTCCATTTGCCCATAGGTCCATCCGCATAGGTCCATTCGCATAAGGTCCATTCGCATAGGGTCCATTCGCCTGATGTCCATTCGCCTAGTGTTCAGTCGCCTGGGAGGCCATGCGACTGGAGGGTGTCCATACGCCCAAGTAGGGCTCATACGCCGAAAGAACATAGTTTATTTACTGACTTTCGGGGGAAAGTGCAGATGTAAGTTTTGACGTGGAAGGTTCCCGGTAGTTCGTGTAAGTTGACTTTTGAGGTCATAGACGTTATGATGGGTATAATGATGAATGATGTGGTATGATTATGCATGATGTATGCTATGTATGTATGATGATGCTTCGTATGATGATGTTGACTGTGTATGTTGATGTTCCTTATTACTATGTATGATTATTTTTCCGTGGCTTTTCGTGGAATGTTAATGAATGAAATGAAAGTATTATGTAACGTAAAGTGGAAGATAATGAAAGAGAAACATGATGAATGAATGCATGCATTAATAAACGATGGAATGTAACAAAAGTCTTGCAAGCATTGGATGTCGTGACACGCCCCATTGTAAGGTGTTAGCCCAACGATGTGCGGGTTAGCTACCCCAGAAGGATGCACATTGGGGTCCTTCTTTGTGATTGACCATTTGTATAGAACCATTGTTGCTTGCCTTCAGTACTATGGCCATGAGGTGTTGTGCACCGTGATGGAAGGTCTATGATAGGCTTCGATCTAGTACCAACGGACGGAAGGGCATAACGCATGACAATGGTATACCTGAATTTTTACCTTCGGTACTGTGGCCATGAGGTGCTTTGCACCGTGATGAAGGTCTATGATATGCTTCGGCCCAGTACCAACGGACGAAAGGTAAAAGTTCATGGTTGTGACGGAAAGAAAAGATGTAATGATGAACGAACTAATGAAAGTAAGAAAGTATGAATTGATGGAAGTTAATGGATGAATGATGAAGATAATAATGATATTATCTATGTGTACGTATGATGTATGATCACATGCAAAAGTAAAGAACGGTTTTAATGAAAGAAAAGTATGTTTTATTATAAAACTAGAACTCACTCAGCAACGCTGACTTTTATGTGTTTCCAGTTGGCATGTAATGATTGCTGAGGATGGCACGGGGCGGTTACTCAGCTCTTTTGGATGACATTCTTTTGGTTTAAATGTTTTTGCATTGTAATGCGAACGGACGATGTTTTGAATGAACGATTGTATTAACTTGCAAAAGCATATATAATGAAATGAGATGTTTATTTTGATGATTCCGCTGCGTTGTTTATGAAAGTTAAATGTAATTATAAGTTTTATGAGCAATGATTGGCCAACTGTAAGCGTCCCGGGAACGGGGCCTTACAAGTTGGTATCAGAGCCAAAGTTTAAGTGAAACGGGTAAATTTTCAAAATAAACCTTAACTTAAACTGAAAATGGGACGGAAAGGGAATGGGATGCCAATCTGAGTAGCTGCGTGCCATCAGGTATTTTCTTAATGATAATCGGTATTACGTGCGCATGCTATGTGGTTTATGTGGTATGTAGATTTAGATACTGATGTAGTCAGGATAGGTAATGCTCGGGGTATGAAGAGTAAAGTAAGTGGCTAATCACAACTAGCCACTATAATTAGGGACTTACTATACTTGACATAAACTGAGCTGTTCCCTTGAATGACCGTGTTGGTGTTTGAATCTTTCAGTGTGTTAGAGAATGGTCGGTGGTAGATCTTCAAAAGCTTCGAGGGGTGGAGGTCGTGGTGGGCCTGGTGCTGAACCGCGACCCAAAAAAGGAAGGCCTAGAGTCGAAAAGGTGGTTCCTGAAGAACCTGAGACCCCTCATCCGGAGGCCGGTGATGAGAGTGCTAACTTGAGAGCCTCAGTAAAGGAGGCTGTTGTGGAAGAAGTTCATCAGGTCATGCAGATGATCTACCGTCTGTGGTGACTGAAGTGATTAAGGCTGTAAAGGAAGGAGAAAGAAAGGAGAGAAACAGGTCCTCGGGAGGACGGGAGCAACCGGAGCCTGAAACGGTTCTCTCTAACAATGAAGAAGAGGAAGAAGAAGAGCCTGCGCCGGAGGCGGCACGAGGCTGTAACTATGGGGCGTTTCAACGATGCAAGCCCCCTACTTTTGATGGTAACGGCACTGCTGCTGCTGCTCACCGATGGATGAGAGAAATGGAAGCTATTCTAAACATCAGCGAGTGCCGGGAGGATCAAAAGGTAAAGTTTGCTGCCCACTCTTTTGTGGACTCGGCTCTGTGTTGGTGGGACAATATAGTCCAAGCCGAGGGTAGTCGGACAATTAGGAGGATGAGATGGTCGGAGCTGAAGAAGTTGGTGATTGAGGAGTTTTGTCCTCATAGGGAGATGGATAAGGTTGAGAGAGAGTTCCTGCAGTTGGAGGCGGGAACCATGACACATCAGCAGTATACCACCAAGTTCAACGAAATGGCACGTCTGGTGCCGGATCAGGTGACGCCTCTGACGCGGAAGATTAAGAGGTACATTTAGGGCTTTCCAGCGGATATTCGCAGGCACATGATCGCCGCCCGACCGAGCACGTTTAGGTCGGCGGTTGACTTGGCCGGGATGTTGTATGATGAAAGAACGGTGGTGGTGGCTGAAGGCAGTAAAAAGAGTAGTGGGGACCGGAACTAGAACGGGAAGAGGTTTGGTCGGGGTGGTGCCCCGACGGGTAACAAGTGCGCACGGGTGGATGACTGCCATGTGGTCACATCTGGCGTCGGACCGAAGAAGTGTGGCAAATGTGGAAAGGAGCATAATGGGGAATGCAGACTGGGGTCGAACTTGTGCTTCAAATGTGGGAAGATGGGGCATGTAGCAAGGGACTGTCGTACGGTCCGGTGTTTTAATTGTGGCGTGGAGGGCCACATGAGTAGGGATTGTAAGAAGCCGAGGGCTGAGGGTTCCGGGGTGAAGAAGGCTGGAGGAGAGGGACCAAGGGCGAGCGCAAGGGCGTTCACGATGACACAGGAGGAGGCTAGGACGGACCCTGACGTTGTGTCCGGTACGTTTTAGTGAACCAAACTTTAGCTTCTGTGTTATTTGATTCTGGTACGTGCTAGTAAAAGTTTTATTTCTGCTGCTTTCTGTGCTAAGCTGCCTGTTAGTAGTAGACGTGTTGATGCGCCCTTTGATGTAGAAACTGCCATAGGTAAGTCTACCCGGATTTATGAGATGATAACAGACTGTGATGTGGAACTAGAAGGTCATAAGTTTCCTGTTAGACCGTTCGTGATGACCTTAGGTGGTTTCGATTTGGTTCTTGGGATGGATTGGTTAGCGGACTGCGAGGCAAACATTGTGTGTCGCAAGAAGATGATTCGGTTAACAGCGCCTGACGGGAGTTCGGTGACGGTTTATGGTGATCGGGTCACGACGATCCCGAAAGTGATATCGATGGTGGTGGCGGGAAAGTGTATGAGGCGTGGATGTAGTGCCTACTTGGCTTATGTAAAGGATGTGGATACGCCAACACCACAACTATCCGATGTACTTGCTGTGTGTGACTTTCCAGATGTATTTCCCGAAGACTTACCAGAAGTGCCACCTGACAGAGAGGTCGAGTTTCAGATTGATCTGATACTGGGTGCCCAACCTGTTGCCAAGGCACCGTATCGGTTGGCTCCGACGGAGATGAAGGAGTTGATGGAGCAGTTGCAAGAGCTGCTCGATAAGGGGTTCATTAGACCGAGTATCTCTCCTTGGGGTGCTCCGGTCCTGTTTGTGAAGAAGAAAGATGGTAGTATGAGGATGTGTATTGACAACCGTGAGCTGAATAAGTTGACGATAAAGAACCGATACCCCTTACCGAGAATTGATGATTTGTTCGATCAGCTTCAAGGTGCCAGTTGGTTTTCAAGGATAGACCTTCGATCGGGCTATCATCAGTTAAAGGTGAAAGAGCAGGATATCCCTAAAACAGCTTTTCGCACGCGTTATGATCACTACAAGTTTCTTGTCATGTCTTTTGGTTTGACCAATGCACCAGCTGCTTTTATGGATCTAATGAATCGAGTGTGTCGGCCGATGTTGGATAAATCGGTGATCGTGTTTATTGATGATATCCTGATTTATTCGAAGAGCGAGATAGAGCATGCCGGTCACATTCGGGAGGTTCTGGAGACGTTGAGAAGGGAGAAGTTGTACACCAAGTTCTCCAAGTGCGCATTCTGGTTGCGCGAGGTTCAATTCTTGGGTAGCGTGGTGAATCCTGAAGGTATTATGGTGGACCCGGCAAAGGTGGAGGCGGTGATGCAATGGAAGTCTCCAAAGACGTCATCCGAGATTCGTAGCTCCTTGGGTTTGGCGGGTGATGGGTGCGGATAGTATATATATTTTGATATAGATTCTTTGCACATATTAAGTTTTAAATGGTTATTACTAATACTAAACCACACACACAAAAGGCAGTGTACCTGTCGTATGGTAATATAGTGTTGGTAAGAACCGAGTATCAATCCGTGGACACACTAAGCCTACTCAACAACCCTCATAATTGACTATTAGTTTTATGTTTTAGAAAATGATAAGTTAAACATGACAACATTAAATAAAGATAGATAAAGATAAATAAAGATAGGTTGAGACTTTTGGTGATTCTTTCAGTAAAGTAAGGCTGTTATCCTAATTTAGATTACACTTATGTAACTTTGATGAATTGGTGGTGTGATTTAAAGATATGGATTAATGTAATTATGTTAATGTTTCTATAGATGAGCTGGCGCGATTTCTCGTCTATCCTGCTGCTGTAGTGACTTGATCCTGTCAGGCTGAGTTTACTGCTCAGATCAAAGCCCTAGTAATGTAGGTAAATCTTTTGTGACCTATTTGACATACGATTTCTGAAAACATAACTTAATGTTAAAAAGAGAGTTGATCAGGTTCCTTCCTAACATACCATTAATTTTAGAAAACCGTAACAATTACTGAAGTTTCCGAACTAATAAAAGGGAACCCGCAAATGATCAGAAAGTTAAAGTGAAATGATTTCTAATAACCATTTCTAGTTCATTAGCCATGGATTTATTATGAAGACCGGTTTTGCGAATGAAAGTTAATCATACGGTTTTCAACCTTGTATGACAATCACAATCACAAACCATAAATTTATAACTTCCCGCTCAAATATAGATGCTACCCATCAATAGTTTTCCCAAGACCATCATAACATTAACATAATATATATCACACCATTAGTTTATAACAAATTACATAAGTTTCATTAAATTAGAATAACACATGAAGTTTAGCTCACAAGGAGCTTGAACATAACAACAAAGACAAAAGATAGTAATGAAATCATTAGTAAATTAAAACAATCAAACCGGTGATCCATTATGGATGATGTTAAACGATCCCAAGCTTCTTCTAAGTGTTGAATGAACCTCCAAAACCTTCTAATGACCTCCAAAGGCTGGGTTCCCGAGAGGGAACACCAGCACTTCACCTCCCAAAAGCTCCTATTCAAGTTGCAAATGAAGTCCTATTTATAGGCTTTTTGGAGTGTTTAAGCACGGCCCCGTGCCTAAAAGGCACAGCCCCATGCTAGTACAATGTACGTAAAAGTTGGTCGGCTCGTACACTCAGAGGTTGTCGGGCACGACCCCGTGTTCAATAGGGCACGGCCCCGTGTTTGTGGTGGGGCACGACCCCGTGCCTCGGGTCGGGGAACCGTACTTTTTGTCGTGTCGGACCAACAAACACGGGGGTGTGTTGATTTAAGCACGGGGGTGTGTTTCAGGCTGGGCATGGGGGCGTGCCTCATGAAGCACGACCCCATGCTTGAATTCCAAAACTTGGTTTTCTTCATTTTCTTCTTATTTAAGCTCCTTTTGTTTATCATGGTCTTTTCCAAGCCTGAAAAATACAATATGAACGATTTAAGTATCAAATCATCATTTTCAGTAAAAGTTTATGGAATAATTGATGTGTAATTGATGTGTTTTATATGTATAATTTGGATCACATCAGCGGGCTACTACAGTAGATTCATTCAAGACTTCTCTAAGATCGCTTCTCCACTAACTAAGTTGACCCGGAAAGATGTGAAGTTTGTATGGGGTCAAGCTCAAGAGAAGGCGTTCGAGGAATTGAAGGAGAGATTGACTCAAGCTCCTGTTCTGTCATTACCCGATGGAAGTGAAGATCTGGTGGTTTATTCTGATGCCTCCTACTCGGGGTTGGGGTGTGTGTTAATGCAGATAAGAAAGGTTATAGCCTATGAATCTCGACAGTTGAAGGTTCATGAGGTCAATTATCCTACTCATGACTTGGAGCTAGCAGCCGTGGTCTTTGCGTTAAAGATTTGGAGGCACTACCTCTATGGGACGAAGTGTATCATATTCACTGACCACAAGAGCTTGAAGTAATTCTTTGAGCAGAAAGATTTGAACATGAGCCAGAGACGATGGTTGGAGCTTATAAAGGATTATGATTGCGAGATCCATTATCTTCCGGGCAAAGCCAACGTGGTGGCAGATGCCCTTAGTCGAAAGGAGAGACCCGAGCCGATTCGGGTAAAAGCTTACCAGTTGATCATGACCTCGGATGTGATGAAGCAAGTTAAGGAGTTTCAAGATGAGGCCTTGAAAGAAGACCATCTTAACTCTGAAAGAATGAGAGGTCTGGTCGTGGAGTTGGGTGAAAACACGCTTGGTGTTAGAGCTCGATTTGGACGAATGTGGATTCCTTGTTTTGGGGATCTACGGGTAAAGATTATGGATGAAGCTCACAAGACTCGATACTCTATTCATCCCTGTGCCACAAAGATGTATCAAGACATGAACAAAAATTATTGGTGGCTGGGTATGAAACGCGATGTGGTGGAGTATGTGAGTAAATGCCTCACTTGTTTACAAGTGAAGGCCGAGCATCAGAAGCCGTATGGGAAGATCCAACCTTTGGATATACCGGAATGGAAGTGGGAGCACATCACCATGGATTTCATTACGAAGCTACCATGTACTCCGAAAAGGTATGATGCCATATGGGTGATAGTTGACCGTTTGACGAAAAGTGCTCACTTCCTGCCGATCCGCGAGACATATTCATCTGAGTGGTTGGCCGATCTATTCATCAAGGAAATTGTAACTCGTCATGGTGTGCCAGTGTCTATTATGTCTGATCGTGACACCCGGTTAACATCTAAATTTTGGAAGAAATTTCACGACGTGATGGAGACGAGGTTACATATCAGCACGGCTTATCACCCCCAGACAGATGGTCAGTCCGAAAGGACCATTCAGATGTTGGAGGATATGCTTCGTGCTTGTGTTATCGATTTTGGAGGAAGTTGGGATGACCACTTACCGTTAGCTGAGTTCTCATACAATAACAGTTATCATGCCACCATTGGTATGCCCCCTTATGAGATGCTATACGGTAGGAGATGCAGAACACCCGTTTGTTGGGGTGATATTGGTCAGAAGGAGTTAGGGAGCGTCGAGGTAATCGAGGCTATGACTGAGAAGCTTGAAAAGATCAAGGCCTTCATGAAGGCAGCCAAAGATAGACAGAAGTTGTATGCTGATAAACGACGCAAACCGATTGAGTTTAAGGTGAGTGACCGGGTTATGTTGAAGGTCTCACCTTGGAAGGGGATCATCCGATTCAGAAAGCAGGGCAAGTTGAGCCCATGGTATATAGGGCCTTTCCGAATCCTTGCTCGAGTAGGAGAGGTGACCTATAGACTGCAATTACCAGATGAGTTAAATGGAATTCACCTGACATTCCATGTATCTCATTTGAGAAAGTGTTTGGCAGATGAAGATATGATTGTTCCACTGGAGGATATCAAAGTAGACGAACGACTCAATTATGTGGAGCAACCAGTGGCGATCATTGATCGAAAAGAGAGGAGGCTGAGGAATAAAGTGGTTCCTCTTGTGAGTGTACAGTGGAAGCACAGGAAAGGATCCGAGTCAACGTAGGAGACCGAAGAATAAATGAGGCAGCATTACCCACGTCTGTTCGAGGAATAATAGGTTTCGGGGATGAAACCTATATAAGGGGGGTGGACTTGTAACACCCGGATATTTTCTTTAAAGCCGACGAAAGAAGAAAAAGAAATAAAGTCCAAAGTCGGGGGACCAAACTTGGCAAAACGGGAGAAAGATTTGATGAGTAGGGGAATAAGAGGGGAGGGCAGCCCACACCCTCCCCACACT
>CM046043.1:15924492-15936992 GCA_025215565.1 Flaveria ramosissima | reverse complement strand
GTTACCGTTATTGTGGAGTTTCTTTGTGATGTAATAATTTTTAATGGTTGAACTTTGCTGTGATATTATGTGATTAAGTGTGTTTTTTTATTATTTGGTTTATAGGAATAGATGCAGTACAGTCACATGGGATGAATTACACGGTGATGGATGCATTGGTATTTTGGGAGAATCATGATGTGAATGACACTATAAAACATTGTAAAGAGTTATAATATGATGTAATTTACTCTATATATGTATTTTGTTACGATGGTGTAGATACATGGTTTAATGTCGTTTGGTTGTTAGGTTGTTGAAATTCACGCGAATGTAGTTACACGGTTTAATGATGTTTGTTTTACCTTGGTTTACAGGTTTACATAGTTTTACATTAATTTACATTGAATTACATATTGGCTTTCATTACAACTTTGCTACATAATACAGTACTCAACAGTGTAACCTGATGTAACTACGTACGGGTTTAACTTCGTCACATTAGTGTGGTGTAATATCAGGTGTAAAAGTTTGGTACAACAGTGCAAAATTATATGGTCTAATGTCATTTGCAAGATTACATAGGAATTTAACATTGTAAGTTGTTGTTTTTGTTATAACTTTGCTACATCATACAACAGTGTAATATCGTAATATGATGTAACTACGTATGGGTGAAACTTTCTTTTGCAATACTATAGTAGAATTAAAGAGAAAAATATGATGAGTTTAATGGTGTAATTTTTATTAAAAATATTACAATTTATAAAAAAGTTATGAGTGTTTAAATAAAAATGAGGTAAAGTCTTTAAATTAAAAAAAGGGATATAGGGATAATACTTGTCATGATCTTGTTAAATATGAATTTTGATATAATTGTAAAATGACTTTTATGCCCTTTTCTATTGAATTTTTTTTGAAAGAACTTATCCATCAATTTGTTGATTTATGGTTAAGATTGAGTTAAAGAGTTCTTACAAAAAACTAAGGTTCTTAATAGAACTTCATCCCCTCTCTTTCTCTCTCTCTATATATATATCTATATATCTATATATATATATGTATATATATATATATATATATATATATATATATATATATATATATATATATATATATATATATATGTATATGTATATATATATACTCTCTTGAAAGTACGTCAAAATTCTACATTTATACTATAACATTTAGAAACGAATATGAAATAAAAATTAAACTGTTGAAGCAATAGATACAAGCAGCTAATGTTTACATATCAAGTATTTTGAATCAAATAGAGAGAATAAATTGAAAATTTTCTATCAGAAAAGAGTGTAAGATGGTAAAATCTAAATGAATATTATTGATAGATTTGGTTACATTATATAGAGTTTACAATGAACTCCTAAACTCTGATAATCATCACTAAACTCTAATAATAATATAGTCTAATAAAAAGACCAAAAAAGAAAACCGTAATTGGAGAATTGGGAGTGTAGTGGATGAGGAAGCATCATCGCAATGGCAATGTATTGGTCTTCAAGCCTAAAATGGTGATGGGGACCACGACAACGCTGCACGGTGTCATGATAGAAGATGAATCAGGAGAGATCATATCGGTAGTACCACTGACATTCATTTCTTGAGATGGTCTTCAATTCATTATAGTCGAACTCCTGACGGAGGTTCTGATCTCGAAGAAACAAAAAAATCGATAAGTATGATTTCTATTAACATTTATTTGATTTATTGTTTTTATCAAAATCGAAGAGAATTTGCTTGATGGATTATGGGAACCAAGCTCCGTAAACTATCACTTTGGCGATTAAATATGCAATGACGACATTTCATCAAAGTTAGGTTTTTATTTATTTATTTATTTATTATCACAAGGTTAAAAAAACTCATCAATCAGTCACGCTAGTTAGGTAATTAACTATATCATTAAGATTGGTTTGTCATATTTCAGATGGAACTTACATATGAACTTAATAGATATCATACGTTAGGTTACTAATTGTTTGTTGTTGCTTTTGTGTAGAGAAGAAAAAGGGTTTCTAAATTTAATCTAATAATAGGAAGAGTAAATCTTACTAATAAATCAAAATCTTTGAAAGTTATATGGATTTGAATTTATGTAATCACAACAATAAAATTTACAAATTAGTATATTATCATAGTTTTCTTAATAAATGCCCAATTACTATTATATTAATCAATTTTTTTTCCTAAAATTTGAATAAAATGTTTCACTAATTCTTAATAAATGCCCAATTACTATTATATTAATCAATTTTTTTCCCTAAATTTGAATAAAATGTTTCACTAATTATTTTAACAAGAGTTAATTTTGCTACAATTAAATTTAATTCCAACTAATCATTAAACATAGTTTTAATATTAAGATTCACGAAGTCAAACTAAATTAAAATGTGCGAGTACTCATTATAAAACAAAATCTCTACTTCAACGTACATCGTGGTTCTATCTTCTTAAGTCTATTTTTTACTAACTCACAATTTTATATTCATAACTTCATGTTCTCGCATACGATATTTACTATTTCAACCCGTGTAACACACGAGTATCTAACCTAGTTAATAGAAATAAGAAACAAGTCTTATTTGTGAAGTTGGAGCACAATCTATCTTGTGACATCCGGTAATTTTACGTTACCAAACTCCGTTAGTTCCGTTAAGTCTTGCATACACGTGTCGTGAGCACAAACTAGTTGTCGTTTAACGTTGGTGACCTAATAATAATGAATAATGTCAAATTATTGAAAATCAATTGATTATGTGATTATTATATTATGTTTATGTGTTTGCATGTTTTTATATGTTAATTGAGAATTAATCGCGTAACGTGGAAACGTGTGTATTAATTCGTATGTTTGTGTTTTATAAAGATAAAACATATAATTTGTTACCATGAGTTATATGTTTAGTATTGTAGTTAAAAACCATTTAAAAGTGTTTAAAAGAGTGCCTTTTTAATAAAACGCAAAACACAAGGGCCTAAGTTGTCATTATGCAAAGTTAAATTAAACAAAACAAATCCCAAACCCTAATCCCACCCATTCGGCCGCAACACTCCTCTAAACACCTCTCCCGTTGCGAAAATCAGCCAAGAACAAGCACCAAAACACCAATTGATTCGATTACAAGGCATACAACACGTAGAAATCATCAATTGCAAGTTAATACACGTGTAAAGGTTAGATTTTTCATGTTTTTGTGAGTTTTTGTTTAGGGCCGAACCCTAATTTGTGAATTGGCCTTCATGGGGTCGAAATTGATGTTGATTGATGATGTTTATATGTTAGTTAGGTTGAATACATGTTAGTTAACGTTGATCATGGATGAATTACATGTTTTTAGTGGTTTAATCATGGGTTTTGATTCTAGTCAAACCCTAATTCGAATTTTAGTATGATTTTGTATGGATGATCATTGTTTGATGAATGTGTGATGATTAGTAAGTTGTATGAATGTTAGGAATCATGGATCTTGCAAGAAATTGATGATTTGGTGTTGATGTTCATAGCTTACTAAGAATAGTAACTTTATTTTGCATGTAACGTTGAATTATTGATGAATTGATGTTATGGATGTGTTCATGGTGATGATTAGATGTTAGATTGATGTTGTGATCATTGGGAATTCAAGAACACATGTTATAGTTCATACATTACTAAAGATAGTAACTTTTTGGATATGAATTGATGAGTTATGATGTTTGGATGTGGTTGATCATGCTTAGGTGTTAATATGAGCTTGAATTGGTATATTATTGATAAATTCATGTATGCTTTGGATGTGTGATAGATTTTGGGATGTTCTTTCCCAAAAGGAAACCTTTATTTGTGTAAAGTTTGAAGTATGATGATATGAACATGTTTGGGATGATAGGAGCATGCTAGTATGTTCAAGGATAAATTCTAGTGTGATAGAACGTGTTAAATTAGTTGTATGGCATGCGATAATCATGGGTGATATTTGGATTTTGGTGATCATGTATGATGTTGGTGTTGATTAGTTGCTAGGATATCATGTTTGGGTTTGGTGAGTAATGATTATGGTGTATGTTGTATGCTATGGGCATGGCTATGATTTAAGTGTTATGTATGGATAATGTAGCATGTGTATGATACTATTTGAATGTTAATCATGTATGTTATATGTGCTCATTGGTTTTATTTGAATTATAACTCATAATGTCGCCAACGGGTCAAACGGGTCAACTAGGTCAAACGTGTCTATTTTTCTGAAAGCTTGAGTCTTTGGTTTTGGTATGCTTAGGGTTTCACATGTCTTTCATTTACACGTACTTATGTACTCACATATCTAGGTAACCTTTGAAGGTTGGCTATCCTCTCGTTTCTCAAATAAACCCTAAGTACTCTTTGCATACATCAGGTGAGTTCATGCCCCACTCTTTACTTAATCTCTTTTGGGGGAGATAGCATACTGGTATTTTACGAACGCTTTTAATATTTAAGTTGTGTATAATATTAATATAGTGCTGTTTACTATGAGAAAAGTACTCACACTTTCGAATTGTTAATATTTAATAGCGGGGAAATTTGGGTAGTACTACTGGGTCTGACGAGCCCCACCTGTGTGACTCGAGGTCAACCGGGTGCAATTTGTCCTATTGAACATTGTCACGACATGGTAAGTCGTGACAGGAGGCAACAACTATCACAGTCAGCTTCAATTGCGAAATCACTATGTATTAATATATGCTGTTAATAGACTAGCTATCTATTACAATACACTGCTTATATATATCACAACTGTTTATATGTTTACTAAACTCAAACTCTTGAACTCACCAGCCTATGTGTTGACATTTTAGTATGCTTTTCTCAGGTCATTAAGCTGCTTGCCTCTAGGAGCACTCCACGGTTCACTTGCATACTAAGACTCGGTTTTCAAGATATTTAGCATTTTAATGATTATGGTTTACTCTTTTGGGTTGGCACATGTTTTGCCATAGTTAAGCTTTTATTTATTTGAGTTGTTTTCAAAACGCTTCCGCACCATTTAAAGTTGAACTTTGGTTGTTTTATTTTAATCATGGCATATAGAGTCGTTCTGAGCAACTATTGACTGTGATCCTGGTTTGTTCACACGCCTCGTGGTAAAACCCCACACGTGGATTTCGAGGGTGTGACAGATTGGTATCAGAGCCATTGGTTAGTTAGTTACCTGTACTTTATTTTCATCTACTGTATACTCATTGGCATACACGTCACACTATCTGCAGCATGGCATCGTCATCAAGAGCTTCTGGTAAACGACCTGCATCACCTGCACGATCCGAGTCCCTACCTCCCACACCTGTACCCGATGATGGACTCGACTGGCCTCGTTTAGATTATCCTCGAGGGGAGTTTGACTGGGATCAACCTTTCGCGTTGATGAAGCGTGACCCCCCAAGGGACTGGAGTTTTTATCCTAGGTTTGTCAATCACATCATGTATAGGGAACGCGTGCCCGAGCCGAGACCCAGAACGAGAGGTAACTCTGATCAAGTAGTGCCTTCACTTCCCCGAACGGTGCAGTCCAACGAGCAGTTGATTGCTGCATTGGTGGCAGCACTAGATACAGACCAACATCAAGTCAGGCGACTCATTAGCGACGTTTGTACACTACAGACCGAGGTGTACAACCTAAGGCATAAGGTGGATGAACTCGAGGGGCGCCATGGAAAGACCCTAGACGGGTGTTACCAAATGGAAGATGGGATCGTAGCACTCAGTGGACGCGTGGCTGCTCGCGAGCAGAGGGATGCTGTGGTTGATGACAGGATTGCTACTTTGGAGGCACAGCTAGCAGCACTCCAGATTGCTATAGCTCCTGCTCCTGCAGTCGAACCTGAGGAGGAGGAACCTGAGGAGGAGGAACCTGAGGAGGAGGAACCTGAGGAGGAGGAACCCGAGGAGGAGGAGGATGAGAGTGATGGATCTGATATTGTCGATTGATTTTCTTACATGACTTAGACTACGTAGTGTTTTCTTTGAAACCTATGTGGGAAGGGTTGTTTCCCCACTCGAACGACAAACTTAAATTTTGACATTGATGAATACATTGTGACTCATTTGCAATTTATTTACTTTGGTTATTATTTTTGTTATAATGTTGTGGTTGTGATGATTTATTATTCCTTTATTGTTTACTGTACTTCAATGAGATAAATGTGTTTGATGTTACTCATTATTGTATTTGTGGATGTAAAGTGAACAATGGACGCACGTGGACGTGGTCGTGGACGTGGCCGTGGGCGCGGTCGTGGACGTGGCGCCGGAGACCATGGCGCCGGAGATCATGGCGCTGGTGCCGTTAATATGACCCCTGCTGAGTTAGCTGCCCTGATTCAGGCGGCGGTGGCTGCTGCCCAGCGGGACAGCCAGCAGGTAAACAATGATTGAAAGTTAAACCGAATATCCTGTATAACCGTATAGGTTGTCTGATCAATAATTGTTGTGTTAAAGCAGGACCACCGGCATGTACTTATAAGTCCTTCATGGACTGTAAGCCCCATACCTACAGCGGTACTGAAGGTGCTGTGGGACTAGTACGCTGGTTCGAGAAGACGGAGTCCGTATTCTCCAAGTGCAACTGTCCACCTGCTGATCAGGTGAAATATGCCACCGGGACCCTGGAGGGTGCCGCCTTATCCTGGTGGAATGCACAAGTCCAGATGTTGGGGCAAGCACTGGCTAATGGACTGCCGTGGGCTGAGTTCAAAACCATGATGACCGAGGAGTACTGTCCTCGCAATGAGGTGCAGAAGTTGGAGATAGAGTTCTGGCAACTGAAAATGCAGGGCTCAGAAATCGAGGCTTACACCACTAGAACTCACGAGCTAGCAACACTATGCCCGGGAATGGTAAATGAGATGCATAAAAGGATCGAGCATTACATACGGGGACTTGTACCCGAAATTCAGAGTATGGTAACTGCTTCTAATCCAACCACCATACAGCAAGCCATTCAGTTAGCCCATAAGCTAACTGACCAAGCCGTGGAACAAGGACGTCTACCCAAGCGGGGCGCCGTGGCAA
This sequence comes from Flaveria ramosissima, assembly GCA_025215565.1. Lineage (NCBI taxonomy): Eukaryota > Viridiplantae > Streptophyta > Magnoliopsida > Asterales > Asteraceae > Flaveria > Flaveria ramosissima. The sequence goes on along the minus strand of CM046043.1, from coordinate 15,929,959 downwards.
GCGTGCCCGATAACAAAAGAAAGTGGGATAGTACTAGCAACACCAAAGCATCATCATCTTCTGGCGGTCAACCTCAACCTCAGCAGCAACAACAACCGGTCCAACAACAACGGAGGTTCGACAACAATCGTAACTTCCACCAAACGACTGCAACTAATCAAGGGCCCAGTGGTTATGGTGGTAGACACCTGAAGTGCAACCGGTGCAACTATCATCATGTGGGACGATGTGATAGCTTCAAATGCCAGCGTTGTGGTAAAATTGGACACGCCGCGAAGGATTGCCGTGGTGAGCTGGTTAGGAGGACACAACAACCCCAGGAAACTCCTAAGGGTTGTTTTGAATGTGGAAAAGAGGGGCACTACAAGCGAAATTGCCCACAACTAAGGAGAAATGGAAATGGCAACAATGGAAATGGACACAACAACAACAACAATGGTAACAACAACGGTGGAAATGGCAATGGTAATGGCGGTAATAAGGATGGAGCAAAAGGGAGAGCCTTCGTCATTGGCTCAGGTGAGGCTCTAAATGATCCTACAACTGTTACTGGTAGATTCTCTGTTAATGGTTGCTTTGCTACGGTACTATTCATACTGGAGCTGATAGGAGTTTCGTGTCCTTAAAATTCTGTAGTCTTTTAAGTGATATACCCTCCGCCCTAGAATCTAAATACACCGTAGAGTTGGCTGACGGTAAACAGATTCACGTAACGCATATCCTTAAAGACTGTAAGATAGAGCTTGCTGGTCATACTTTCGCTATAGATCTTATGCCTGTTACGCTGGGGAGTTTTGATGTTGTGATAGGCATGGATTGGCTTTCTAGCAAGCAAGCAGAAGTTATATGTCATGAGAAGATCATACGAATTCCTGTTGATGACACAATTCTGACAGTCCAAGGTGATAGAAGTGGTGCTGTGATAGGCATCATCTCGTTCATGAAAGCCCAAAAGTTACTACGAAAGGGTCGTATGGCTATTCTAGCACTTGTAACTGATAAGCAAGTGAAGGAAAGGAGAATGGAGGATATTCCCATAGTGCGCGACTTTCCAGAGGTGTTTCCAGAGGATCTTCCTGGATTACCACCTCATCGTCAAGTGGAATTCCAAATTGAGCTAACTCCCGGCGCAGCCCCGATTGCTAGAGCACCTTATCGATTAGCACCGAACGAACTACAGGAGTTGTCGTCACAACTCCAGGAGCTATTAGATAAGGGCTTTATTCGCCCTAGTACATCACCCTGGGGAGCCCCTGTCCAGTTTGTTAAGAAGAAGGATGGCACGTTTCGGATGTGTATTGACTATAGGGAGCTAAATAAAGTAACAGTCAAGAACCGATACCCTCTACCTCGTATCGACGACTTGTTTGACCAACTCCAGGGATCAAGTTACTATTCGAAGATTGACTTGAGATCTGGCTATCATCAACTCAGAGTCCGCGAGGAAGACATTTCCAAAACCGCGTTTCGTACCCGCTACGGTCATTATGAGTTCTTGGTCATGCCTTTTGGGTTGACAAATGCACCTGCTGTGTTCATGGACCTCATGAACCGTGTGTGCAAACCCTACCTCGATCAGTTTGTCATTGTGTTTATCGATGATATACTGATATATTCCAGGACGAAGGAAGACCATGAGGAGCATTTGCGAATGATCTTAGAGCTACTGAAAAAGGAACAGTTGTACGCCAAATTCTCTAAGTGTGACTTTTGGATACGAGAAGTACAATTCCTAGGTCATATTGTTAATGAGAAAGGGATACATGTTGATCCTGCCAAAATTGAGGCGATCAAGAATTGGACCACACCTAAAACGCCGAGTGAAATAAGACAATTCTTGGGATTAGCAGGTTACTATCGACGATTCATAGAGGGATTCTCTAAGATGGCACAACCTCTCACAGCTTTGACTCACAAAGGGACTACATACAAATGGGGTGAAAGCCAAGAATCGGCTTTTCAATCATTGAAGCAGAAACTATGTACCGCGCCGATACTAGCACTGCCAGAGGGGACGGATGACTTCGTGGTGTATTGTGATGCATCCAATCAAGGATTGGGTTGTGTCTTAATGCAGCGAGACAAGGTGATAGCCTATGCCTCGAGACAATTAAAAGTTCATGAGAAGAACTATACTACTCATGACTTAGAGTTGGGTGCAGTAGTCTTTGCCTTAAAGATTTGGAGACATTACTTGTACGGTACCAAGTGCACTATCTACACCGATCACAAGAGTCTTCAACATATCTTTGAGCAAAAGGAATTGAATATGAGGCAACGACGTTGGGTGGAACTGCTAAACGACTATGATTGCGCTATTAAATACCATCCGGGAAAGGCGAATGTGGTTGCTGATGCCTTAAGCCGGAAGGAAACAGCTAAACCCAGACGGCTGCGAGCTTTACAGCTTACTATCAGTACGAAACTGCCTGAACAAGTTAAGGAGGCACAGATAGAAGCTTTAAAAGCAGAAAATATTGGTTCTGAGTCGTTGAGAGGAATGGATAAACAGCTGGTGATGAAGGAGGATGGAATTTGGTATTTCATGGATAGACTTTGGGTGCCTGCCTATGGAAATCTGAGAGACCTGGTTATGAGTGAGGCACACAAATCTAAGTATTCTATACATCCTGGATCCGATAAAATGTATCATGATCTGAAGGCGCACTATTGGTGGCATAATATGAAAGCGGATGTGGCTACATATGTGAGCAAGTGCTTGACCTGCTCGAAGGTAAAGGTGGAATATCAAAAACCATCCGGACTATTGCAGCAAACCGAGATACCGATGTGGAAATGGGAACAAATCTCCATGGATTTTATTACCAAGCTGCCCAGAACTAGTACTGGTTGTGATACGATATGGGTTATTGTGGATCGATTGACAAAATCTGCTCATTTTCTTGCAATAAAGGAAACTGACAAGATGGAGAAGTTAACCCGCCTGTACCTCAAGGAGATCGTTTCCAGACACGGTGTACCGATCTCAATTATCTCGGACCGCGACGCTCGTTTCACGTCACACTTCTGGCAATCATTGCAGAAATCTTTGGGTACACGATTAGATATGAGTACTGCTTATCACCCGCAAACGGATGGCCAGAGTGAGCGTACCATACAGACATTGGAAGATATGCTACGTGCTTGTGTAATTGATTTCGGGAATAACTGGGAAATTCACCTGCCATTGGTGGAATTTTCTTATAACAACAGTTATCATACTAGCATACAAGCAGCACCTTTCGAGGCTTTGTATGGGAGAAAATGTAGATCACCTGTTTGTTGGGCGGAAATTGGCGATAGTCAGCTAACAGGTCCCGAGTTAGTTCATGAGACAACCGAGAAGATCGTACAGATACGGAACCGTATGGCAGCAGCGCGAGACCGACAAAAGAGTTATGCTGATAAGAGACGGAAACCTTTAGAGTTTCAGGTTGGTGATAAGGTTTTGTTGAAAGTTTCACCATGGAAAGGCGTAGTTCGGTTTGGCAAGCGAGGGAAGCTAAACCCGAGGTACGTTGGACCATTTGAAATAGTGGAAAGAATAGGTCCAGTGGCCTATCGTCTAGCCCTACCTGATTCGCTAAGTGGAATCCATGATGTATTTCACGTATCAAACTTAAAGAAATGCATAACTGATGAAACGATGGTCGTACCACTAGAAGAGGTTCAAGTGGATGAGCAACTACGTTTTATTGAAGAACCAGTTGAGGTGATGGACCGTGAGGTGAAAACACTTAAGCAAAGCAAGATACCTATAGTCAAAATCCGTTGGAATTCGCGACGTGGACCGGAATTCACATGGGAACGGGAAGATCAAATGAAGCTTAAGTACCCTCAACTATTCGAGAAGACGATGTGTGCAGACGAAGGTATTGATTTAAATTTCGGGACGAAATTTCTTTCAACATGGGGATGATGTGACAACTCATCCAAAACTCACTCGATTTCGATTTCTGTGTGCCAATGCAGTAGACCAGTGATGGAACACTCTCACCATGTAACGCAATTTTCGGGACGAAAATTCTTTCAACATGGGGATAATGTGACATCCGGTAATTTTACGTTACCAAACTCCGTTAGTTCCGTTAAGTCTTGCATACACGTGTCGTGAGCACACACTAGTTGTCGTTTAACGTTGGTGACCTAATAATAATGAATATTGTCAAATTATTGATAATCTAATTGATTATGTGATTATTGTATTATGTTTATGTGTTTGCATGTTTTTATATGTTAATTGAGAATTAATCGCGTAACGTGGAAACGTGTGTATTAATTCGTATGTTTGTTTTATAAAGATAAAATATATAATTTGTTACCATGAGTTATATGTTTAGTATTGTAGTTAAAAACCATTTAAAAGTGTTTAAAAGAGTGCCTTTTTAATAAAACGCAAAACACAAGGGCCTAAGTTGTCATTATGCAAAGTTAAATTAAACAAAACAAATCCCAAACCCTAATCCCACCCATTCGGCCGCAACACTCCTCTAAACACCTCTCCCTTTGCGAAAATCAGCCAAGAACAAGCATCAAAACACCAATTGATTTGATTACAAGGCATACAACATGTAGGAATCATCAATTGCAAGTTAATATACGTGTAAAGGTTAGATTTTTCATGTTTTTGTGAGTTTTTGTTTAGGGCCGAACCCTAATTCGTGAATTGGCCTTCATGGGGTCGAAATTGATGTTGATTGATGATGTTTATATGTTAGTTAGGTTGAATACATGTTAGTTAACGTTGATCATGGATGAATTACATGTTTTTAGTGGTTTAATCATGGGTTTTGATTCTAGTCAAACCCTAATTCGAATTTTAGTATGATTTTGTATGGATGATCATTGTTTGATGAATGTGTGATGATTAGTAAGTTGTATGAATGTTAGGAATCATGGATCTTGCAAGAAATTGATGATTTGGTGTTGATGTTCATTGCTTACTAAGAATAGTAACTTTATTTTGCATGTAACGTTGAATTATTGATGAATTGATGTTATGGATGTGTTCATGGTGATGATTAGATGTTAGATTGATGTTGTGATCATTGGGAATTCAAGAACACATGTTATAGTTCATACATTACTAAAGATAGTAACTTTTTGGATATGAATTGATGAGTTATGATGTTTGGATGTGGTTGATCATGCTTAGGTGTTAATATGAGCTTGAATTGGTATATTATTGATGAATTCATGTATGCTTTGGATGTGTGATAGATTTTGGGATGTTCTTTCCCAAAAGGGAAACTTTATTTGTGTAAAGTTTGAAGTATGATGATATGAACATGTTTGGGATGATAGGAGCATGCTAGTATGTTCAAGGATAAATTCTAGTGTGATAGAACGTGTTAAATTAGTTGTATGGCATGCTTGGATAATCATGGGTGATATTTGGATTTTGGTGATCATGTATGATGTTGGTGTTGATTAGTTGCTAGGATATCATGTTTGGGTTTGGTGAGTA
>CM046043.1:15601992-15919492 GCA_025215565.1 Flaveria ramosissima | reverse complement strand
ATATGTAACATTATTCTTGGTTATAGTTCATTTGACTAAAGTCAATTTTTTTTAATATATTCCACATTTGGAAAGGTTTAGAAAAGAAATGTTGAAAATCAAAATTTAAAGTATATTGTGCCACTAATTGCACAAAATATGACATCAAGTTTTGAATAATAGATCACTTAATATGATACACATTTTGTACTATTATATACTAGTATAGAACCCGTCTTACACAGATTATATAAAAATATTAAATTTATAGTTATTTGTTATAATTTAATAATTATAAAATAGTTTTTGAGGTAAAATATGATTAAATTACATATAATAAACTACTCTAGGTAATTAAACAATAACAATAATTGTTCAAACTTTCATTTTTGAAAACTTTTGCTTTAAAACTTTTTTAAAACACTCTAGTTTATTTTTAGAATAAAATTTTGAACAATGTCATTTTTATAAGTTTTTCGTAACGAAATGCGTCATATTTCATAGATTTTGTTTTTAAAAAAGTTATGTTTTAAATAAAAATAAGAATGTTTTTAACTTATTAAAGAATTTGTTTATAATTTAGAAAATATATAAATAATCTTTAACATTTAATATATCATCAAATAGCCAACTTTCATTCTAGTGATGACACGTGTTCAAATCCTAAATGAAGCATAGGTGGAATATGTAGAAATATGTCATGTGGCTTTGAAATATTTTGCTTTATTTGTATAGATATTTTGTACTAATTGTCAAATGCTTTCTTTGTTGTATGAAAAACTATGCTACGAAATAATCACTCGGGTTGAACTATGTTCATATGAAAAAGAAAATTACTTTTGAGATATATATTATATTAACAAATCTTTTGTGAAACTTTTAACTCTATATTGTATATCTTAAACATTTTATTATTTAAAACTTCTAATTATATATGCTTTTGGGACCTTGTTGGACCAAAAGAACCAATGAGTCAGATCAGAAAAACTTTTAAGTCCCACAGACATCATAACAACTGAAGTGGTCTACAACAGCTGAAGACAAAGTCTAAAGACAACAGCTGAAGACAAAGTCTGAAGACAACTGCTAAAGACAAAGTCTGAAGACCAAGTTCTCAGAAGTTGTCACAACAGCTGAAGTAGTTCTTTTCAGTAGTTATGATGGTTTACTTTTCAGTAGTTTGTAATCAGTAGTTTTATTTTATGTAAAACATCTGAAGTTCTTACACTTCAGATGTTATAACTTCAGTAGTTGTAATTTTAGCTTGTACTTAGCTTTTTGTGAAGGTGTCCTCAGTTGTTATGGATATCTTTAGTAGTTTATTCTACTTTCAGTTGTTTGTATAAATCAGTTAGATGTCACTATCAAGTGACATCAGCTGATGTCACATTCCTTTATAAAAGGAATGTTGACCTAATTGCTTTTGGGGTAGAAGCTTGTGCGTGAATGAAAATATTATCTTTGCAGAAAACTGTCTCTCTCTATAATCGTCACTGTTTGATTGAATATTCATATTATTCTTGCTTAAATTTCGTCTAATTCTTGTTCTATTCCGCTGCAAATCTTAATCTAATTGATCAAACTAGATCCCGATCCTTTCAAATGGTATCAGAGCAAGGTTAATCATTGATCGATTTAACAATTGATCATTGAAACTGCTCTTTTGATATCTAAGTTTGATCGAATTAGCAAATTTGCAAGAATTGGTTATAGAGTTTGATTTTCTGTTGCTTCCGGTGAATTAATTTGAGATTCGTCTTGTTTCAAACTGAGTTGTTGAGTTTTTGAGCTAGATCTGTTAAAATTTCATTGAACCTGTTTGAATCGGTGAAAATGGCTACATCAATCAATGATCCTCACAATACTGGCTCCTCAACAAAGCCTCCGATGCTTGTTAGGAGTGAGTATAACATATGGCAACGCCGAATGCTCCATCACCTGTCTGTCAACAGTTCAGGTTGTTGGAAATCTGTGGTTCATGGACCATATAAGCCTATGGTGAGTAATCCGGAAACCAATGAGATGGTTCCGAAGAAGAAAGAGCAATACTCAGATGAAGATCTGAAACTGTTTGAAATTGATGCTAAAGCCCATGGAATTCTGGCCATGGCACTGCCTAATGAAATCTATTATGGACTTATGCATCATGAAACTGCTCATGATCTCTGGGTTGCTCTGAAAGAACAATTTGGAGGAACTGATGAGGTCTTGGCTAACAATAGAGAGATCCTTTCCCAGCAATATGAGACATTCTCTCATAGAAAGGGTGAGTCACTGACTCAACAGTTTGAGTGATTTTACTGTTTGATATCTGAGCTGAAAATGGTTAAACATGAATATACAAATAGTCAGATGAACAACAGATTCCTCAGATCCGTGCCTGAGAGATGGGACACATATACAATTGTCCTACGCTCCAGTGCAAATCTGGACAATCTATCTCTCACCCAACTTCATGGAAAACTGTTAACATTTGAAAGAGAGATAGAACAGAAAAGGAAACTGGCTTCATCTGGGAAGCTCACTGATGATTTTGTACCAGGGAATACTGCTCTGGTTGGTCATGAGTCAGAATATGCTGCATCAGAAAGTTCTTATGATGAGAATGATGAATATAGTCATAGAATGGAGGTGATGGAGTTATGAGTGTTGATATGATAAGTGAGAGTATTTGTTTGTTGATGGATGATTGAAAGGAATTGTGATGATGATCTAGAAGATGGATATTTGAGCCAAATGGCATTAATCAATATCAGATCTCAAAAATTTTACAAAAGGACAGGTAGAAAATTTTCTGGTCTCTCTGGAAAAACTAAAGTTGGTTTTGACAAGAGCAAGTTGAGTTGTCACAAGTGCCATAGACTTGGACATTTTGTAAGAGAGTGTAGATCATCTGGATCTAACTCTTCTGCACCCTTTGTGACCTTTCCATGCAATAGCTCACAAAACAAAGGGCAACATTCTAACAGTTCTAATCATCATTCACAAATTCAATCATCTCCTGCATATTTTGTCCTTCAAGGTCCAATGCCATATCCTTATCCCTGTTTTTACATGCCTCAGTCCAGTCAGGTTCTAGTACCCATAGCTCAACAACCACATGCCCTACCTGAGCCTCAACCATCTCAATCAAATCAACAATCTCAATCTCAATCACATCAAACCTTTTTCACACCTGGAGTTGTTGACTGGAGTAGCTTACCAGATGATCTTTCTGGTTATCCTGAACAATTGTTTTCTGGTGCTGGTCAACATGGTGGTGAAAATCCTTTTGGAAATCTTGCTCTTATGGCCTTGGAGTCTACTGATGGTTCATGCTCAAATGCTTCATCATCACAGGTACCACAGGTATCTTCTGAGGCTAAGGCCAAGTTGTGTTCTGAGTCATGCATAGTTGCTTTTGTCTCAATTAGAGAAGCAAATATAGCTTTAATTAATCAAAATCTTGACCTAGAGAAAGTGATTTCCAAAAGAAAAGCTGAGTTTGAGTCTGTCTTTAATGAAAAAGATGATGAGATTTACAAATTAAAATGCCAAATCACTGATGAAAAGGCAAAGGTAGAGGTCATTTTAGAGAATCATAAGAATCTCAAAGAAACACTTGCAGCTACTCAAGTAGAGTGTGAACGCTGGGTAACATCCTGCAAGGGGTTTGAAATGCTTCTCAGCAAGCAAACAGCTTCAAATGTGAAGTTTGGGATTGGGTATAATCACACTGTACCTCCTACAGATTTTACTCCCAAGATAGAACTAAAATCTGAAGGTGAAAGCAATTCCCAAACCACATCATCATGTGTCTCATCCTCAAGTGATAATCCAAAATCAAAGGATGAAGTCAGTATTAGTACCTCAGCTAATCAATCTGCTGATGGTCTCACTGCTGATAAACACATGATCAAAGAAAAACTGAGCACTTCAGGTGTTGTCCCATAAAGTATTCAAAGTACTGAAGGGCAAGTAACAACACCTGAAGAGCATTTCAAACTAAATGAAAACAAACATGGTCTGACAACTGCTGAAGAGTCTATCAGAAAATCCAAAAGTACTGATAGAAAACTTCTGAAGAATAAATCTTCAGTTGTTACAAATCCTTTAGTACTTAACATAAGTACTGAAGAACACACCTTCAGTAGTTTCATCTTCTTCAGCAGTTGAACAACAGAAGATGAAGAAAAAACCATGTGAAATATGTGGTCTATTCAATCATCTCACTGATGAATGTTGGTACAAAAAGGGTTCCAAATTCAACAAAGATAAAATCATTAAAAAGAAATTAATAAAATGAAAGATGAATTTGAAACCAAGTTTGTACCACAAACATCTCAATCTGATAACCCAAAGTTCTTACAAAATCTAAAAAAAAGGAAGGGGTTTATCATAAAACAGCTGAAAGTATTCCTCATGGAATATCAAAACACCAGACTAAGTCTGTGTCTTTCAAAAAGGAGGACATGGTGAGTCACAGGAACAAATCAAAAACAAGTACTGATGTGTCTGCTGAACTGAAGGCTTTAACAACCAATCAGACACAACTTGTTATGATGGTTCAACATCTGTTGGGGAGAGTTAACCAAATAGATGTACCTGTGATTAAACCACTGAAAAGGAAAACTAAGCCAAAATCAAAGGAATCCTTTTCAGCACCATCTCCACCTTTAAAGGCTGTTAATCATGACAAATCAGTTAGTATAAAATCTGTTGATGAGAACAGACCCAGAACCAAAATGGTTTGGGTCTCAAAAGCTAACTAGTTTCTTGTGACAAATGCAGGGTTCTTTAGCATGCCATAGAAGCATCTGGTATGTGGACAGTGGAGGATCTATGCATATGACAGGGAGCACTTCTCTTCTTCATGACTACTCTCAAGGAAAGAAGGGATTTGTATCTTTTGGTAATGATGCTAAGGGTTACATCATCGGCAAAGGCTTTGTGTCAAATGGTGAGATAAGATTTGATGATGTTAACCATGTGGAGAATCTCAAGTACAACTTGTTGAGTGTCAGTCAAATGTGTGATAAAGGGCATGTTGCACTTTTCACTAGCCAGAACTGTCGGATTCTGTCTTCCAATGTTTTAAGAATGATGACAAGATATTGGATGAATATACTCTCCTGAAGGCCAACAGGATTGGAAGAGTATATGCCTTAGACTTATCAAAGAAAATTGATCTAAAAGGCCATCCATGTCTATTCTCCAAGGCCTCTCCTCATGAATCTGAACTATGGCACAGAAGGCTTGGTCATGTGAATCTTAAAAATATGAACCAACTTATCCATCATGGTTTAGTGAGAGGTCTGCCATTAAAGGAGTTCAAATGTGATGACAACTGTTCTGCTTGTTTAAAAGGAAAGCAACACAAAGTATCATTCCCTCCAATAGAAGAACCAAAGTCCACTGCCTGCTTGCAATTACTGCATATGGATCTTTTTGGTCCAGTAAGAGTGATGAGCATGGCAAAGAAAAAATACTGTCTGGTAATTGTGGATGATTATTCCAGATTTGTATGGACCTTCTTCTTACATTCAAAAGATGAGGCTGTTCAAATCATCATCTACTTTGTGTTGTATGTGGAAAAGCAGTACTCCCTTCCAGTCAAGTGTGTGAGGAGTGATAATGACACAGAATTTAGAAACCACACACTTGATGAATTCTATTTATCTAAGGGAATCAAGAGGCAGTATAGCATTCCAAGAACTCCTGAACAAAATGGAGTGGTGGAGAGAAAGAACAGGACCCTTATTGAAGCCGCAAGGATAATGTTGGCTGATTCTGGTTTGCCACTAACCTTTTGGGCTGAAGTTGTCAACACAGCTTGCTATGTGCAAAATAGAGTGTTAGTAAATCAGAGGTTGATGAAGACTCCTTATGAGATGTTACATCATTTGGCCCCTCTGATTTCCTTTTTTTAGAGCATTTGGTGTCCCTGTTACATTCTTAACACAAAAAATCCACTTCAGAAGTTTGAATCAAAAGTGGATGCAGGGTACTTTGTTGGGTATTCATCTACTTGCAAGGCATATAGAGTTTTTAATTGCAGAACAAAGATAGTTGAAGAAACCTTGAATGTAAAGTTTAATGAATCTCCAAAGGACAAAATCCCACAAAACCCTATGGAGTTATTTGATTTGGACATACTGCAATATGTTCCTTATCAGTCTCCAGCTGTTGCAGATTCTGAGAATCCATCATCTCCTGTAACTAGTCATCCATCTGGTGGTATAAATGCAAGGTTTAGTGATCACCTGCCTGTGTCTACTAAACTTGATGTTCCTGTAGCTTCAGCAGTTCCATCCACAATAAATGCTGATGAGATCTCTGAATCCTCTACTTCATTTGAATTGCCATCTCATTCTAGGTTTCAAGAGTCTGAATCAACATTTGTTGCTGCTGAATCTCCTACAAACACTTGCACAGATCTTATTGAGTACCAAGAACTGAAGAATCACCCCATGTCTTAGATCATTGGTGACATCAATGCTGGTGTTTCAACTAGACGTCAATTGTCCAATTTCTGCTTTTATGCTCTCTTCATCAGTCAGCAAGAGCCAAAGAACTATCATATTGCATTAAGAGACAATGGATGGGTTGAAGCCATGCAACTTGAGCTTCTTCAGTTTCAAAAGCAGCAAGTGTGGGAACTGGTTACTCTACCCCAAGGTAAGTGTGCAATAGGCACTAAATGGGTGTTTAGGAATAAAACTAATGAAAAAGGTCAAATTGTCAAGAACAAGGCCAAACTGGTTGTACAGGGGTTTTCACAAGAAGAAGGTATTGATTATGATGAAACCTTTGCCCCTGTAGCCAGACTGGAGGCAATCAGATTGTTCTTAGCTTATGCTGCTTTCCATAATCTTAAAGTTTTTCAAATGGATGTCAAAAGTGCATTCTTATATGGTAAAATAAAAGAAGTTTATGTGTGTCAACCACCAGGTTTTGAAGATCATAAACATCCAGATTGGGTGTATAAGCTTGATAAGGCTCTTTATGGGTTAAAACAAGCTCCCAGAGCCTGGTATGATACACTGTCTAACTTTCTTCTTCAAAACAATTTCACTAGAGGCTCCATAGATAAAATTTTGTTCATTAAGAAAGTAGGCATGCATAAGCTCCTTGTTCAAATTTATGTAGATGATATTATTTTTGCATCTTCTGATCCACAGTTGTGTGATGCCTTTACTAAGTTGATGCAACAAAAGTTTGAAATGAGTGTCATGGGAGAATTACAGTTCTTTCTGGGTTTGCAAATCAAACAAATGGCTGATGGAACTTTCATTCATCAGTCAAAATATACAAAGGATCTGTTGAAAAAGTTTGATTTACAAAATTGTAAGCCCTGTTCTACTCCCATGTGCAGCACCACACAACTGGATGCTGATCAGAAAGGTAAAGCAGTTGATGAAACTCTTTAAAGATGTATGATTGGTTCCTTGATGTACCTTACAGCTTCTAGACCAGCCATAATGTTTGCAACTTGTGTCTGTGCTAGATTTCAGGCTGCACCTAAAGTATCCCATATGATTGCAGTCAAAAGGATCTTTAGATACTTGCAAGGAACTCAATCTCTAGGACTTTGGTATTCCACTGGGCACTCTTGCAAATTAGTTGCTTTCTCTGATAGTGACTATGCAAGGTGTAAATTAACCAGAAAATCAACCTCTGGTGGATGCCAATTTTTAGGCAATTGTTTAGTTTCTTGGCAGAGTAAGAAACAAACTTCAGTTGCTACATCCACTGCTGAAGCAGAGTACATTGCTGCTGCAAGTTGTACATCTCAGGTACTCTGGCTTCAGAATCAATTACTGGATTATGACATTACAGAGACTAAGACTCCTTTACTGATGGACAGTGCTTCAGCTCTTTGTATTGTTAAGAATCCTGTCCAGCATTCTAGGACCAAACATATTGAGATCAGACATCATTTTATCAGGGATTGTTATGAAAAAGATCTGATTGATCCAAAGTTTGTTCCTAGTGCTGATGAGCTTGCAGATATATTTACTAAGCCTTTGGACAGTGCAACTTTCCAAAATCTAGTGCTAAGGCTTGGTATGCTGCAGCTAGAATGATTTGACAACTACTGATGATCTCAGTTCACAAGTACTGATGAGCATTAGTATACAGCTGTCAAAAATAAGTACTGATAAGTTATTTTATCTTCAGAAGTTTTCATAACTACTGAAGATTAAATTACTTAAAAGTACTGAAGTACTTTATTTGTTGAAAAGTACTGATGTAGTTACAACTACTGATGTGGTTACAACTACTGATGTCTGTTCTAACAGATAAGTACTGATGACCAATGAAACATCTGAAAATCAGATAGTCTGCTGAGTAAGTGTTAAGGTCAATGAAACAACTGAGATCTGTGAATTGACAACAACAACTGATGAGAAATTTTACTCTTCAATTGTTTCCAACAACTGCTGTTTCATTTCAAAACAACTGAAGCCAAAACCAAGTCTTCAGTAGTTTCAAACTACTGATGACTAACACCAAGTCTTCAGTTGTTTACAACATCCGAAAGTTAAAACCATGTCTTCAGTCGTTTTCTAACAACTGATGACTAACACCAAAACTTTCGGTTGTTTTCTTTCAGCCGTTTCATAACCTATAAATACCTAAACCTAACTTCATAACCTATAAATACCTAAACCTAACTTCAAACTCTTCATAAGTCGTTTTCCGAACTTTCATCTTCCATTAATGGCAACCATGCAAATCAAACCACGACACAACTGTGTTGCCTACTTTACAAAATCGGCCTTTTGGACTAAGTTTGATGCTGCCATTGATCTGATGGTTGATTCCCCGTATCAAACTACTTTTCTTCTGAATCCAACCATCTATCCCGATACCCTTCGCCAGTTCTGGACAAATGTCACTGTCCATATTGATGAGAATGATGTCGCGATCACTCTCCAGTCGTTTGTAAACCAGAAGAAGGTGGTCATCACTCCTGCTATCATTCGCCAAACCCTAGATCTGAATGATGCCACCTTTGTCACAAATACCCGAAATGCACCACTGATCTATCATTCATCAACCATGGGTATAGGGCGACCTAAGTGCTACCACCTTTCTGAAGAAGCACTTCCATGATGCTGAACGCCTAATCTTTCATATGATCAATGTCTGCCTTGCCCCCAAAACCTCTTCATGGGATCAAATGTCATTCAGGTGGCAGCAGGTATTGTATTCTATCCTTGAACGCCAAAGCTTAAATTTTTCTGAAATTATATTTTTGGAATTAAAAGATCTGGCAATGAAACCTGTGGCTGACAGATGGATATTATATCCAAGGTTTCTTATGGCCATAATCAACAATCAATTAAAATCTGATGGCCCTGTTGGCCTTGGAGTCCCTGCTATGGTAGTTTTGCCTGAGGTATACTCTAGGCACAACTCTGACCCACAACTCAAAGAGGCTGCCAACCTGCTAAAACCCAAGCAGAGGGAACCCACAGCCTCATCCTCCAGATCCAAAGTCCCTTCCAAACCACAATCCAAACAAACCAAAAAGGCTACTCAAGGAGTTGAGTCCCCTGATGATGCCCCTGCAACACAAAGGCAGGATGAAACTACTAGTAGTAATCCCCCTGTAGTTTCCAAGACTCTACCAGCTGAAACCGCTCAGGTATCCTCTCAACAGGATCCTGATGCAACCATAAATGGGGAAACCACATTACTGGAATCTCTCTCACTTGAGAAGATTGCCATTGAAGAGCACCATTCACCCCAGGTGCAATCTTCTTCACACTTATCTCCCACTGAAACCACCCCTACAAGCCCAACTGTGGTTTTTGCACAAGTGCTGACTCAACTACCTCTACCCCTCCCCAGAAACCTATTACCACTGGGAAAACCTCAACAGTTGAGGGAGAGGATTATAATGTGACTGATAACCCACAGCACAGGGATTACATAGTTCAATCTCCTTGTGTAGAGGAGGAGATTCGAACATCTGGTGAGGCTGCCACTTCTCCTGTTTCAGCACATGAACAGGATGACGGTGGTATCATCTCTAAGACCTCACCAGAGGCACCTGCCAATGAAGGACATAATCCTGAGGCAGGAAGTCCCCAGTTCCAAGAAATAGGGGCACATGTGAATACTGATCTACACTCAGCACATGTTCATCCTGATTTAATCAGGAGGTCAGATGATTCAGCAAAGACTGATGATGACATGGGCTTTTTCTTTGATGTTCTAGCCCACAACACCATTCTTGAGGCTGAGGTATGCAGACTACAAGAACTGCTTGCCAAATTGTCTCAAGAATCAAGTCCATCTGCCCAAATTCACCCACAGATGGCAGCTTCTTCTGAAGCTCTCCCAAACACTGAGCCACTCCTAAAAACTGTGCCACCAGCCTCTAATTCAGGCACCATTTCTCAGGGACAGAACCCCTCTATGCAAATGGTTGCTGCCTTTCAATCCTCCTTACCTCTCATCACTTCCATCATCACTAACATTATGCAACAAGCTATTGATGAGAGGCTTTCCTCAAATTTTCAAACCTTAGTTGATGATGCTGTTTCTAAGAGACTTTCTGACGTTCAAACCCCTGAACCCAATGCAACCAAAAAGGGGGAGTCTAAGTCAGTGAAAGCAGACAAAAGAAAGAGAGTTGAAGAGGAAGAAGAAAAAGAGAAGAAAGAAAAGGAGATGATCACATACAAGAGAAAGAAGAGTGCTAAACAGACTGAAGATGAGAAAAAGTTAGAAGAACTGATCAAAGAAGCTGATGAGCAACATAGCAGATCTATGGATAAGATCATTGATCAACTCTTCAGACAAGGTTTTGACACAGCCAATCTTGACTCTGAAATTAGAAGGCTAGAGATTCAAGAGATTGAGCATAGATGGGCAAGTTGTAATGAGAAAGAAAGGGAAAGGCTGGAAGCTATGATAAGATTCATATCAAAGCATTTGGTAAGATCAATCATTGAAGTGAAGTCATGGTCCAGAGATAGTATTTTGGAGATAACCACCAGAATCTGTTCTTCTGAAGTATTCAACAAAGGATTGATCATAGAAGCTCTTGATGAAGCTGGTGCTGGGAAAAGGTCTGATATGGCAAAGTTATCCAAAGCCTCACTCACAACCAAGATGATAGAGCAGCCTGTACAATCTCCCACACCAAAACAACCAACGTCACAACCCTCAAAACCAACTCCTTTACCCAAGAAACCTACTCAAAAAACTACCAATGATGCACCCAAGAGGAAGAGAAGGGTGTTAAGGATGGAATAAGAAGAAGAAGATGATGAGGATGATAGTCTGCCAATCTCTATTGTTCTTAAAACAAAGATGCTTGAGCCCAAGAGTCAACCAACAACAATCACACCTGACATCCAAAGGCAGATGGTAAAAGTGAAACTTGAAGAAGAAGAACAACACAAACAACATGATGAGCAGCTGTTAAGGATGGTTGATAAAGAGTTTCCTAAGTCTTCATCCATACAAGCTATGAAGAAACATGCTCAGAGGTTGTATGCTCTCAGATTCACATTTCAATATCAGAAAGAGAGAGTGAGAATTTGGCCTGACCCCAGAGTAAGTGACAGAATTCATAAAAAGAATATTCCAAGTCGATACAATGGCCAAGTAAAGAAGACTGTAGATGTTGTGATAATGCTGGCCATTGTAGTGTCACCCTGGGAAATCCTTGAAGACTTCAAGAGAGCTTACAAGTCTAAGATGACTCCACAAACTTTACTAGAAAACAAAATGGTGAAGAAGGGGTTAATCTACAAGAAACTTGAAGAAATAAGAAGAAATGAGCTCCAGTTGTTACTTGAAGGTACTCATCCTGATGAGTTTGCATACAGAGAAATAACTACTGTGGAGCTAAAGAATGAAAAGAATGTTAAATACTTATCAGAGTACTATGGCATGAGTTCTTCTTTGAAAGTGAAGCTGAAGAACTCACAATGGAAGAACAAGTTGTATTACTTGAGGCCTATGTTAGAGAGTCTTACAGACTCATCATTGGGAAGTAGGTCTCATGAATGGGGTAAAAGCTCTATGTCCAATTCCCCAAGACAGAGTTCCCATTCATCCTTTGCCAATCAAACTTTCTGAAACCTCTTCCCTGGCCTGAGCTTAATTTGGTGATTTCTGAGCTGATCTAGAAAATGTTTCTGCCAATAAGTGGGACTTCAATAATCTTAAAGGTTTTGCCTGCATTGGTTCAGGGGGAGTTTGTTGGACCAAAAGAACCAATGAGCCAGATCAGAAAAACCTTTAAGTCCCACAGACATCATAACAACTGAAGTGGTCTACAACAGCTGAAGACAAAGTCTGAAGACAACTGCTAAAGACAAAGTCTGAAGACCAAGTTCTCAGAAGTTGTTAAAACAGCTGAAGTAGTTCTTTTCAGTAGTTGTGATGGTTTACTTTTCAGTAGTTTGTAATCAGTAGTTTTATTTTATGTAAAACATCTGAAGTTCTTACACTTCAGATTTTATAACTTCAGTAGTTGTAATTTTAGCTTGTACTTAGCTTTTTGTGAAGGTTTCCTCAGTTGTTGTGGACATCTTCAGTAGTTTATTCTACTTTCAGTTGTTTGTATAAATCAGTTAGATGTCACTATCAAGTGACATCAGCTGATGTCACATTTCTTTATAAAAGGAATGTTGACCTAATTGCTTTTGGGGTAGAAGCTTGTGCGTGAATGAAAATATTCTCTTTGCAGAAAACTGTCTCTCTCTATAATCGTCACTGTTTGATTGAATATTCATATTATTCTTGCTTAAATTTCATCTAATTCTTGTTCTATTCCGCTGCAAATCTTAATCTAATTGATCAAACTAGATCCCGATCATTTCAGACCTTCATTATAATATTTTTATCTCAATGTTTCATATATAAAATTAATGTTTCAGTTCCGTTATTTTAAGTGTTAAAAGACACAAAATACGAAAGAGAAAATCAATGCAAAAAAATTCAAGAGATAGTGCTATGATCAGCATAACTTGAGTTAATCTGATTTTAACTCAATTGTTTCATAAGTAAGATTCAATCTTCACATTGGGTTATATATAATCAAAACTATAGATGAGTTAAAATTATTATTTTTAGATGTATAATAAACTTACGAATGGTACATTAAGTATTGTATACAAAAAATATTTAGAGATTTATAAATTATAAATCTAACTTTTTTTATTTTACTTTCATATGGAAGAAGTTACTTCAGTAATAAGAAAAATACATAGATTTATGATATGCATTAGCGATGTGTTTTGCAATAACAATAAATAAAATCTATAGACAATCACTTTCTAAAGTTGATATTTTTTAAACAAACAGTGTTGCATTATCTTGAGTAATTAAAAGTAGAGAACAATTAAAATATTAGATAAAATAGTATACTTACCAACATAACATCAAATATTATATAGAAAGAAGTCTTCAAATGTTTAAATGAATTTGAAGTATTGGTTTGCATGTTCAATTGTATTTGTTTATTACTTAAATTATTATTTAAGTACGTTGTATTTCACATAATATACTATCCAGATTAATAAGTATTGATAGAAATATAATACTAATATTAGATGTAGATAATGTTACATATATAACATAAAAGTCAATATGCAAAATATTATCAACAATATTATAACTTACAATTTTTTTTACTCAACTTATATTTATTAATTCAACCAGTGTATTACACGAGTATTATTAACCTAGTAATGTATATATAACAAACGAATATATATGATGATTATTTCATAAATTTCTAACTGATTTTCATTTTTATGATTATTCCTAATTTTGTAGATAATTAGATAAACTTTTTAGTCTTGCATACCAGAAAACAATAATAATATATAACGACAATATACATTTATTTTTCTATAGGCAATTCTTATAAGTATGTTATCAAAATAACATGTTCAATAATTGTGCGAAAACACTTTGAGGCCGAAGGGTGCATTCTAACATCTTAATTAACTTTATAAAGGGGTCAAATACTCACTTTCCCTAGTATTTAACTTCAGCTCACGCTATGAAAATGATTTAACCCACACTTAGCTCCACCTCATTCATTCTTTTTGTTGATTTTTAACATTTAACTTAAACTATTTAAGGCCCCTGTGTTACGAAGGGGGAGTAAAACCGTGTCAAATATCATCAAAATGTCACACCACCGCTAGCGAACATCAATACTAAAGTTGCGGTGTGTTAATACGGATAAATTAGACCGAAACATAAAATATATAAAAGTTTAACCAAGTTGATCTAGGACCCTCAAGTTGCGCCAAACTTGTTAAACGTGAAAAATAGACGTAAGTACTTTGAACCACACATGCAAGTTGTGCAGTATTAACTTGCAAAACTTAGAACTAAATGTAAATTGGAAATTTACGAAAAATTAAAAGTATAAGGGATTAAATTTGAAAGTAAAAAAGTTGTGAGGTCAAATTTAAAAGATAAAAAAGTTTTAGGTTAAAACAAAAAAATCATTATTTTTTATAAAACACTTAACAAAATGTACAACACTCTATGCATAAAGTACAACACCTTATGCATAGAGAAGTTGATTGTAAGGCCCCGTTCCCGGGACGCTCATAGCTGGTCAATCATCGCATATAAAACATATAATTACATTAACTTTACTAAAACCATGCAGCGGAAACACTTTAAACAAACGTTTCATTTCCTTTTAAATAAACACTTTTGCAAAATAATACATCGTTCATTACAAAATATCGCTCGTTCGTATTACAATGCAAAAACGTTATACAAAAGAATGTCATCCCAAAATAAGCCAAGTAGCCGCCTCGTGTCATCCTCAACAACATTTACCTGCTAACTGGAAAATGCATAAAAAAGTCAGCGTTGCTGAGTGAGTTCTAGTTTTATAAAAACATTATATTACGTTTCATCCGTTAGAACATTTTCTTTACTATTGCACGTGATCACACATCATACATACATCAAGGTAATAATTATTATCTTTGTCATCGTTCGTTTCGTACATTTCGCACGTTTCGCACATTTTCGTTGCTTGAATGATGTTGTGGTAGGTGTTTCTAAGGTTTAAGATGGTTGATTTGAGCTTAGAACAGGTTTGGGAGGGCTTGGAGGCCGAAAATGGAAGTTTGGGTTCGGGATGAACTGCATTCTGCATCAGTTAGGGCTATGCGACCGAATGACATGCGACTGGAGGTCATACGGCCGAAAGGCATGCGACTGAGGTCCATGCGCACGGGTGCCAAGCGACTGAGGTCCATACGCATGAAAGTCATACGACTGAAGTTCATGCGCCTGTAAGGTATGCGATTGAAGGTTATACGACTGCGGTCCATGCGCCTAGAGGCCATGCGACTGAGGTTCATACGCACGAAGGGTATGCGACTGAAGCCCATGCGCCTGAAGTCATGCGACTGAAGGCCATACGCATGGAAGCTATGCGACTGAGAGTCCATACGCATAGGTGTCCATTCGCCCATAGTATTCATCCGCATAGGGTTCATTCGCCTGATGTCCATTCACCTGAGTGTTCAGTCGCCTGGGAGGCCATGCGACTGAAGGGTGTTCATACGCCCAAGTAGGGCTCACGCGCCCGAAAAAACTTAGTTTATTATCTGATTCTCGGGTGAAAAGGGTAAAAGTAGGCTTTGACTTGGAAGATTCCCGGGGGTTTATGTAAGTTGACTTTTGAGGTCAAAGATGATGTGATGGCCATGAATGATATAAGATGATGATGATGTATGATGATGATGTTATGTATGATGTTATGCATGATGGTGCGTGTGATATATGTTATGTATGCATGCTGATATGTATGATGATTTGCATGATCCTATTGATGTTCCTGTTTATATATGTTTATCTTCTCGTTGCTTTACGTTGAATGACAATGAATGATATTATTAAGTATGATGTAACGTAAAGTGGAAGATAATAAAAAAAGAAACGAAATAATGAATTCATGCATTAATGAATGAATGAAAGTATGAAAGGCTTGTAAGCAAATGAAAGGAGGTTCACAACTCACTGAGAGTTGTTAGCTCAACTCTGTGTGTACTTAAGCGTGCGATTTTGGCTAACTCATAAGGGTTCATACACACAGTAAGAGTTCAGTCTCGGTGACTGCTCCAACATGTGCGATTTCCTAATTACTGTGTGTTATACAGCGTGCGATCTTGGCGAACCCATAAGAGTTCACACACACAGGGGGAGTCTGTCCTAGTGACCACTCCATACGTGCGATATGGGGTCCTTGTCACTTAACCCTAGATGAAATTGCTTGTTGCTTTAGAGGGGGGTTAAGTACATGACAGGACCTAGATAGAAGTGAAAGATAATAAATGTACGAAAAGTGCGATAAGTACGAAATGTGCGAAACGTGCGAAATGTACGAAATGAACGATGATGAAGATAATAAATATTATCTATGTGTACGTACGATGTGTGATCACGTTCTAAAGCCTGATATGATTTGAAAGAAAGTAATGAACGGTTTTAACGAAAGATAAAGTATGTTTTATATTAAAACTAGAACTCACTCAGCAACGCTGACTTTTATGTGTTTCCAGTTGGCAGGTAATGATTGCTGAGGATGGCACGGACGACTACTCAGCTTATTTTGGATGGCATCCATTTTTATAATACTTTTGTGATGTAATGCAACAAGTATTTTGTAATGTGATAACGATGTATTATTTTGCAAAAGTTTATGTAATGAAATGAAATGTCATTTTTGAATGTTTCGCTGCGGTGTTCATTTAAGTTAAATGTAAATATATGTTTTATGTGCGATGATTAGCCAGCTGTAAGTGTCCCAGGAACGGGGCCTTACACCAAGCAATTTCATCTAGGGTTAAGAGACAAGGACCCCATATCGCACGTATGGAGTGGTCACTAGGACAGACTCCCCCTGTGTGTGTGAACTCTTATGGGTTCGCTAAGATCGCACGCTGTATAACACACAGTAATTAGGAAATCGCACGTATTGGAGCAGTCACCGAGACTGAACTCTTACTGTGTGTATGAACCCTTATGAGTTAGCCAAAATCGCACGCTGTAGACACACACAGTTGAGCTAACAACTCTCAATGAGTTGTGAACCTCCTTTCATTTGCTTGCAAGGCTTTTCATTCGTTCATTATGTTCCACTTTCATTATCTTAAATCTTTCAATTCGATAAGATAATACTTTACATTCATTAACAATATCACACCACGTAAAGTCACATCACCATACGTAATACGGAACATAATATACAATCATACAATCATACATAATCATTAAACATCGTCAATCACACATCATCATGCATAGGCATCAATCATACATCACATCATACATCGCCCATCACTTCAACTATGACCTCAAAAAGTCAACTTACATACCCCCTGGAACCTCCCAAGTCAAAGCCTACATTTACCCTTTTCTCCCGAGAATTAGATAATAAACTAAGTCCTTTCAGGCGCATGAGCCCTATTTGGGCATATGGGCATTATTCAGTCGCATGGCCTTCCAGGCGCATTGAGAACACTTAGGCGTATGGACACTATGGGGCGAATGAACACGTAGGCGTATAGAGAGTCTCCAGACGCATGGGCACTATGGGGCGTATGTACTCTCAGTCGCATAGCCTTCAGTCGCATAACTTTCAGGCGCATGACCCTCAGTCGCATGACCTTCAGTCGCATGACTTTAAGGCGTATGACCCTCAGTCGCATGGCGTTCAGGCGTATGGACTTCAGTCGTATAGCATTCAGGTGCATGGCCTTCAGTCGCATACCTTTCGGCCGTATGGCCTCCAGTCGCATGCCGTTCGATCTCATGGCTTCCAGTCGCATGAGCCCTAGCTGGGTGCAGATGCAGTCCCTTCGAACCTGAACTGCAGATTTTGGCCTCCGACCCTTTTCTAACCTGTTTTAAGCTTAAACCAACCATCCTAAGCCTTAGAAACACGACCATAACATCATTCAAGCATCACAAGCCCAAACACAAGCCCCACCTGTTCGCACACCACACACAAAACACACGCAAACGGGTTCAACACCCAACACAACCAAAATCAGTTTATGTATGCATTCCAGCCCCAAAATCAGTCAAAAACGTGTAAAAGAGGGGTCCTAGAACTCACCTTGACAGCCTCTTCGGTTAGAGCTCCCTACAAACCCGCTTGACTTCGACTCTTGCACTTGATTTTCAAGAAACCCTAAGCTTTTGCCTCTTTCCCTTTCTCTCCCTCTCAACGGATTGAATGAGTGAGTATGGGAGAAGGGTGTGGGTAGCCATGCCTTTTACACCCACTTCCCCAAAGTTTTGTCCTTTTTGACATCTTTCACCCCTCAACTTGGATAAATTGCATCTTTCCTCTTTTTCTTTCTTTTTCTTTCTTTCTTTGGCTAAAAAGTAACCGGGCGTTACATTGACATTTAGTATATTATAAATAATACAAGAATATAACAATAACTAGGTTTTACCACCCCCATGTTATGCGATGAATCTTACCATGATTTTAAATTTCAAAACACAGGTACCAAAACACATCTTAAAAACTCTAAGACATCAAGAAAGATACAAAACATGTGCATATGGTTGTAACCACGCCATAAAACCCTAAGGTTTACGTCGTCGTAAAAGTAACATAATCATATGTTTGAGCAAAAAAAACTACAAAATGCAAAAAAGCAAAATTTATGTGGTCAAACTCTAATAAACTCATAATCTAATCTCACATTATCATTTTACGAAGTCATATATTTTAGAAAACAAACAAAAAAGATAAAAATAAAAATTTTACGAAACCCCCAAATTAGAAAAAAAGCAAAAAGAAACAAATGATTTTTGACAAATCACAAAAAAATAATTAAAACCTAATGCATGTATTTTCTCATTGATCTTTAGTGGTAAAAAAATTACTTAAATTATTGTGGCTAGTATATATCTATAAAATATAATAAAAAAAGGTTTGTTGAAACCATGTGTCATCATTCTAACACATCAAATGACACGTGTCATCATTATAGGCTTCTAGTAAAAAAAAAAATTCTCACCTCTTTTTCATAATAAATACAAAAATTATAAACCAATCAATTTGATTTTCCTTTATTACTAAAATATGTCAAATAAACATATTTATCTTTGTGTTTCTTGTCTCTCTCATATTAAATAAAAATTTTATTTTAAGTAAGTAAATTAAATTATCAAACATCTAAAATATAAATATTTTAATTTAAAATTTTATTAACACATACTAAATTATATTATTTCAAACATATTTTATCTTTAAATATAGTGTAATAATTTCTAATTTCATTATTTGTTATAATTTTAGTTGTTAATTATATATTTATCTCACCAATAACTAATAACATCTAAAAATAAGAAATAAAACTAATGGTTTTGACATGTTTTATTTTTTCCACCCATGTAATACATGAGCTCTAACATATATATATATTATATATATATATATATATATATATATATATATATATATATATATATATATATATATATATATATATATATATATATATATATATATATATATATATATATATATATATATATATATATATATATATATATATATATATATATATATATATATAGGGGAGGGATCAAATGAGAACTTCCTTTTTTTGTGAAAACTCTAGGAACCAATGTGAACCACTAGTTTTCAATGGCAAAATCGTAATTAACAACAACATAATCAAAAAAATCATATAATAAAAAATAATAAAAAAATAAAAAAAATAAAAACACAGAAGTGTTTCTCTCGTTTCCCTCTACCATTAAAAAAATAAAAAAAAAATTATAAAAAATAAAAAAAAAATCTCGTTTTTTTACGAACGTCATTTTACACATATGTAATTCTTGGAAGTACACATGTGTAAAACAGAATTTACACATATGTAATGACTAATTTACACATGTGTAAATAACAGGTGGACGAATTTTTTTAAAAAAATATATCAATATGGTAGGCGTTGGAAAGATAAAAAAATAATGAAATTAATGGTGAAATTTTTATGAAAAAATAATGTCATGAAAAAAAGTTATGAACGTTTTAAAAAAAGGTGGAAGTGGCATGTGACTTGCATGTGACTAAAATGTGTGGTTGATGTTAGTTCCTAGAGTTCTCACTAAAAAGGGTGGTTCTCAAGATAACCCTACCCTATATATAGAGATAGAGAGATAGAGAGAGAGATAGAGAGAGATAGAGAGAGAGAGAGAGAGAGAGAGAGAGAGAGAGAGAGAGAGAGAGAGAGAGAGAGAGAGAGAGAGAGAGGAGAGAGAGGAGAGGATAGAGAGAGAGAGAGGAGAGAGAGAGAGAGGGAGAGAGAGAGAGAGAGAGGATAGAGAGAGAGGGAGATGAGAGAGAGAGGAGAGAGAGAGAGAGAGAGAGAGAGAGAGAGAGACAGAGAGAGAGAGACAGAGAGAGATAGAGAGATAGAGAGAGAGATATATTAGATATACAGATATATACCTAGCTATAGAGACATCTATCTATTACATATATATATATATATATATACATATATATATATATATATATATATATATATATATATATATATATATATATGTATATATATATATATATGTATATATATGTATGTATGTGTGTGTGTGGGGATGTGTATATAAAAGTACACTATTCATTTCATGGCATTTAATTATAGAGTAATAATTAAATGATTTTTGACAAATCACAATAAAAAAAATTGAAACCTAATGCCTGTATTTTCTCATTGATCTTTAGTGGTCAAAATAAAATTACTATAATTGTTGAGGCTAATATATATTTGTTTCAAAGGGTGTTTTTGTAATTTGATATATAATATATTTATAGTAAATATTTATTGTTTGACTAAATCCCAAAGTTTTCTCCTTTATTTGAATTAATCAATCAATAAATTATAACAATCAAAAAAGGTTTTAGAGAAGAAAGCAATCAATGAAATGAACACGATTATTGAATAAAATGAAGAACTCATTGAAGATGATGTCGCAACAAAGATACCAACATTGAAGATGATGACATATTCCCAACAGTGTTACGTATACGTAACACTTGAGTATTGATGTTGAACTTGATGATTATATCCAACTGTTGAATAGGGTGATGAACTATGATGAACTCGATGAACAATATAAAGAATAACCTTTATATTCAAGGAAATTAGTTGGGACAAATATGATAGTGAACTTTGACAAATCAAGATGATGAATTAAGATGAAGAAGATGATGAACATGTTTCACTTAGATTTTTTATATATTATATTTTGTTGTTTACATATATGATAACACTTCAACAAATACGTAATCACTTGTCTACATATATGTAATTTTAAGGTTTGTGTCACACCCCCGCTAAAAGCGGAAACACGGGGATGTAACGAGATCGGGATCGTCATAACACATGGCAAGCGATAGAGATGCAATATAATAAATGATGACAAGCGTGTCATGACGACACCCGACAACAAGGGGACTTGTGTCGTGTTTAGTCAATAATCACGACAACATAGCCATAAGCATAAACATGATAAACGATTCACATAATCACATAAAGATGAAATTGTAATGTAAATTCCCACAACCCGAGAACAAGTATCAAAAGATTGAAATTGTTTACACAGACTACACATTGTTCAAATTAATTGTTTGTCAAAACATGTTTAGTCCCAAAAATGCATCCTAGGGTCTCCACTAAGCCAGCACACCTAGATTCCTGAATTTGCATGATCACCTGAAACGATATGCTCAAAACGGTCAACATAATTGTTGGTGAGCTCGCAAGTTTAAGTAATAAATAAGTAAGTGATGCTGCATATAGTAAATGGTGTGGAATACCGTGAATACAGTTATATAAACAAGTAAAATCACATGACAATGAGCTTTGCAACCAAACCTAGCGACGTACACAAAGATATTGTCGGCATATATTCACCCAAGGGCCCGTTCCTGGCCACTGATGGTACCAACTAGTATACCATCGAACAAGGGTGGGGGTGTCAACCCAGTATTACTACCAATACCTAACCGTCGGTTCCCACACTGGAATTAAATAGTTGCAAAGATAGAACCACACAGCAGACCCAAGCATGTATCAGATAAGTACTTGTAAAATAGTATCACGTTGATTTCATGTATGTAAAATGTAAGTAAGTTGTACAACATTGAAAATGGGTGAGCATACTTTCCCCCCAAGTTGTAAATGATTAAAATATTGTATAAGCGTAAAAAGGGGCCACGAAACTCACTTGTTAAGTGGTAAGTATGTAAGATCAACGTATCCAAATGTTCAATGCAATAGAAAAGTCAAACACCTATTGACAGTTATTGATAAGCATTAATGATATGAAATAAGCGCATAATAATGATCGGTCGGTTCGGGTTGTATCGGCTGTGTCGCGTGTAATTCACACAAACAGACACACGTACTAGACCTTATGTAGATCCAAGTACTAGACAATGTCGCCATTGTTGATGATATTCGAATAAAAGTTTCATTGTTATCGAGAAGTATTAGATAAATGTCAGTAATTATAAGTCGGTTGGTAATTGTAAAACGTTAGTTTGATTTGATTTGTATAGCATTTGTGGCCTTTTTAGCATTGACTTTAATCTTGTGGCCGAGCAATGGCAACTGTGTTAATGTTACCTCAACATCACACGACCTACACACACCACGCACAAGAAGGAAATCACACACAACAATTACAATCGCACGACAGGACCAGACGCACGACTCAACCTCCATATGCACGAATCAACCCTCAATCGTGCGAATCAACTTCATTCGTACGATTGAGCCTTCATTCGTATGACTGGCATTCAGTCGTACCACACAACACCCAATCGCACGACTCACCCTCCATACGCACGAATCAACCTTCAATCGTGCGAATCAGCTACTTTCGTACGATTGAACCTTCATTCGTGCGATTGGACTCTAGTCGTGCGAAACACGCACAATCGCATACATTCAGTCGGTCACCTGACTCAATCGCACACATTCGTTCGTTCGCATGACTCAATCGCACACCTACACACAGTCGCAAGACTCAGTCGCATGACATACCTAGTCGCAAGACTCAATCGCATGACAGACCCAGTCGCCTGGACAGCAGAATCGCGACTGTGGTCGGGCTGAGCAGCCTTCGGCTGCTCCAAACACGAGTTTTACACATCAAGGACTTCCAGAAACACTCTACACACATGCACAAACAAGAAACACAAGCAGAAAGACCTCAGACGCACCCATACGACCTCATGTGTTCGGGTTGAACCCGAACACCCGAAACCCTAGTTTGGACAGCCGTGAATAAGAAAGAAAAGGGACAACCAAGGTCGTCTACCTGCTAGAAAGGAGTAGACTAGGCTGTAGATGGAGTCTAGACGACGAAAACGAGACCAAGCGGGTTGGATTTGGTGCTAGAATGAAGAAGATAGTGTAGAGAGAATGAAGAAGATGAAGAAGATGAAGATGAGAGATTAGGGCTGGGAAATGGGTTTATATACCCAGGCCAAGTTTGCAAAATGACAAGTTTAGTCCCTGCACTTAACCCCGGAGTTTCCCAAATTTGTTTCGGTTGAAAAACGACTTTGTTAGGTTATTCATATTAATTATAAAAATGTATTTTATGATATTTATAGCTTAAAAATGATTTTATTAACGGCGTTTATTATGTATAAAAATTGTTGTAATTGGCGGTTACGATGAATAAAGTTTTTAAAAGTTTTTAAGGTTAACATAAGATTACAACGAAAACACAAGCACAACGATGATAAGGCAAACATGATATCCACATAAAGAGTTAATAAAGATGAGGAATGACCGATCAAGGAATAGTTAACGGAAAACCACGTTAATTGACGGACCTTAAGGTGACGGATGTCATAGTTTGCATGTATGAAACTTTAGTTTGGCTTATAGTTATGTGTTTTGAATTTTTATTTAGGTTTTACATTATTACGTGTATGAAACTTGTCTACATAAATGAGTTTACATGCATGTAAACATACATGTAATTTTTTAAATAAACAGATCATATACGTAAGAATGCTTGCATATACATAATCATATATATAAACATGTTTACATATACGTAAATACATTTACATATAGTAAACATATATGTGAACATGTTTACGTATACGTAATCATGTATGTAATTACAAAAAAAGTATGCAAAAGAATTTGTTCTTCCAGTATATTTTGAGTTTGTTTTTTGGTGAATGCATATTATTTTAAATAAAATTGATATTGTGTTTGATTTGAGAGAGAGAAGAGATATTTTTAAGGGATTTGGGTTGTTTTAAAAATAAAAAATTACAATCGACGCAATATACCTTTAATCATCTAACTACATTAATTATCTATTAAATATTTATAGATTTTTTATTGATGAATATCAACCACTGATCAATCTTGATCAATGGTTTAAAAAATAATTTTCTTGGTTTTCTTATAACTTTAAGTTTTTTTGGGAACCATCCTATATATATATATATATATATATATATATATATATATATATATATATATATATATATATATATATATATATATATTTATATATATGGTTAGGTGTTTTGTAAAACTTGATTTATTTTCAGAACCTATAACAACCATTGATTAACTTGATCAATAGTTATAATTAATAATGATAAAATATGCAAATATTTATTTAATTAAATGATTTTAAATTAGTAAAAGGGTATAATTGTTAAAATATTTCTTATCTCTCCAATTACTTATTAAGTTAACTAATTAGTTTCTCTCGTAACTTCTCTCTTTCTCCTCTCTCTCAACTTTTCTTTCCCATCTCTCATCTTTACAAAATGTAAACCTATGAAAGAAATCCTAAATTTTATTCAATATCTCACGTGTCTTTCTAAGATCATAAATTACCGAATCAAAGAAAAACGAAGTGATTTACATATTTGTAAATCAGTATCGTTTGCAATATACATTTATAAATTACATATATGTATATTATTAAATTTTCAATTTATTATACAAACATCATCATTAAAAGAAACATGGTGAATTCATAGTTGTTTTGCACCAGATCAACTTAGTGTATGTAACTAATAAACAACATATATTATAACTTACAAAGATGATAGCATGTTACATACATGTTAGTTTTTTATGTATTTTACGAATTCGAGCAATTAATATATATATAGAAGTAATTTTAATTTGAAAGATATTTGTTAATTGTATGCTGGTTACATGTATGTGAGTTATTATATTAAATTTACATATATGTAACCGAATTTATGTATACGTAATCAAATTTACACAACCAAACAAAAAATTACCAAAATTTCATTGATATATCAATGATTTACATATACATTGTATGTGAGGTATTCTACTGCGCTTCAGTTGCTTGACTTTTCGATCCATGATCTCAATGGGTTCCTCAACAAAATGAAGCTTTTCGTCAATCTTGATTTCCTTAATTGGCACATGAAGGGATTCATCGGTCAAACACTTCTTGAGGTTCGACACGTGAAAAGTATCATGTACACCGCTGAGTTCTTGTGGCAACCTTAATCGGTAAGCCACTGGACCAATTCTTTCTGTAATCTCGAATGGTCCAACGTATCTTGGGGTTAACTTCCCTTTCTTTCCAAATCGAACGACTCCTTTCCAAGGGGAGACTTTAAGTAGGACTCGATCCCCAACGTTGAATTCTAGAGGCTTCCGACGGTTGTCGGCATAACTCTTTTGGCGATCTCTTGCAGCTTTTAGTCGGTCTTTGATTTGAAAGATCTTGTCAGTTGTTTCTTGAATGGTCTCTGGGCCTGTTAGCTGACTTTCACCAATCTCGGCCCAACAAACGGGAGATCTGCATTTCCTTCCATACAACGCTTCGAACAGAGCACACCCAATGCTTGTATGGTAGCTGTTGTTGTAAAAGAACTCAATCAACGGTAGATGAGCATCCCAACTACCACCAAAGTCGATTACACACGCTCACAACATGTCTTCTAGCGTCTGTATAGTTCGTTCACTTTGGCCATCTGTCTGGGGGTGATAGGCGGTACTCATATCTAACCGAGTGCCCATCGCTTTCTGTAGTGTCTGCCAAAATCGTGAAGTAAATCGGCTATCACGGTCGGATATGATTGACACCGGCACCCCGTGCCGTGCGACCTCTTTGATGTACAATCTCGCCAACTTATCCATTTTGTAGTCTTCTCGGATAGGCAATAAATGTGCTGATTTTGTCATTCGATCCACAATGACCCATATCGAGTCATGACAGCTGCTGGTTCTAGGGAGTTTGGTAATGAAATCCATGGCTATATTCTCCCACTTCCACTCGGGAATTTCAGGTTGCTGTAATAATCCCGATGGTTTTTGATGTTCAGCTTTAACTTTGGAACACGTCAAGCATCTGCTAACGTATAAGGCAATGTCTTTCTTCATGTCTGGCCACCAGTATAGATCCTTGAGTTCGTGATACATCTTATCTGCATCAAGATGAATAGATTATCGCGTCTTGTGGGCTTCATCCATGACTAAGGTACGTACACCTCCCTATCTGGGTACCCATATGCGATCCATGAAGTACTGTATACCGTCATCCTTGCAAATCATCTGTTTATCTAACCCTCGGAATTCTTCTCCCGCAAGGTTTTCTTCTTTCAATGCCTCACTTTGTGCAATTTGGATCTGAGCTTTCAAGTTTGTTTGAATGGTCAATCCCAACACTCGTGCACGTAGTGGTTTCACGCATTCTTTACGGCTTAAAGCATCAGCCACCATGTTAGCTTTCCCCGGATGATACCGGATTTCACAATCGTAGTCACTAAGAAGCTCTACCCAACGTCGTTGGCGCATATTAAGTTCCTTCTGATCCAGAATATGTTGGAGGTTCTTATGATCAGTGAAGATGATGCATTTGGTTCCATACAGGTAATGCCTCCAAATCTTGAGTGCAAATACTACATCGCCCAACTCAAGATCATGAGTTGTGTAGTTCTTTTTGTGCACCTTAAGCTGTCGCGAAGCGTAGAAAATCACCTTGTCCTTCTGCATTAGCACACATCCTAATCCTTGATGTGACGCATCACAGTATACCACAAAATCATCAGTTCCGTCTGGGAGAGACAATATAGGCGCATTACACAACTTCTCTTTCAACGTTTGGAACACTTGTTCTTGTGCATGTCCCCAATCAAACCTCTTGTCTTTCTGAGTAAGCAGGGTTAATGGTTGTGCGGCAAACTGGTTTAAGAGATCCATTATACACAAAGCATGTAGATCCACATCGTTAATATAAGGTTTAGGCGATCTTTGAAAAGTTCGCGATGAAGCGACGATAGTAACCGGCCAATCCTAAAAATTGTCGTATCTCTGATGGTGTCTGGGGCGCGTCCCATTTCTTCACCGCTTCGATCTTGCCGGGATCTACATGAATCCCGTCCTTATTAACCACATGACCTAAAAACTTCACTTCCCGCAACCAAAATTCACATTTCGAGAATTTGGCGAAAAGTTTCTCTTCCCGTAGCCGCTCCAGAATTGCCCGAAGGTGTTCTTCATGATCCTCTTTCGATCGGGAGTAGATAAGTATATCGTCTATGAACACGATCACGAACTTATCCAAGTAAGGTTTGCACACCCGATTCATTAGATCCATAAACACAATTGGTGCGTTAGTCAGCCCGAACGGCATGACCAAGAACTCATAGTGCCCATATCGAGTTCTAAACGCTGTCTTCAGTATGTCGTCTTCGAAAACCCTTAGCTGATGATATCCAGAACGAAGATCGATCTTTGAGAAATATGAGGCTCCTTGCAGCTGATCAAATAGATCGTCGATCCTGGGGAGAGGATATCGATTCTTCACAGTTAACTTGTTCAGTTCACGGTAATCGATGCACATGCGGAACGATCCATCCTTTTTTTTGACAAATAATACCGGTGCTCCCCACGGTGAATGACTCGGTCGAATAAAACCCTTCTCCAATAGCTCTTGTAACTGACTAGATAACTCCTGCATCTCGGATGGCGCTAACCGATAGGGCGTCTTCGCTACCGGTGTAGCTCCAGGAACCAACTCTATACGGAATTCTACCTGTCGTGGAGGAGGCAAACCAGACAAGTCATCAGGAAATACATCTGGGTAGTCCCGTACCACTGGAATATCTACTAGTTTCCTCTCTTCGTCCTTCTTTTCAACCACATGCCAGAAAAGCGTAACACTGCTTTCGTAAACTTCGGCGTGCTTTCATGCAGGAAATAAGCTTTAAGTTCCTTCCCGGTCGTTCTCCCTGAATCTTGAGTACCTCCCCGTTTGGCATGGGGATTCGTACTACTTTGTCCCGACAGACAATCTCTGCTCCGTCTTGCGACAACCAATCCATACCCACAATCACGTAAAAACTTCCTAGCTCGAAAGGTATTAAGTCTATATCGAAGGCATTGTCCTCCAATGTTAACAAGCACTTCCTAATAATCTCATCGGCCTGAACAACTCTACCATTGGCCATCTCTACAGAGTAGCTAGTTTCTAGCCTACTAGGACTCAAATCAAGCAATTGCACAAACTCAGAAGATATAAAGCTATTGTCTGCTCCAGTATCAAATAATATAGATGCGAAGTAATGATTGAGTAAGTGTGTACCCGTGACAACATTCGGGTCCTGATGAGCATCGTTGGCTCCAATGACGAATGCACGTCCCCGAGCTGCATTCCCCTGATTGGCCGGGCCTTGATTCCCAGCTATAGCCATCACCTGCTGCTGGTTGTTTCCTTGTTGACCCGGTGCCTGATTCAGCCTGGGGCACATGTTTCCGTAATGATCAGGGCTTCCACACTCATAACAAGCCCTTGCGTTCCCGGCGGGTTTAACCGCGTTGACGGGTGCCACAAGATTCGGCGCAGTTCTACAGTCTCTCGCCAAATGCCCCGGGCGCCTACAGTTCGTGCACACCCGGCACTGCGTTCGTGGGGGATGATGATAGTTGCACCTGTCACATTTGGGGTGCGGCCCCACATACTCTCTCTTGGCCTGAGACACGGCCACAAAATTCCCGGTTGTCTTGGCCCTCTTATCAAACTTCCCGGCACTCGACCGGCTTGTTTCCCCAACATCCTTTCTCTTTTCTGCTCCTCTGCCCAAAACCCCTGTTCTCACCATCTCATCAGTCAAAGCGCCAGCCTTCAGAATTGCGCTCTGAATAGTAGGAGGAGCAGCTGCTGTAACCATTGCCCTAATTTGAGGCGCAAGTCCCCAAATGTACCTCTCGATCCTCTTTGATTCCGGCGTGACCAGATGCGGAACCAACCTTGCCAGCTCATGAAACGGTCAGTATAAGCTGCATGCCCGGCCCCCACCATAGCATGATTCCAGAACTCATGCTCTAATTTCTGCATCTCGTTGAGGGGGCAGTATTCCTTGGTGATCAAAGCTTTAAACTCATCCCATGACATCTGCATCGCAGATTCTCTTCCTCTAGCTTGGACCTGGGTGTTCCACCAGGTTAGGGCTTTGCCCTGCAATGAACAGGTGGCATATTTGATTCTCTGGCTGTCGAGGCACTCACTGATGTCAATCACTGCCTCCATCTTTTCTAGCCACCTGGTAAGGGCTATCGCTCCACCTTTCCCATCAAATTCCCTTGGTTTGCAAGCCACAAGCTCTTTGTATGAACACCCCCGTCTGGCATTAACAACCCCAGTCTCAATACCGGCTGTACCACCATTTCCGGTCTCCTGGTTGCTTTCGTTTCCGGTCGGGTTTCCATTTCCCACTTCAGTTTCGATTCCACCGTGAGCTCTTTCTCCATTATCTCCATCATCGTTGCCACCATCCTCGTGAGGGTGGTGTTGCTGGAGTGCATCGGTCACTTGGGCCACGATAGTAGGAATCAGTGCGACCAACTGTTGAGCGATCAGAGCTGCCATATCAGAGTTTCCTGTATCCTGATTGTTATTGGCAGGATCATCATTTGTCCTTGGTGCTCTGCCTCTGCCCCTTGGGGCTTCACTCCCGCCACTATTGCTACGGGTAACTCTTCGAGGCGGCATTTTCTAATCATAGAAATAGTAAACACGTAAGCTTAAATCAATTGAAAGTGTATTATCCATAACACTCATCAAGTCCAGTATTCCAAGTTAATATCACACTTATTGTCATCACACATCGCATGCAATTCGTGTAATTCTCACACCATGAATTGGTAATGTCTTAACAATAGCCCATCATAACAGTTGTAAATCCATGTATATAATCACGTTTAGTCAAGCGGAGGTTGTCTATTTCCTCCTCTTTCGAGGTTTCAGACATAACCTCCTCAGGGTTAATATCAATGTCCAAGGTCAAGCGCAATAGCATGATCTGTGAAGATCTCTTCGGGTTTAATACCCGGATTTGATAAACCAACTCGGCGCGCAGAGGGAACAGAAGATCCAATAGAAGCATCCCATAAGGAGTGAGCACAAGGGCTCTCTCATAGGGTGGAAAGATCACATAACAGATAAATGAACAAATCAAGCAACGAGGAACACATACATGAGATATAATATGCATACAGATCCTAGCATGCAAATCTACATGAAGGTTCCTAGGTTATAGTCTAGGTCAAGCGTATTGCCTAATTCTCTATAACCAATGGCTCTGATACCAATCTGTCAC
Organism: Flaveria ramosissima; assembly: GCA_025215565.1. Classification (NCBI taxonomy): domain Eukaryota; kingdom Viridiplantae; phylum Streptophyta; class Magnoliopsida; order Asterales; family Asteraceae; genus Flaveria; species Flaveria ramosissima. The sequence goes on along the minus strand of CM046043.1, from coordinate 15,888,861 downwards.
ACCCCCGCTAAAAGCGGAAACACGGGGATGTAACGAGATCGGGATCGTCATAACACATGGCAATCGATAGAGATGCAATATAATAAATGATGACAAGCGTGTCATGACGACACCCGACAACAAGGGGACTTGTGTCGTGTTTAGTCAATAATCACGACAACATAGCCATAAGCATAAACATGATAAACGATTCACATAATCACATAAAGATGAAATTGTAATGTAAATTCCCACAACCCGGGAACAAGTATCAAAAGATTGAAATTGTTTACACAGACTACACATTGTTCAAATTAATTGTTTGTCAAAACATGTTTAGTCCCAAAAATGCATCCTAGGGTCTCCACTAAGGCAGCACACCTAGATTCCTGAATTTGCATGATCACCTGAAAAGATATGCTCAAAACGGTCAACATAATTGTTGGTGAGCTCGCAGGTTTAAGTAATAAATAAGTAAGTGATGCTGCATATAGTAAATGATGTGGAATATCGTGAATACAGTTATATAAACAAGTAAAATCACATGACAATGAGCTTTGCAACCAAACCTAGCGACGTACACAAAGATATTATCGGCATATATTCACCCAAGGGTCCGTTCCTGGCCACTGATGGTACCAACTAGTATACCATCGAACAAGGGTGGGGGTGTCAACCCAGTAGTACTACCAATACCTAACCATCGGTTCCCACACTGGAAGTAAATAGTTGCAAAGATAGAACCACACAGCAGACCCAAGCATGTATCAGATAAGTACTTGTAAAACAGTATCACGTTGATTTCATGTATGTAAAATGTAAATAAGTTGTACAGCATTGAAAATGGGTGAGCATACTTTCCCCCCAAGTTGTAAATGATTGAAATATTGTATAAGCGTAAAAAGGGGCCACGAAACTCACTTGTTAAGTGGTAAGTATGTAAGATCAATGTATCCAAATGTTGAATGCTATAGAACAGTCAAACACCTATTGACGATTATTGATAAGCATTAATGATATGAAATAAGCGCATAATAATGATCGGTCGGTTCGGGTTGTATCGGCTGGGTCGCGTGTAATTCACACAAACAGACACACGTACTAGACCTTACGTAGATCCAAGTACTAGACAATGTCGCCATTGTTGATGATATTCGAATAAAAGTTTCATTGTTATTGAAGAAGTATTAGATAAATGTCAGTAATTATAAGTCGGTTGGTAATTGTAAAACGTTAGTTTGATTTGATTTGAATAGTATTTGTGGCCTTTTTAGCGTTGACTTTAATCTTTGTGGCCGATCAATGGCAATCTTGTTAATGTTACCTCAACATCACACGACCTACACACACCACGCACAAGAAGGAAATCACACACAACAATTACAATCGCACGACAGGACCAGACGCACGACTCAACCTCCATACGCACGAATCAACCCTCAATCGTGTGAATCAACTTCATTCGTACGATTGAGCCTTCATTCGTATGACTGGCATTCAGTCGTACCACACAACACCCAATCGCACGACTCACCCTCCATACGCACGAATCAACCATCAATCGTGCAAATCAGCTACTTTCGTACGATTGAACCTTCATTCGTGCGATTGGACTCCAGTCGTGCGAAACACGCACAATCGCATACATTCAGTCGGTCACCTGACTCAATCGCACACATTCATTCGTTTGCATGACTCAATCGCACACCTACACACAGTCGCACGACTCAGTCGCACGACATACCCAGTCGCATAACTCAGTCGCATGATTGACTCAGACGCATGGCTCAGTCGCACGACTTAATCGCATGACAGACCCAGTCGCCTGGACAGCAGAATCGCGATTGTGGTCGGGCTGAGCAGCCTTCTGCTGCTCCAAACATGAGTTTTACACATCAAGGACTTCCAGAAACACTCTACACACATGCACAAACAAGAAACACAAGCAGAAAGACCTCACACGCACCCATACGACCTCTTGTGTTCGGGTTGAACCCGAACACTCGAAACCCTAGTTTGGACAGCCGTGAATAAGCAAGAAAAGGGACAACCAAGGTCGTCTACCTGCTAGAAAGGAGTAGACTAGGCTGTAGATGGATTCTAGACAACGAAAACGAGACCAAGCGGGTTGGATTTGGTGCTAGAATGAAGAAGATAGTGTAGAGAGAATGAAGAAGATGAAGAAGATGAAGATGAGAGATTAGGGCTGGGAAATGGGTTTATATACCCAGGCCAAGTTTGCAAAATTATAAGTTTAGTCCCTGCACTTAACCCCCGAGTTTCCCAAATTTGTTTCAGTTGAAAAACGACTTTGTTAGGTTATTCATATTAATTACAAAAATGTATTTAATGATATTTATAGCTTAAAAATGGTTTTATTAACGGCGTTTATTATGTATAAAAATTGTTGTAATTGGCGGTTACGATGAAGAAAGTTTTTAAAAGTTTTTAAGGTTAATATAAGATTACAACGAAAACACAAGCACAACGATGATAAGGCAAACATGATATCCACATAAAGAGTTAATAAAGATGAGGAATGACCGATCAAGGAATAGTTAACGGAAAACCACGTTAATTGACGGACCTTAATGTGACGGATGTTACAGTTTGCATGTATGAAACTTTAGTTTGGCTTATAGTTATGTGTTTTGATTTTTTATTTAGGTTTTACATTATTACGTGTATGAAACTTGTCTACATAAATGAGTTTACATGCATGTAAACATACATGTAATTTTTTAAATAAACAGATCATATACGTAAGAATGCTTGCATATACATAATCATATATATAAACATGTTTACATATACGTAAATACATTTACATATAGTAAACATATATGTGAATATGTTTACGTATACGTAATCATGTATGTAATTACAAAAAAAGTATGCAAAAGAATCTGTTCTTCCAGTATATTTTGAGTTTGTTTTTTGGTGAATGCATATTATTTTAAATAAAATTGATATTGTGTTTGATTTGAGAGAGAGAGAGAGAGAGAGAGAGAAGAGATATTTTTAAGGGATTTGGGTTGTTTTAAAAATAAAAAATTACAATCGACGCAATATACCTTTAATCATCTAACTACATTAATTATCTATTAAATATTTATAGATTTGTTATTGATGAATATCAACCACTGATCAATCTTGATCAATGGTTTAAAAATAATTTTCTTGGTTTTCTTATAACTTTAAGTGTTTTTGGGAACCATTCTATATATATACATATATATATATATATATATATATATATATATATATATATATATATATATATATATACATATATATATATATATATATATATATATATATATATATATATATATGGTTAGGTGTTTTGCAAAACTTGATTTATTTTCAGAACCAGCAGAACCTATAACAACCATTGATTAACTTGATCAATAGTTATGATTAATAATGATAAAATATGCAAATATTTATTTAATTAAATGATTTTAAATTAGTAAAAGGGTATAATTGTTAAAATATTTCTTATCTCTCCAATTACTTATTAAGTTAACTAATTAGTTTCTCTCGTAACTTCTCTCTTTCTCCTCTCTCTCAACTTTTCTTTCCCATCTCTCATCTTTACAAAATGTAAACCTATGAAAGAAATCCTAAATTTTATTCAATATCTCACGTGTCTTTCTAAGATCATAAATTACCGAATCAAAGAAAAACGAATGATTTCATATTTGTAATCAATATCGTTTGCAATATACAATTTATAAATTACCTATATGTATATTACTAAATTTTCAATTTTTAATGCAAACATCATCATTAAAAGAAACATGGTGAATTCATAGTTGGTTTGCACCAATCAACTTAGTGTATGTACTAATAAACAACATAATTATAACTTACAAAGATGATATCATGTTACATACATGTTAGTTTTTTATGTATTTTACGAATTCGAGCAATTAATATATATAGAAGTAATTTTAATTTGAAGATATTTGTTAATTGTATGTTTGGTTACATGTATGTTGAGTTTATTATATTAAATTTACATATATGTAATCGAATTTATTTATATGTAATCAAATTTACACAACCAACCAAAAAATAACCAAAATTTCATTGATATATCAATGATTTACATATACATAATAAAAAATTGAACTTTTCGTTAACTACACGTAAACAAGTTTACACATACATTTACATATACGTAAACAAGCTTGCACATACATGTATGTTTACATAAGTCTGTATACATATATGTAGTTGTAAAACTTCATAATTTTCAAAAGTTTATACAGAACGTAACCCAAATCATACATGAAAGAACAAACCTTTTTAGAATTATTAAACAAATAACTTCATGACCGATATCATCTTCATCATCATCATCATCAAAAGGATCAAAACCGAAACCCCATATGTGGTCATCATCATCTTGTTCAATACAATCATCTTCACAGCAACTTTGTCATCAATAACAACTTCAGCAACCATTTGATCTATATGATTTTGGATAGAATCACCAACCAGATTAACCGTTGTATTAATATTTTTACGAGAAGGCATTTTACTGCAAAATGAATTGTATTAATTGCACAACATGGTATGTAACTAAACAATAATATATACTAACCTGCTACAGTATTCGAATTTATAAGTGAATAATCTGCTAATATTATAAACAAAATTCGACTCAGTTTGCTAGTCAATTGAAAATATCTTCAATTCAAAGGCTTGAAAATGGCTTAAAATATAATAATACTAGACTGATTTCACTAGTATTTTTTTTTTTTTTTGATTTTGAATGTGAGAATTTAACTGGGGATTTTGTTCTTGAAGATGATGAAACGATGAATGTGGACCAAATTTTAGGAAGATTGTAATTCTTGTCAAAATTAGATATTTGAAACTACTATAATTAAAATGAGTGATAAAAGGAAAACTATTCAACACCACCCGGTTACAGGCCAAATTGCCTAACACTCTTGGGGTGTGTACACTAATTAGCCTCGAGATATTTAAGTTGAAAACATTAATCCCTTTTAACATATATCTTTTTATATGTTTCTCGTAGTCTCTTAATGATCTCATATCATTATAACTAAAAATCTTTAAAATCTTATTTGATCTTTTTAAACAATATACATGAATACTTGTATAAACTAAATAAATTCTTGATTTTAGTATACTTCTTAATAACAAAGAGAAATATACTAAATATATTTGAGATTAGAAAGTTCAATAGAAACTATAGTTTAGTAGAACACATATCAATAGTCAAATCAAACGAAGGCTTAACTAACTTTTCTATTTAATAGTTTTCTAGCATTTCCTCTTCTATTTTCCTGATACATATTTTATGTAAAGAGTTAATGACGACAATTTTATCAAAGATATTAAGAACCAACAAGGCAATTAATTTTTAGCAAGCTACTAACAATGACAAGATAACTACTACATTATATACATTAAAAGTCATCCAAAATTAAAAGAACATTAGCGACATCACTCCAACTTTTATGGTTTGACTGGTTCTTCACTAGGAAGAAGCATGTTGTTTTGATGCCCTCGATTGGTTTTTGAGTTGATACCGCCTTGTCAGAGAATTTGTGGTCATTTCCTACTCTCCAAATACATAACACAATGTAATGATGACCAATTCAATCATTTTCCCTTTCCACTTCATTTAATCGTACACCATTATGCAATTTCAATAAGTCTTTTGTTACAAAAGCAAAGATACTCACTTGCACCATCTATGAATGAATTGCCATATGACACTTGCTATTACGCACGTTGTTAGATGTGATCAATCGTTTCAATAGCCTCCCCGCTAAAGTCGCAAAAAATGGAGCTGGTATTTATCTTCTTATATTGTTCAACACCACAAAATGGAGTTGGTATTTATCTTCTAGCAATGAATGTCATTTCTTTGAGTTAGTTCTTGATTGACTTTAAACTGTACATTTGATGTTATTAAACAAACCCATACATTCATTGAAATCTTGAATGGTTACAGCTCCATTCAGTGGGCATTTCCGTTTTCATACAACATTGGAGTCTTGGTAGATTATTCTAAATGGAATATAACAACGAATTTTACCATAACAAATTCATCAAAAGCCCAAGAGTCATATACCTGCATGTTACTACGATCACCTATTGCACCCTTAATTGAATTGTTCATGAAAACACCTGAATCGATAAGAGTTTATACAATCTTGAAGATATTGTTTCACACACCCGTCAAGCGTGCCTTAGATGGGATGAAAGACTAGACTTTGTTACTATGATGGAGGGAAGGACATAACTTTACGTTGATTACAGTTTTAGCTTTAAATCAATATTCACCTTTATTTTGAAACAATCAAAACCTAGCTAATATATTTCTATTATTTCTACGTGAAACAGCCATCCAATATATATGCACAAACATGCACTTCCACATACATACGTACATGCATATGTACACATACACATACACATATACATACACACATATTATACATACATATATATATTATAAAGGGAAAAGTGAAATATTATTTATTTATTATGATTGTTATTATTTTCTTTTCTTATTTTATTTATTATAGTTATTATATTTAATTTAACAATTTTGTAATAAAAATACAATTATTAATATACTAAAATTAAAATAATAATAATCATCATAATAATAAATTAAAACTACTAAATAAATAACAAATTAAAAAATGAAGTTTTTAGTTGAAAAAATAAAGTGTTTGTCATAAACACACTTTTCTGACAATAAGTAAAATATCTGAATTTTATGAGATACTTCCAACAAATTTCCAATGATACTTTTGTTTGTCATTAATTAATTGTCGCCAATTTGTGGTGTTTTGTTTGTAGAAAATTTATCAGGATTTCTAACATTTTTGGTAGAAAATTTCATAGGAAAAAATGTTAGCTTTCTGGTTGTGCTTGTGCTCTAAAATTAATAGATATTTACTCTACTAAAAGCTCTACATCAATTGATTAGATAAATTATAATTTATATAATACTAATTTGCAAGTTTTGTGTGCATTATGGGTGGTACAACATGCTTAAATGAGTTGTACTCATTTTTTTCTTTTTTATATTTTAACTTTTTCGTTTTAACCCACTACTTTTACATATTTGACAATTTAGTCCCAACAATTTTTACTTTCAAATTGGTCACCTATACTTTTCATATTTACAAAATTTGTGTTTTACGTTTTGGTCTAAATGTTGCGAGTTAACACACCGCAGCTTATGTGTATGGTTTGACATTTGTACGCGTATTTTTTCCCCGTTTAACGGTCCTGTCATAGCGTGCTGGTCCTAAGTCAACTTACTTATTATTTTAGATATTTTATGTTTCGTCTGTGTGGTTCAATATTTTTATGTCTACTTTTCGTTCAGTAGTGTGCCATTGGTGCTATTTAGCACGGTTCTAAACCCCCACCGCAACGCGGGGCTTAATACTAGTTATATCTATCTATCAAACTAATGCCATTATATAATATAATTATAGCTTTGTAAACAATACCTAGATTTCTTGTAATAAAATTATCACATCTTGCATGATACAGAACTAGAACTTAAGCATTTTAAAAACACACATTATTTATCACTAGTATGTTCATTTAAGGACTTTTACTTGAATATGATAAAACATCACAAATAATAGATGTTATTCCACAAAAAGCTCTAGCTATATGCCTACATCCATGCATTTAATGTTTAGATATACGGGGGAGGAATGTTAGATATTTTAGTTTAATTGGATTGACTAATGACCAATTTGATCATAATATTCATCAAACAAGTTAGGAGGTGCGGAGTGCACGCTTGTGTTGAGTGTATTATGATCTTTGATATTGAAAACCTTCTTAGGGGCGAAGCCCCTAAGCAATGGGGGTTCCAAGGGGGCAACTCCCCCTTGGCGAGGTTCCGGGGACAGCGCCCCTGGTAGCGGGTACAAGGGGCGGCAACCTCTGGCGGGGTCCAAGGGGCAGAGTCCCTGGCTGGGGTCGAAATGGCAGTTTTTTCGGGTGAACCCCAAATGGTAGTTTTTTCCGTTTTTTCTCCTCCAAAACCGAATGAGATGATGAAGGTTGGATATATGCTTCTTCTCGAATTCTTCTTCTTCTGGCTCACGAAAATTTACACAACACAACATACGAATTCTTGATCTCGTCTGAGTTGTATCCGATTTATTTATTCGGTGAACCACAGAATAATTTCGATCTGAAATTGATCTTCACGACTCTCAGATTATACAAGTTTGATTTCAAGTATTATACAAATGTATGTTGTTTACGTCGTACATTCTGAAAGTTAAGTGTTACGCTTCACGATTAAAAGTTTAAGAGTTAATTAATTCATGTATAATTATTGTAATATATGTATTTTTAGAAGAATTATTGTTTAAAATAAATAAATCAGACCAAACAAAATTATCCAAACAATAATCTTAAAGCACATTATGATACTTTTACTTAAATACGTAATGTAAAACATGTAAAATTGGGACAATCATTTAATATATTTTGAACAAAATAAAACATCAAAGATATATTTTGTGATATATTGTGTGTGTGGGATTTTATGTTTGAAATGGTGGTAATGAATGGACGGGTGCGGGACTACCGGATCATGTCTCTTCCCAAAAGTTGTTTGAAATATTCCACTTTAATTTATTACAAATCATTTCAATTATTCCCAAAAGGATGTCGGTAAGTTTGTGACATTCAATTCGTTACAAACATCTACAATTTCAAATTTAACATCCATATAGTTTAAGCTGTTGATTTTCACTTCTATTAACTAGTCCATATGAAATTTTCATTTACATTGCGTAATGTGACTAAAGATTCTTAAAGTTTAGGTGTTCATCTCTTTATGAATAGATCTTTATCCATCGTCAAATATTATTTTTCAGGGATAAACTGGTTCATCAATATATTTTGAGTCTTTGAAGGTGATCATATTAACCAGTTACATAACGCATAAAATAATTTTTAAATTTAAATATGTAAACTCTAAATATTTATAGCATTTATAAGATTATCTAATTTTTTATCCAACCCGACCAATATAATAAACAGACCAGTAAAATGACTAGTTTAATTTCATAATTATTATTAAAATAACTCTAGAAACTTCTTCTAGTAATTTACAAATTTGAACGTCTACCCTTTTCAGCAATCTTTTTTTTTTTCCTCATAGAAATTTGTAAATTCTAAAACAAGTTCAAATAATTAAATGAAACGTTAATTCTCACGAAACAATGCAGCCCTAATAGTGACAGTACAACACATTAATGCACCATGCATCATTGAAATATATATATAATAATAATAAAATAATAAAATAATAATAATAATAATCAACGTTACTGTATAAAAAGGTTTCACACATGACATTATACAACCCTTTTATCCAACCCTATTTCACATCAAACTCTCCAACCACCATTAACAACATCATGGACCATCGCCGGTACTGTCAACCGGCGTTCACCGGCGCCGGCGACCCATCACTCCACTTTCACTCAACAATCCCTTCACTCGTCTCCGATGTACCATTTTACATGCACCAAGTACCACACCCTAATGCACAACCACCACCATCACCACCACCGTCTCATACTAACTTTCTTGATACCACCACCGTCTCTCCTCCGCCACCGTTGACATACTCACCTCCCACCGGGTGGAATGCGTTTAACGGTGGGATTAACCTTAATCAAGGTACAAGCAGCTATGCACAAAGTACTACTATCAGATGGCCACGACAGGAGACACTTACACTTCTTGAGATTAGATCTCGACTTGACCATTGTTTTAAAGAAGCCACTTCTTCAAACCATAAAGCCCCTTTGTGGGATGAAATCTCCAGGTATGTTAATTACATATGTGTTACTAGATTTGAATCTTGTAAACTGGAGTAATGTAAAGGTTAAATCTTTTTAATCTTTTATTGGGTACGTTTGTTTGTTTGAATCTTGTAAACCGGAGTAACGTAAAGCTTGAATCTTGAATCTTTTTAATCTTTTACTGGGTGTGTCTGTTTGTTTGAATCTTATAAACCGGAGCAACGTAAAGCTTGAATCTTGAATCTTTTTAATCGTTTACTGACTACGTTTGTTTGTTGTTAAATCGTGTAAAACCGGAGTAACATAAACCTTCAATTTGAATCTTTAAGTCGTTAACTAGGTACGTTTGTTTGTTTGAATCTTGTAAACCAAGTAACCTAAAGCTTGAATTTTGAATCTTTATAATCTTTTAATGGGTACAATTGTTTGTTTGAATCTTGTAAACTGGAGTAACGTAAAGCTTGAATCTTGAATCTTTTTAATCTTTTACTGACTACGTTTGTTTGTTGTTGAATCGTGTAAAACCGGAGTAACATAAACCTTCAATTTGAATCTTTAAGTCTTTAACTAGGTACGTTTGTTTGTTTAAATCTTGTAAACCAAGTAACCTAAAGCTTGAAGTTTGAACCTTTATAATCTTTTAATGGGTACAATTGTTTGTTTGAATCTTGTAAACTGGAGTAACGTAAAGCATGATTCTTGTCTTGAATCTTTTTAATCTTTTACTTGGTACATTTGCTTGTTGTTTGAATCTTGTAAACTTGAATCTTGAATCATTATAATCTTTTACTTGGTACATTTGCTTGTTGTTTGAATCTTGTAAACTTGAATCTTGAATCTTTTAAATTTTTTACTGCGTGCGTTTGTTTGTTTATTTCTTTCTGCGTTTGAGGTAGGATAATGAAGGAGGAATATGGGTACCAACGAAGTGGTAGAAAATGCAAAGAGAAGTTTGAAAACTTATACAAGTATTACAAGAAGACCAAAGAGGGGAAAGTTGGCAAAACCGATGGTAAACACTATCGTTTTTTCCGACAACTTGAGGCCCTCGTCGGGAATCAACACGATGTAGGAAGTATCAATACAAACACCGGTGTTTATCCAAGCAGTCAATCCAATCATTCTTCTGGAAATAACACACCAAGTGATCACAATTACGAGTTTAAAAAGAAAGATATGATAGCTGCAATTGAGGAGTCAATTGAGTCACACTTCATGAAGCTAATGGTTAAACAAGAACAATGGTGTGAGAAGATTTTGTGTACAATTGAGCAAAAGGAGCAAGAAAGGGTGGTTTTAGAGGAAGAATGGAGGAAGCAAGAGGGGGCGCGATTGGATCAAGAATACGCGACGTGGGCTAGCCATGTTGCGCGTATCAAGACTCGCGATGAGTCTTTACTCGAGGCATTGCATAACCTAATAAAGGCTAGATCGGTTGGGTCATCTTCAAGTCATAGGAACATGGACCCAATGGCGAATTCGAAAGAAAACAAGGGTTTGAATGATGATAATGGATGTAGAGATTGGATTGAACCCGAGATCTCTAGCTTGATTCATATAAGAACAAGCAAAGAATGCAAGTTTCAAGATGTTGATCAAGAACATGAAGGTAGACTTTGGGAGGAGGTAGCTTTTGAATTGTCTCTTTTGGGATACAATCGAAGTGACAAGGATTGTAAGGAAACATGGGATAAGCTTTGTGTCGATTTTAACAAACGAAAGTCGGATCAAGGTGAGGTTTCTTCGGGTACAAGCAACGCGATGAACATCGACTGTGGACGTTCGTGGGAAACTATGTAATCCAGGTGGGTTCTTCTTTAATTCTTGATTCTTAACTAGCTAGAGAATTGAAGTCCATAGGATGATCGTTTGTAAAACAATGTAGAATAAAAATTGAGGTTTGACAAGAAATAAGATTAATTATTTGAGTCGGGTTTGACCCTTATGAGCATACATTAAAACCATTAAATCAAACATTTAATTTCTTTTTGGTTGATCAATGTATAAGCTATTAGCTCAAACTATTTCAGGAGCTTGCTCGATTTTAAATTAGCAAATCAAGCAAACTATACTGAGATAAATTGAACCTTATCATAAAAAGGTAGGCATGACATATGTTTGAAAAGAATAATAAATTCCCTATGTTGTATGCTAAATTATTTTCTCAACAAGCATATGATTATGATACTTGATATAATCTTAATAACATATGTTAGTAATTTTAAAATACTAAATAACAATTAATTTAGCACCTATTATTTCGTTTATTAAGATTGTGACACATATAATAAATTATAAGGATTTAGCGTAAGTACTCTTATGAATTTGATTCAACATTAGGGTACAAATATATATGAAATAGAACATGATACTTTGATCGAAAACTGTTTATTACACGGCAGCATTAATAAAGTTTTCAACTCAGCATAATAGTACTTCATATATGATCTTTTCACTTGAACCCTAATGTTGCAATTTCGTTTACTTATGAGATTTTGTAACATACTACTGCTTTTACAAAAGTAAAATGTATGATTATAAAAACAAAAGTATATGAAAATATATAAGAATGTTATATATAATAGAAAAACGTGATATTAACCAAGTTATATATGAGGTTTGTTATAAATAAAGCTTATTACACTCTCTTTTTCTTTATCTCTTTCTATAAATACCTAAAGAGAGATAGAGAGATATGAAGTGTTTCTAATAACAAAATTTAATATCCATATAACCCATGCCTATATGAAATATTTTAAATATGAAACTTGAAAGTACATTATTATTTGTATGAGTTAATTGTTTTTATTTAAACATTAAACTTTTATATCTTCGTTAGGTATTCTTAGGCTATATCAGCAAGTACTATGTACATTAATAAAGCTTCCTCTTTTCTATATAAACTACAAAAATTGTCCTTTGATTGTATACTTCTATCTATATGACAGAAGTTTAGATTTTTCACCAAAAATGAATGTTTTTTCTTCTGACCAAGCCTATCACGTTCATTTGGTCTTCTTTTGGTTTATGTAATGCATTATTCTTGAGCTCAAGGTATTCTCTTTCTATGGTAGAGGCTAAAATCTATTAATGGTTTTGAGTTTATTGTTTACCTATTGAAAAAAAAATACTCTACCTAAAACATAATAAAATTCGTGATGCTTTGAAATATGTACTGAATATGTATGTGTTGTATTTTGTATCGACTTTTACCTCTTTGAAACATGTAAATATTGCTTTCGGATTATAATATTTTGTTAGTACTCATGAAAATCCAATATGATATTTCAAAATAAAAATAACTAAGTGAATTATGTTATAATCTCATCCAAAATCATGAGATTAAAAGGTATAGATATTAAGATGAGTTCTACGGCCCACCTTTTTAGTGTTTTGGTGATGTGTGTGCTTTAAATACGTTTTTACTAGAAATCGCATATTCAAGAAGCCATATTTAGGGGTTATTGTTCAATTAATATACGGTTACTTGTTATGGCTTATCTTATATTATTAGCAAATGATAAAGAAATAGACACAATACTAGATGATTACAAGACTGTCAATTTAATGCGTTGATCCAGATTACAAAGAATGTAGAAACCAAAACTACCATAGGAAGTTGTCGCGAACTTGAAGCTAGTTAAGAACCTAAGCTGGTCGAGAACTAGGTAATCAAACAAGAACTTTAAGTGGCCCAAGAACATGGTTCTAGCCGAGATCATTATGTTAGCTGAGTAGTTTGGTTCTTGCTAAGTACTCTGGATTGGCTGAGATCGACATGAAACTTTTAGTTATAGTATAAATTACTTTCGATAGTTATTGGATTCGTACAAGTTAATTTTGCCATCATGATACCTTTAACAAGTATATGTGAATGACTAATTTTTATTACATGTACTAGTTAACATACTTGCTTAAGGCTTACAAGCCTTTTACAAGAAGTCTAGTATTTGTGATGGGTATTACTAGAGTCTCACCTTTTGGGTAGACACCACTAAAGTCCTACCTATATGGTGGACATTACCAGAGCCCAACTTTTATGATGGACATTACCTGAGTTTTATCTTAGGATGGGAGTCACTAGAAATCCTTACTCGAGCCAGCAACAATGATTTATGTCTCGAGATAGGCATCATAGTCCTTGTTGTCTATAATTATGATTTATGTTACGAGCATGTTTACTAGTTAATGATACAAGTATGGGTTTACAAGTAAAGATTACCAATATCGTTTACTAGACATGAAAGTATATTCATCAATTACCACACATAATCAAGGATTATGTTTTGAAAGCTTTTTCATAAATGATTATGATAAAAGGTTTCCTACTTCTAGTCTAAAATAAAAACTAGAAGTCACTAAGTAATCTGACTTTTTAGCATACATGTCAGGTTCAATAGGTACCCGTTAAAACAAAGGACTCTTGGAGTGGTGTCACATCCCGGCGGAAGCGTGAAATGCTTAGGGTGTGACTTGTTTGCTCAGAACTCATTGATTTACAATTATTACAACATATCACATAAATATATATATTTCATGGAGAGTCATATTAAATATATATGTAATATCACATAACATAACCACTTTAATAAAGGAGTTGGAATTACATCAGTTCATCATAGTCAAAATTTGAACTAACATAACCCTATTACATTAAAAGCCTAACAGTAACATCTTCAGAGACGATGGAAGTGGGCATCCACCGAGACACTGAGATCATACAAGTTCACTGTCAGGTTTACACAAACTTTCCCCACAACCTCTCCCCAGCCATTATAAACATCAAAGGAGAACATTAAGCTGTTAGTCATGGTGAATTCCTGAAAAAGCATACTCAAAACAGTCAACATAAAGTTGGTGAGCTTCACAGATTTATCATATAACATAGATGCATTATATACAACCAAACCTTACATAGCAACCAGATCATTCATATCTGTCATAACATATCATAAATCAGATAATATAGCAACACAATACTCATCTTATTGGTGCAGGAAATATTTTTCCTAAGTAGCGCTACCAATATATATCTAACGGTTCCACATCCGAATTAATGGTTGTAACATAAATCTCAGAAAATAATGCATCTAATAGTATGCTTTTTCCCCAACTTTACTTTACAAACAAAAGGGCCATGAAACTCACCTTTACTCCAAATGGTAACCTATAAAGAAAATATATTAATTCAAGAAAATTCTTTACTTTTAAGTACATTAGTACCTCAGATTGAAAATTTATTTTATAAATCAGGTCTTAGTATAAATTCCAAAATTTTTACAGTAGATGTATCTTAGTGTTAGGTAAAAATATACTAAAATTTCATATTCAAATTATTTTCAGGCTAATTTTTATTACTTTTACATTATTCACATAATTCTTTAGAAATACCTTCGGGCCTTTAAAATTAGTCAAATTTTGGCAGGTTAATAATTATAATTCGTAAAGTTTTTCAGAATTTTTTATGCTCTAAACTATAGAGCTATTTTTATAATTTTTCCTATTTTATCTTTATTTTGCTAAAAACCATATCATGTCCAAAAATTCTAATTTTTACACAAACTGCTCCATTTTTATTTTTATATTTTCTATAAATTTTCCATAATTTATTTCATACTTTAAGTATTTTCCTCGATTTTTGGTTAACAGAATAGTTAAAAATTAATATTTCAGAAAATGTTTGGAGTTAGGTCACGAAATTTTTCCAGTGGATTCTATAATTCTTAATAGACAGTACATAATTTTTCTATACCTTTATTAGGATCGGTTCTTTTAATATAATTTTTCTCTTTTTATCTTTAAATATTGCATATAAATTAATTAATTCAAAGAAATGGTACCAAATTTGCAGAGTTTTATTCCCTAATATTCTAAGTATATTTTTAATATTATTTCCTCCACAATCATAGTTATTTTATATGCAGAATCAATTTAACAAACTATACTAGATTTTTAACCCTTTTGTGATAATTTCTTGCTATAAATTTGATTTTTAAGGTTTGTTTTACTTACTTCCGATTTTAAAATCTCTCTTTTTGTCTGAAAAATAAGTTTGATTTTTATATGTTTTTATAAACCTTGAATGTTTAATCAAAAGGGTTAATCACATGTGTTTATATTAACACATGTTTGATTTTCATAACTTAATCTAGTAGGGTTTTAGGGGTTAAAACCTTGATTTTGACAGAAGAAGAGTATGAGAAGAAGGTGAGGATGGTCTAAACTTGCTGGTTTTGGTGTTCTTGATAATCTTAATCTTTCGGAGATGGTGCTTCCACGAGGCTTGGATGTTGCTGCCTTGTATCCGAGAGTGTGTGACCAAGTGAAGTTGAGGGTGATATTTGGTTGGAGAGGTGGCGACCGAGAGGATTGTGATGGTGTCTTGTTGGCTTACGGTGGTGATGTTGGAAGGTGGTAACCGAGAGATACGAATGGAGGGGATGGTGTTAGCCGAGGCAAGATAGTAGGGATGGTGGTGATGGATTTTGGTGGTGGTGGTGATCGATAATGGCCTTCGGCCGAGTGGGGGTATTTAGTGAATGCTTGTAATGATGAAGCTAGGCTATAGGTTAGTGAGGTGGTGAGGTTTAGGTTTGCTTACTCACCTCTTAGGCATAGGTGGCGGGTTATAGATGTTTGTTGGGTGTTCTTTGGGGAGGCTAGGTGTCGACTCAAGAGCCTCTTGAGTCACCGATTTCATAATGGTTATGTTAACTATTGTTTAAGGGTTAATCTTAGTCGTTTAGATCGGGTCTTTGATGTCTTAGTTAGTGTTTTATGGTTTACTTAGTTTTGTTTATATGTTATCTTGTATTTGTGATGTTTTTGAGTTGAGTTATGTTTTGGTTTTGTTTTGATGTTGTGTAGTTGATGTATCTTGATTATATAGCATTTGGTATCATAAAGTTATGAATACAGATACATGCATACGTGACCTCATGAGTTTGCATGCAAGCATGCAATGAACAATACTTGTATTCATATGGTGTGTAAATGTTTCTTAGCAAGAGATGGTATATGTACACGTAAAAAGGGTATGCATGCGACCATGCATACGTATACATATACATATAAGTGAACAATATACTTATGTAAACAAAATGAAAGCATGTATACGTACATGTATATATATAAAGATATATATTAACCTAGATGTGGCTTAGAATATTTAAATGAACTTAGTGTATAAAATTTCTTAATCTAGGGTTGTCACATTCTCCCCCCGTAAAAATAATTTCGTCCCGAAATTTATTTGAATAGTAATGAACTTATCTGACCATTGTCTTAAAATAGGTGGGGGTATTTTCTTCTGATTTCATCTTCTCTTTCCCATGTATACTCTGGCCCTCTCTTAGCGTTCCACTTAACTTTCACTATGGGGATCTTGCTTCTTCTTAGCTTTTTAATTTCTTTATCTAATATGGCTATTGGTTCCTCTGTAAAATGAAGCTTCTCGTCTATCTTTATTTCTTGAACTGGAACTTTTAATGTTTCATCTGTTAAACATTTCTTCAGATTGGACACATGGAACGTGTTGTGTACTTTACTTAATTCTTCGGGCAAATCTAGCTTATACGCAACAGGACCAATTTTGTCAATAACTTCAAATGGTCCAATATACCTTGGGTTCAACTTATTTCTCTTTTCAAATCGAAAGATTCCCTTGGTGGGTGATATTTTTAGATAGACCTTATCTCCAATTTGAAATTCTAACGGCTTTCTTCTTTTATCTGCATAACTTTTCTGCCGATCCCGTGCTGTCTTTAATCTATTCTTGATTTCTTTAATCTTGTCAGATGTCTCTTGAATTAAATCAGGACCTATAAGTTGTCTATCTCCTATTTCATTCCAACATAAGGTCGATCTGCATTTTCTTCCATACAAGGCTTCAAACGGGGCGGTTTTAATGCTAGAATGATAGCTATTATTATAAGAAAATTCTATCAAAGGTAGATGCATATCCCATTGCCACCAAAGTCTAATGCACAAGCACGTAACATATCTTCTAGTGTTTGTATTGTTCTTACACTTTGTCTCTTATCTGTTTGTGGTGGGGTGTGCTGTGCTAAGATTTATTTGGGTTCCTAAAGCTTTTTGTAAGGTCTGCCAAAACCTTGATATGAATCTACTGTCCCTATCAGATATAATGGAGATTGGTATTCCATGTCTGGATACGATTTCTCGTATGTAAATTCTTGCCAATTTCTCTATTTTGTAATCTTCTCTGATTGGCAGGAAGTGTGCTGATTTGGTCAACCTATCTACTATAACCCAAATTGTGTCATAGCCACTTGAGGTCCTTGGTAACTTGGTTACAAAATCCATGGTAATTTGATCCCATTTCCATTCTGGAATTTCAGGTTGTTATAGATACCCCGAAGGTTTCTGATGTTCTGCTTTAACCTTTGAACACGTATTGCATTTTTCTACAAACTCTCCAACTGATTTCTTCATACCAGGCCACCAGTAATGATTTTTCAAATCCTTATACATTTTGTTATTTCCTGGATGTACGGAGTATCTTGACTTATGTGCTTCCTGTAATATAATCTTTCTAAGTATGGCATTATCAGGTATCCAAGTCCTTCCTTTAAATCTTAGAATTCCATGTGTGTCTGCCTGTAAATCCTTTTCCTGTCCTTTTATTTCTATTTTACTTTTCTGTTGGGCTTCCCATATTTGTTTTAACAGATCTGATTGTAGTTCCATTCTCATGGCTCGTACTCGTAACGGTTTAACCTTATCTTTTCTACTTAAAGCATCTGCAACTACATTTGCTTTACCTGGATGATATTTGATTTCACAATCATAATCACTCAGTAATTCTACCCATCTTCTTTGTCTCATGTTCAGCATTTTCTGCTCAAATATATGCTGTAAACTCTTATGATCCGTATATATTGTACATTTTGTCCCATACAGGTAATGTCTCCAAATCTTAAGTGCAAAGATGACTGCTCCTAATTCCAAATCATGAGTAGTGTAGTTTTTCTCACTTCCCCTAAGTTGTCTAGAGGCATATGCGATGACTCTACTTCGTTGCATTAATACACATCCAAATCCTTGACGAGACGCGTCACAATATACTACAAAATCATCAGTCCCTTCTGGTAATGACAAAATAGGTGCACTACATAACTTATTTTTCAAAAGTTCGAATGCATTCTTTTGTTTTTCTCCCCAGACATATGGCTTGTCTTTTTGGGTTAATTCAGTCAAGGGCTGAGCTATTCTTGAGAAATTTTCTATGAATCTTCTATAATATCCTGCTAATCCTAAAAATTGACGTACTTCTGTTGATGTCTTGGGATCTTCCCATTTCTTAACAGCTTCTATTTTTGCTGGATCTACCTGTATTCCTTCTTGATTGACTATGTGTCCTAAGAATTGCACTTCTCTTTTTCAAAATTCACATTTTGAGAATTTTGCGTATAGTTTTTCTTTTCTTAACAATTCCAAGGTCAATCTTAAGTGTCGCTCATGATCCTCCTTATTCTTAGAAAAGATTAAAATGTCGTCTATAAAGACTATGACAAACTTATCTAAATAGGGTTTACATATCCTATTCATCAAATCCATGAATATGGCGGGAGCATTGGTTAATCCAAATGGCATTACCAGGAATTCATAATGTCCATACCTTGTTCTGAATGCTGTCTTGGGTATATCTTCATCCTGTATTCTTAGCTGATGATATCCTGATCTTAAGTCTATTTTTGAAAAGTAACTAGATCCTTGTAATTGATCAAATAGGTCGTCTATTCTAGGTAAGGGGTACCTATTCTTTATAGTTACTTTATTGAGTTCCCTATAGTCTATGCACATTCTAAATGTTCCGTCCTTCTTCTTAACAAATAAAACTGGTGCTCCCCAGGGTGATACACTAGGTCGTATAAATCCTTTATCCAAAAGTTCTTGAAGTTGGCTCATTAATTCCTTCATTTCAGTAGGTGCTAAAAGGTAGGGTGCCTTAGCAATAGGGGCTGTTCCTGGCATTAATTCAATTTTGAATTCTACTTGACGTGGGGGTGGTAATCCAGGTAATTCATCAGGGAATACGTCTGAATATTCATTGACAATTGGAACATCTTTCAGGTTTACTTTGTCCATCTTAGTGTCAATAATGTGAGTCAAATAAGCCAAACATTTCTTCCTTAGACATTTTTGTGCACTTTTACAAGAAATTATTTTTATGGTGCCCCTAGGTTTTTCACCGTATATGCATAGTGTTCTATTCTTATTAACTAAAGGGATTTTGATCATCTTCTTACCACATATTATTTCAGCTTGATTCTTACTTAACCAATCCATTCCTACAACAATATCAAATCCTCCTAAATCAATAGGGATCAAATCTATATTGAAATAGTTTTCATCTAAATTCATGATACAATTAGGAATGATTTCATAAGCTTCGATTATCTTACCATCCGCTAATTCTATCATATTTATTTGATTAAGCTTTTCTGTGGTCAAGTTAAGTAGTGGCCTAAATGTATTTGAAACAAAGCTACGGGTTGCTCCAGTATCAAATAATACAGTAGCGTACTGATCGTTTACAAGGAACGTACCCGTGACAACTTCTGGTTGTGTCGAGCTTCTTCTGCCTGCATTATGAATGCTCTCCCCCGAGGGTTGTTCTGATTAGTCGGTGCCTTTCCCTTTAGCTGTGGGCATTCGTTCCGGCGATGATTTTCATTCCCACATTGATAGCAGACCGGTTTTGGATTTGCAGGGTTTTTGCAGTCTCGGGATATATGTCCCTTTTTCTTACAGTTGTAACAGATTACCATCGCACAGTTGCCTTGATGGTATCTTTGGCACGTGTTACACCATGGCTGGTTTTCTGTCTGGGGTTTCTTTTCCCGTGTCATTCCTAGGTAGTTTCGAGGAGGCTGTCTAACTATTCGCTTCTGAGGGGTTCTCTTAAATCTTCCCCCTGGGTTATCATCACTCCACTTTCTCTTTTCTCCAGATCTAGGGTTACCTAGTGATCCATTTCTTATCATTTCATCTGTCAGACTTCCCGATAAACTTACAGTATCTTGAAAAGTCTTGGGCCTAGCTGATTTCACTAATCCCCTTATTTGTGGCACTAGTCCCCAAATATATCTTCCTATTCTCTTAGATTCTGGGGCCACTAGATGTGGTACTAACCTCGAGAGTTCATTGTACCTGTCGGTATATTCCCGATGTGCTGCTCCTTGCTCCTTTCATTTCTAAAGCTAGAAACTCAGTTTCTAATTTTTCTATTTCATTATAAGGACAATATTTTTCTATAACCAGATTCCTGAATTCCTCCCAACTCAACTCATTCATAACGTGCCTACCTTTAGTGGTCATCTCCATCTTCCACCAGGATTGTGCTTCCCCTCTTAATGAGTGTGAAGCAAACAAGGTTCTGTTGTTATTGGCACATTTGCTGATTTCCAGAGTTGACTCCATTTCATCTAACCAGCGTAGAGCCTGTACTGCTCCGCCTTTACCATCAAATTCTCGAGGTCTACATGACATAAAGGCTTTGTAGGAACATCCTTTCTCTGTTATAATCTCCTCTGCTGGTTGACCTCTTATGGCATCATCAGCTGGTATTTCGTTGCCGGGGGTTGTGGTACCAAGGTTTAGGTTTTGTTGAAGTTGAGTTACTAGTATGGGTATGGCAGCTTCTAACTGCTGTGACACTATTCGGGAGATCCTTTCATCTTCATTGGTTGTTGGGTTAACAGGTGTTTCTTCTCCAAGTCTAGTTCTAGGTCGTCCCACTCTTGCAGTCCTCCTTACGGGTTGCGCATTTCTTCTTGGCGGCATGCTTTTCTATAGTTAATTATAGTAAATATTAAAAGAATTTTAGATTCTCGACAATATTCTAATTAACACATAAGCAAGTAATAGTTCAAACACAAAAGATATTTTTCATTTAAGTTCTTATTTAAAGATTTCACACTAAAAGTTAGTTCCTAATTTCCCTGCATCCATTTTCATATTCTTGAGAAGATGTTTCCCTTAGGTGCTTTTAGTTCCTTCACATCCTTCTGAATTTTCCTGATTTCTTGTTGAATATTCTTGAGCTGTTTAAGGGTTTGTTGAGTGGCTGCGTTCTGATCTCCGTCCACCCTTTGTCTTTTAGTTTCACTTTCTTCGTTTCCGAGGGAGTCAGTTTCTTGTATCTCCTTGCCTTCATCTTGCTTAGTCTTGAATTTGTTCCCGGGCCGTACCCTTTTCCTAGGAGTTTTAATGGTATATCCTCCTACCATTACAGGTGTACGACGGACATAAAATTTGGTCTTAGGATTATCTTCCCTTTTGGTTGGAAAAGGTTCTAGAATTTGCTGAGGTTTAGGTTCGGGCGTAAGTTCTTTATTGTAATCCGAGTATCCGAATGAGTTAGTCTCACAAAAATTGTTATCAGTACTCATAGCTGCAAAATAAATCTTTTCATGGTTTGAACCCAACAGTTAGTTACCTATTTTTATATATAAGTAAAATGCTTTAATATTCATGGAATCATGACATGCAAAATCACATAATTACACAGACATGACTTATGGTTATAGTCTAGGTATTTTATGGTACCTAATTCTCTATAACCAATGGCTCTGATACCAACCTGTCACATCTCGGCGGAAGCGTGAAATGCTTAGGGTGTGACTTGTTTGCTCAGAACTCATTGATTTACAATTATTACAACATATCACATAAATATATATATTTCATGGAGAGTCATATTAAATATATATGTAATATCACATAACATAACCAGATTAATAAAGGAGTTGGAATTACATCAGTTCATCATAGTCAAATTTTGAACTAACATAACCCTATTACATTAAAAGCCTAACAGTAACATCTTCAGAGACGAGACGATGAAGGGGCATCCACCGAGACACTGAGATCATACAAGTTCACTGTCAGGTTTACACAAACTTTCCCACAACCTCTCCCCAGCCATTATAAACATCAAAGGAGAACATTAAGCTGTTAGTCATGGTGAATTCCTGAAAAGGCATACTCAAAACAGTCAACATAAAGTTGGTGAGCTTCACAGATTTATCATATAACATAGATGCATTATATACAACCAAACCTTACATAGCAACCAGATCATTCATATCTGTCATAACATATTTCATAAATCAGATAATATAGCAACACAATACTCATCTTATTGGTGCAGGAAATATTTTTCCTAAGTAGCGCTACCAATATTATCTAACGGTTCCACATCCGAATTAATGGTTGTAACATAAATCTCAGAAAATAATGCATCTAATAGTATGCTTTTTCCCCAAAACTTTTACAAAACAAAAATGGGCCATGAAACTCACCTTTACTCCAAATGGTAACCTATACAAGAAAAATATTTATAATTCAGAAAATGTATATTTCTTTAACATTTTTAGTACCTCAGATTGAAAAATTTATTTTATAAATCAGGTCTTAGTATAAATTCCGAAATTTTTACAGTAGATGTATCTTAGTGTTAGGTAAAATATACTAAAATTTCATATTCAAATTATTTTCAGGCTAATTTTTATTACTTTTACATTATTCACATAATTCTTTAGAAATACCTTCGGGCCTCTAAAATTAGTCAAATTTTGGCAGTTAATAATTATAATTCGTAAAGTTTTTCAGAATTTTTTTATGCTCTAAACTATAGCAGAGCTATTTTTATAATTTTTCCTATTTTATATCTTTATTTTGCTAAAAATACCAGATCATGTCAAACCAATTCTAATTTTTACACAAACTGCTCCATTTTTATTTTATATTTTCTATAAATTTTCCATAATTTATTTCATACTTTAAGTATTTTCCTCGATTTTTGGTTAACAGAATAGTTAAAAATTAATATTTCAGAAAATGTTTGGAGTTAGGTCACGAAATTTTTCCAGTGGATTCTATAATTCTTAATAGACAGTACATAATTTTTCTATACCTTTATTAGGATCGGTTCTTTAATATAATTTTTCTCTTTTTATCTTTAAATATTGCATATAAATTAATTAATTCAAAGAAATGGTACCAAATTTTGCAGAGTTTTATTCCCTAATATTCTAAGTATATTTTTAATTTGTTCCCACAATCATAGTTATTTTATATGCAGAATCAATTTAACAAACTATGACTAGATTTTTAACCCTTTTGTTGATAATTTCTTGCTATAAATTGATTTTTAAGGTTTGTTTTACTTACTTCCGATTTTAAAATCTCTCTTTTGTCTGAAAAATAAGTTTGATTTTTATATGTTTTTATAAAAACCTTGAATGTTTAATCAAAAGGGTTAATCACATGTGTTTATATTAACACATGTTTGATTTTCATAACTTAATCTAGTAGGGTTTTAGGGGTTAAAACCTTGATTTTGACAGAAGAGAGTATGAGAAGAAGGTGAGGATGGTCTAAACTTGCTTGGTTTTGGTGTTCTTGATAATCTTTCGGGAGATGGTGCTTCCACGAGGCTTGGATGTTGCTGCCTTGTATCCGAGAGTGTGTGACCAAGTGAAGTTGAGGGTGATATTTGGTTGGAGAGGTGGCGACCGAGAGGATTGTGATGGTGTCTTGTTGGCTTACGGTGGTGATGTTGGAAGGTGGTAACCGAGAGATACGAATGGAGGGGATGGTGTTAGCCGAGGCAAGATAGTAGGGATGGTGGTGATGGATTTTGGGTGGTGGTGATCGATAATGGCCTTCGGCCGAGTGGGGGTATTTAGTGAATGCTTGTAATGATGAAGCTAGGCTATAGGTTAGTGAGGTGGTGAGGTTTAGGTTTGCTTACTCACCTCTTAGGCATAGGTGGCGGGTTATAGATGTTGTTGGGTGTTCTTTGGGGAGGCTAGGTGTCGACTCAAGAGCCTCTTGAGTCACCGATTTCATAATGGTTATGTTAACTATTGTTTAAGGGTTAATCTTAGTCGTTTAGATCGGGTCTTTGATGTCTTAGTTAGTGTTTTATGGTTTACTTAGTTTTGTTTATATGTTATCTTGTATTTGTGATGTTTGTTTGAGTTATGTTTTGGTTTTGTTTTGATGTTGTGTAGTTGATGTATTTTGATTATATAGCATTTGGTATCATAAAGTTATGAATACAGATACATGCATACGTGACCTCATGAGTTTGCATGCAAGCATGCAATGAACAATACTTGTATTCATATGGTGTGTAAATGTTTCTTAGCAAGAGATGGTATATGTACACGTAAAAAGGGTATGCATGCGACCATGCATACGTATACATATACATATAAGTGAACAATATACTTATGTAAACAAAATGAAAGCATGTATACGTACATGTATATATATAAATATATATTAACCTAGATGTGGCTTAGAATATTTAAATGAACTTAGTGTATAAAATTTCTTAATCTAGGGTTGTCACAAGTGGACAAAAGAGTATTCCCGTACTAGAAGACCAACATTCTCTCTTTTATGAATTTAAGACTTTTACTAGATTATATGTTGAAAGGTTATGAATGTAATTGAATGATTAAACAAGCCTTTAATTTAAAGTTAACAATTTAAGAACTATGTGATACTATGAATTATCAAATGTGAGATTACCTAGTTTAGGACCTGAAAAGTTAATATCAAAGCTGTAATTTGAGAGATATGCGTATTCTTTGATGCCTAAACTTAAATTGAGTATGTGCCTAAGGAAGAGAATATCAATATGGGAAGCCTCATGCCAGTAGAACCAAATAAGTGAAATTATGTTTAACTAAGAATTCTCATGTGGCATAAATTACAAGTATGCTAAGTTTATTTCTTTATGAGTGAACATGCTAAGAAATAGTTAGAGACCTAATATGATCAATAAGCTTAAATGATGACATAATTATGAAGGAAAATGTTTAGAACAAGAAAGTAAAGTAAGTAGTTAATTACAGCTAGTCACTGTCATTAAAAACTTACACTACTTTATATGTTCTGAAATATATCCTTGATTGATTGTGTTGTCATTTTATCACTTTAATAATTAGTAATCAATGGTTGGTGCAAGAATACCCATCGCAATGCTCATGGTGGGCAGAATGACAGACCTCCGATTACTAAGAAGCTAACGGAGACTGAGTACGAGAAGTCGATTCACTCTAAACAAAAAAAGCTCCGATCACAGCAAGCCTGAAATAATATTGAAATCCTATGTTAGAGAGGATATCATGAAGGAAGTTTGTGCGGTATTACACATTTCAATGTCCTCTATTCTGATTCAAGCTCTCAAAGAAGCAAGTAAGGAATAGACTAAGAAGGCAGAAAATAAAGTTGCTAACAAAGTTGATAAGGAGAAAAAGATGGAGACTTTGAACTTAGAGGATGAATGGGATGACTCTAAACAAGATACAATGAAAGGTTGTAACTACAAAACTTTCAAATGGGGTAATCCATCAACACTGGATGGCTAGAAAGATGCTATTGCCACCTTCTAGTGGATTTTTAAGATGGAGGCAGTGTTTGAGGTTAGCGAATGCCGCATTAGGTAGTTAAGTTTCCCACTCACTCTTTCATTGATGAAGTGAAATATTGGTATTGCATTATGAGCATACTAAATTCGATGTGAAAAAAATAAAGTGGGAAGATTTGAAGGAGACGGTAACTCAAAAGTTTTACCCGCAAAACGAGATTAACAAGATAACAACATAGTTTATTAGTTTCAATGCTGGAAAACTAATACATTGTCAGTACGCCTCCTAGTTTAATGAAACGGGTACGCTTAGTTCCTCACCTTGTTAATACTAAAGAAAGAAGGATGGTGTGTTACATTTAAGGTCTACCACCAAAAGTTCAAATTTATCTGTAAGCTAGTGATCCAAAGACATTTGATAGATGGTGAATTAAGTGGCAATGTCTATAATGGTATTATTAAGGAAGAGCCAGTGAACGAGGAATTAAAAAAGAAGTGGGTAGGTAACTAGAACAATAATGGAAAATATGCTAGAAATGATTAATCAGGGTCATGAGAAAAGAAAATAAAGATTGATGTGCATGGGTGTATATATTTTAATGATTATTTTCCACAACACTTGGTTTAAAATTTATAGAAAAGATTTTCACCTTCAAACTGAACCACAAGTAATATTTAGAGAGCTTAACCAAAAGCATTGCCCCTTGGATCCCACATTAGGGGTGCTACCTTGCCAAAGAGGCGTGCCCATTTGGAACCCCCCTTAAAATGAGCATAGTTTTGAACAATTGTACCTAGCACCATATTCATTCAACAATATTTCAAGAGATCCCAAGAGTGTGATTGATTTGTATTCTTGATTCATTTCATTCATTTGTTTCAAATAATATTTAGGCGGAAACATAAGTTACAAATCCAAAACAACTCTTACTAGTTGTTAAAGGTTTATTAATTCAAAGGGATTTAAAAACCCTTGTAGATTGCATAAAAACATCAATAAAATGATGTTCTAGCATAATCCTGAGTCAACTTGCAGATTTTATACAAATTTATATTTAGGGCACTAGCTAAATTCTGTTTAAGGAGTCAAAACTCTATTAGCACCTATCCAAGGGTTAAGTTTCATCTTTATCATGATGGCCTGGAAATTTTCATAGAATTATACATAAGAGAAAAGTCAATGAATACATTTAATGCACATGTAAATAGTTAGGCATGAATATAATTAAACAACTTAATCATAATATCCATGGCATTTACAATATATATACTTGTTTCTTTGCTCATATTTATAAACAACAGGACTATCCGAATCATCATTACCCATAACAGAGACTGAACTTGTCACGGTATAAGATATACCAATCTCAGGATATGATTTTTACGAAACAATACACACACTATTTCTACTAGAATACCTTTACGCACTAAAGTGTTTAACATTTTAATGTCAATTTCAAAATCATAAATAATTTATTTGGTTTTAAAAACATTAAACGTATTCATCTGAGCATAGTTTACGTATAAACAAGGGTTTAGAGCACCTACTTGATAAAACTTTTAATATTGGACAACTTCTTGTCTTATGCTTCTTTTCTTTGATTCGTTAGAGATTTGTTGCACATCTTTCTAGGTAGAATAACATCCTAACAATGTCACTATAGGTTTAGACGCGATTTAGGATCAAGTAATGTGAGAGAAATTCAGAAATTTTAGATGATAGAATTTCAACTGGAGGATTCCTTTTATAGGTTGTTTCTGGATCCATCACAAGTACCGGTAGCGGTACCCTACCAACCCTAGGTTAGCGAGTCATCAACCACGTGTCAGCTTTTGGTTAGCCTTATCCACTCGGCCACAAGTGGACTTACGAGACGGGTGGCGGTTTGTCATTAGCTTGAGTCTCAAGACTCGTGTCAAAACTTAAAGATTCGTCAAATGTGGACATGTGTCAGTCTCATAATTATTGCTTCACTTGGTTCATAGCAGACTGCCATGGATACTGGTAGTGGTCCGTTATTGATCCTGCTTTAGTGTCTCGTACATGGTTCCTAGCAAGCCATTATCTCTTGAGTGCCTGTCTGCTGCCACCTTGTTTTCCAATTTACTCTTATTCTATAGACCTAAATTTTGACATGTGTTACAAAGTATCCATAGAGACTTAATCAACTTCCATCCTCTCGATGTCTTCCTTAGAATACTTGGTGGGATCTTTAAAATTTGTTACACTAGTTTCACATGCAGCTTTCACCATCTTGACACATAAGGATCTTTGGTGATAATGTCTACATTATTTGGTCTTAATTCTTAATGATATCTTCCACTATGATATTCTAGACCTTGTAGTTATCTGGAGTGAACATAGGAAGCTTGTTTTGAGTTCCATTTTGAAAATCATGCTTTGTAGTAATAGTAGCAACCATCTTTGAGTGTTAGTTGTGTTGAGAATAGCTTCATAGAAAACAAATAATTTGACGATGGTTAAATCAGTTAATTTCAATGCTTTAATACCACTTGTTTAATCATTTGTAATCAATTAAAATAAGAGATTTTATGAAAATAATTAACAGATGTAAAATCCTTGTTGACTATTAATTTTAAGTCACCACAAGTATATATACTAAAACTATGAAACAGTGACATGATAGCTTTCAAGTTCAAAGCATATTTTAATCAATATCATACAAATTACAATGCAAATACAAAGTAAAGTTGTAAGTTTAAAACGGGTAACTCCTTAACTATTAGAAAGAGAGGTTTTATACTAAGGACTACAACCAATTACTCGTATGCAACCAGCTGGAACAAATACTATAAAACAATCTACATCGTCTATTGTAGGGTTTGAGATCGATGGCTAACTACAACCATCGATCTATACAATATGGTATACAATGATTGTGTGTTTAATTGGATAACAAACGGTAATTACAAACATCATATTTGATGTAGTGAAGCAAAGGATCTTCATCAAATGCAAGTTACGGTTTGTTAACTACTTTCTCAATACTACAGTTATATATCGCAATATATCAGAAGGTGATGTCGTTCAGAAAGCCGACTGCTTGTCAAAAGATGTAGTCTTATCAAAAAATGCAGTCTATCGGAGGCTTGAATTCTTCTCTTAAGCTTCCAAGGTACCAAAAATATAAATTTAGTAAAGTACTTAATTAGTCAAAAGATAAATATGTTTTGAGTGGCTTCATTCTCAAACTGTTTGTGCTATACAAGCAAATTAGGGATTTGAGCAAAGGGTTTAACGAAGGCAATCAGAGATATGATGGCATTGTCCAAATGTAATAGTCAAATTGATTAGATACAACGTCAATTTCGACATTGTAATTTCATTTCATTTGTATTCAATCTTGTGGACTATTGATAACTGATTAAAGTTTCTTACACCTTGTGTTCATTTCACTGTTATTGACATTTAATCTATTTTATTCGTTTTAATTATTATTCCGTTGCTATATTACATTATATTCTTCAAATCAATTTTACGAGTTTACAACTTGTTTTAAACGCAATTGAGTTGTGATCGTAATTCTTTGTGTTGTGTTATTGCTTGTAATCTGATAAGTTTTTAATTAATTAAATAATTAACCACCACTGCTATTGAAAGTAAGAAATAATTATAGAACAAGATTTAGTAATTCAGGATTCAACACATTCATTATATTGAGAATTCATTCGTGGCCTATGTGAGAATGTATATACTAAAGCATGATAAGTGAAACATACATCATATACAATAATGATAACATGAATATGCAATGAGCAACCCATCTGGTGTAATCAAAATGTAATTTATACACATAATTCTTAAATAATAGCAAAAAAATTATTTAACTATATATTATTTATCTATATACTAAATTGCATTAAAAGTATAAAATATATATGTTACAACTTTTGGCATAAAGGATGTTTTCTGTAATTAAAGAAATTTAAGCACGAGACCTGCATTTTGATACCTAGACAAGGGGCGATCGAAAAATATAATTTATATAATACTAATTACCAAATTAGTTGTGTTTAATGGTTTGTACCTTATGGCTTGTGGATTGTAAGTTACTTTGTTTTTTCTTACTTTTTTTATTATAACTCTATAGTTTTCATCTTTTACATTTAACACTAACACTCTTTTTCACTTTCAACTTAAGTCTCATTTACTTTAAATCTTTTACAAAAATTTCATTTTACGTATCGGTTTAAACTTTTCAGGTTAACATACTGCAACATGCGTATGTGGTTTAATGTTTTTACATCTATTTTTTTTTTTTTCTGTTTAACGACCACGTTGTATATTACGTTTCGTTCTAATTTATACACATTAACACGTCGTAATGCACGTGCATGATTCAACGTTTTTACGTCTATATTTCGTTTGGTTTTAATTCTTTTGTTTTACAAGTTTTTCTGGTATTGATGGTCGCTGAAAAAACGGTGTGACATTGATGCAACTTGACACAGTTTTACGGTCTCACCGCAACGCGTGAGACCGAATACTAGTTTACTCTAAATAATATCAACAACTTAATTAGTTAATGACGACAAGTCGCGTAACACGTACACGGTACATGTATCCCGTTGTTCTTACTAGCTAGTTTTGCTCTGGGTTTTACTAGTGTGGTACGGTTCACTCAAAACCGCATGGTTTATTTATACTTGTTAACCGAGTGACCTCGTTCGTTTCTTCTTAAAAAATTAAGTGTAATATAACTTTTATGGTTTTAGAAAGAAAAAGATTTGTTAATAATAAAAATAAAATAGTTATGCTATGTATGAACCGTTAGAAATGGTTAGTGAAAGATGTCGTTTTGCGTGTGAATTTGCATGACACAAACACGCAACAAAGAC
The DNA here is from genome assembly GCA_025215565.1 of Flaveria ramosissima. Classification (NCBI taxonomy): domain Eukaryota; kingdom Viridiplantae; phylum Streptophyta; class Magnoliopsida; order Asterales; family Asteraceae; genus Flaveria; species Flaveria ramosissima. The sequence continues at coordinate 15,857,763 of CM046043.1, read as the reverse complement.
AAGACCAACGACACGATGTGGCATGTGGGCACCTAAAATCCCATGACTTGTCGTTTCCATTTCCCTGTTACACTTACACTTACACACACGTCCTTATCTTTTTTTCCCATACCAAGTTAACTTTTTGGTACATAGATTATTATGCCAATCTATTTATGTTTTAAGAGCTCTTAAGCGTCAAATCCAGTATGTACGATTCACAACACATCTTAGTATGGTTTACTTGGGTATTTAGGTTGGTTTCAAACGTAGTTTATATAAAGAGAGAGTATTATGTATTCATTCTATTACTTTTCTAATTTATTGTTTTTTTTAAGACGATAGCAAAACGGGTTCACTGGCTGACTCTTCGTAACCCAAGTATGTCGGTACCTCAGATGAGATTTCAATTATCAATCATTAATGTGACGGTTGATACTGGCGCCAGCTCGTCAAAGGAGGAAACCAGATACTTGTAAAACCCTCTAACATGCATATGTCTGAGAGCACATTGGCAACCCTATTAATTGCTGCCATATTTTCACGTTGAAGTGAAATTTGAACTTATGCTTGTAATAACACTAAGCTCTTATGTACATTAACTTATACTAGTGGACCAAAATTTTGTTTTCTTCTTATTTCCTTTTTCATAAGTGAAACTAAAAGGATCGACCCTTTGATACTTCATGTTTTATGTTGATAAATCTCAATGTCTATCATTTGTTGTAATAGTGTGTGCACGGATCATTAAAATTTATAACAATTGATTTCGGTTACTTGTATATTACTGTTCAATCCGTAGATATTGATATAAATTTTATTGACAACTCTGTTTTGGAAAAAATATGTCGAAACGTTGATATAATTTAGCACATCATAACGATAAATTTAGATTTTATAAACCAGCATATTTTTATGATTATAAGAGAAAAACAATTTAAAATTCATAAACTTGAACCAGTTTTGAGAGTTTGTACATTTGTAGTTTGATAACTTTTATATTATTTCACATTTATATAATACCAATTATCAACTTTAGTATGCTTAATGGGTTGTATTATTTGTTTATTGGGTTGTACCTACATTTGTCTTTTTCTTAAACTTTAATCTTTTTTATTATTTTAACATACTACTTTTACATCTTTTACAATTTAACCCTAATTTTTTTATTTTCATCTTTGATCCCCATACTTTTCATATTATACATTTTTTTTGCGTTTCCGTCTAAATTTTACGAGTAACACACCGCATGCAACACGTGTGTGTGATTAAACATTTTTAACCTTATTTTTTTCAGTTTAAAGACCCTGTTTCAACGCGCTACTTCTTGTAACATCCGCCATTTTTCAAATTAAAAACCCAAACCCGAACCCATTTTTGAATTTCCATTATTAAATTATTTAATAATTTTAATGGATCAAATACATAATGTGCAATTTATTATTGTGAACTATTCATTTATTAATAATTTAAACAACTTGTAATAATTTATGGGTTTATAAATAATTCTTTTTCATAAAATTATAAATGAATAATCATTTTACAATAAATAATTAAACGGAAAAGATTTATTAAAAACTTATAAAGTATAAAATGAATAAAGTTTTATTAGTAATTATGAATTCTAATTATTGAAAATAGATAATCAAATTATAAAATTTACAAGCTTTATAAAAGTTATAAAAATTAACAAATAATTAACTTGATTTATTATTTAAATTAGTTTTACAAGTATAGGGTTTACTTTGTAATTTTCTAAACTTAATTTAAAAGTTTTTTTTACATGAAATAATAAATTATTAAAGTTCAGGGACCCAAACTGCCAAATTACAAAACCCAACTCCACCCCCTTTTCTCCACCCCGTTTTCCCGGCCACACCTCCGGTCACAATTCCGGCAGGTTCCGGCGAGGGTTTAAACCACGAAACAATCCAATAAATTCCAATTAAACATCATTGAATCAGCTCCTCGATTGTTTCGAATCAAACACCCAAGTTAATTCGTATTAAACACCCATTAAACCATCTTAACTCGAAACCGAAAATTACATTCAAATCATGAACCCGTTCGGCTTGAAACTGATCAAAAGAGCTTTAATAATCGAAGGAAAACCATCAAAAAGATGCTCCTAATCTATTTGAACTCGCAATTGCATCTGAGATACAACAACATATCATTATCGATTACCACCTTCACTTCGAACCTGCAACTCAACTAAACTCCGTCTTCTGAGCAACATAAAACGAAATTGATAAGGGGCTTTTGATCGAAATGACTCCAGGAATCTTTACGTGAAGTTAATTTGATTTTCATCAATGTTTGCATCTCGAATCATACTCGACCGTGGACGCGACTGGTTCTTCACATTGTAGCATCGAATCGATCATCATTCTGGTAATCAAACCCACGTACTCACTCGGTTTCACATGGGCAATCAAAGCCCTAACTTTGATTCCATTAACTTGTATGATTCAGTGTTCAATTGGAAATCGTATTGAATCTAGGGTTCTTAAGAAATTGGGGGTTTTGCAGTTAATGTTCTTAATCGTTTTGGAGCAACTTCTAACCAGATCTGGGCTTCTAGCCCAACTGGTTAACATATCACCCTTACCCAACCGAGGTCGGGGGTTCGAACCCCACCCTCGACATTTATTTTTTTAAGTCATATTTTTTATATTTTAAACCTCCAGAAATTATAGTAATATGTTATTAAATCAAAGTAAGAAGTAATTTGTTAACTAAAACATTCCAGAAATTATTAAATTAATTTTAAAGGTTTTAAAAACTTATGATTTTAAATTTAAATACTTTTTAAAGGATAGCAAAAATTATAAAACATTATTAATTATTTTATGTAATTTAAATGTTATTATTGTTCAATTGTAAATTATTTTTAAAAACATTATAAATCTATATGTTAAATAAATAATTATTCGAATAGTTATTTAAATAATTATTTAAATAATTATTCATCTATTCATTTAACCATGTTATATATAATTAGTTAATAAAGTTATTCCTTAAAATTTCATTTAAGATTCTTGAAATTTATAAAACAATATAAATTTCTATTATACTTTATTTTTATTTTAAAGGCTTGATATCATAAGACCTTTATAATAAATCATATAAAAGCTCAAAACTTTATAAAATGATTTTAGATAATTTTAAGGTCATTTAAAATAAATATTCAATTAATTACCTTTATCAAATTTTAAATAATTAATTATTTAATTAATTATTTCTTTTCACACATCATATCTAATCTTTATTAATTCAATAAATTAAATTATTGAATTCTTATTTTTGATTGATTAATTCCATCTTTATGGAACCAAAACATAAACGATTCATTATTTTATTTAATTATTTAAACCCCCAAATTCCAATTGAAACCCTAGTTTACGTCTAATTGTTAATCTTATTATTGAACTTAATCTTGGAATCAATACGTTTAGGTATCTTGTAAAAGAAATCATTGGAGCCTTGTTTAAATTCTTATCATCACCTTATATATATCATGTGAGTATTTCTATACCCCTTTTGCATATTTTTACACTTTGGGGTGAAACATGTTACCTTATAATCATTGCACTTGTAAACTCGTTTGATACTTGTAAACACTTGGCAATTCGCCTGTATGTTGTGGTTAGTTGATTTTAGTAATTACCATGTATTGACGATTATATGTGCAATCATTAATTATTGCTAGCCTAGCGACGTTATAGATCTATGGGCCTGACAAGCCTGCTTGGTTAATCCAAGTACACTTAGCTAATCATATAAACTTGTAAACGTGGAATCTTGTAAACTGTCAAGGTTTGATTGTTACATCTATCATATATCCCTAGTTACTTTATTCACTAACTTATGACATGAATTGCCATCTTTTATATACTTACGTATGAAAACTATGGAAATCTCACCAACATTATGTTGACCCTTTTATTTTTAACATGTTTCAGGTTTGATACTTGAAGATCCCTTCGTGCTCATATAGGATTTAGACTTAGTTAATTGTAAGTCTTATATTGTTGTTTATGTCTTGTTTGCATTGTAATGATTTTAATTGTCTTGTAATGTTCAATAAAAATGATATTTAATATTAATACAACTTATTTAGTTCCATGTGCTATGAACAATCGTTTCACATTCGTCCGCCCCGATGATTCCGCCGTCGATCGGGGTGTGACACTTCTAGATTGACTTATTTATTATTTTATATATTTTACATTTCGCTTGCATGGTTCAACGTTTTTAAGTTTACTTTTTGTTTGATTTTATTCTTTTTGTTTTTTATTTCCTTTTTAATACGAGTCCTTTCGGTGTTTGTGGTCACTTGCGGTTGTGTGCCATTGGTGACAGTTGACATGGTTTTACGCCACCTGCAACGCAGGAGGCTTAATACTAGTATATACTAATTACCAACTTTGTTATGCATTATGAGTTGTATAACATGCTTTAAAGGTTGTACACAACTTTTGTCTTATTCTTTTTAATCTTTAACTTTTTCATTTTAACCGAACATCTTTACATCTTTTCTATTTTAACCCAAATATTTTTTTACTTTTAACTATGGTCCCTATACTTTTTATATTTAAAAAAAATGTTTTACGTTTCGGTGTACATTTTGAGAGTTAACACGACGTATCGTGTGTGTAGTTCAACGTTTTTACGCTTATTTTTTCCCCATTTAACAATCACATCGCAACGCGCTGGTCCAAGATCGACTTAGTTATTATTTTATATGTTTTACGTTTCGCTTAATGGTGGTGTGTCCTTGGTTCTATGTTTCGGTTGGTGGTCGCTAACGGTGGTGTGTATTTGGTGCTACTTGACATGGTTTTACACCCCCCGCGGCAACGACGGGTGCTTAATACTAGTTATTACTTAATACTAAAATTATTTTTATTTTGTAAATAACTATTATAATTACTTTAAATACTTTAATTATTATTATTATTATTATTATTATTATTATTATTATTATTATTATTTTATTATTATTATTATTATTATTATTATTATTTCAATTCAATTAATTTATATGGATTAAAAAACTAAATTAAAATCCACCATAATATTACCAACCCTATAGGTGTCTTAAGTTCAAGATAAAATTATTATTTTGACATAATAAAATGCTTTATAAATAGTATAGATAATATAGATATTCATTATTGTTTTCTATATGTTATGTATAATGCATTAGCTCGTGTGATGCGTGGCTGCTACTGAATCTTTTTTCCGGTCAGCCTTAAATACTAATTATATTATTATTATTATTATTATTATTATTATTATTATTATTATTATTATTATTATTATATTATTATTATTATTTTATTATTATTATTATTTTATTATTATTATTATAACTATTTAAATATTTGGTAAATAGTATTTAGTTAAAAATATAATACTTAATTTAATAGTATATATAAATTAAATATATAAATATAATGCTAAATTTAAATTATCATAAATAAAGTAATACATAATATAGTGAATTTAATCATGTACATTAACTCATGTATTAATTAGAATAAGTTTATTAAATGAGGACAATTTAAGAATATTTGCATAAAACACTTGTACCATATACTTAAATAGTTGTTTTAGGTGTGTTACAAAAATAGAAAATTACTAATCTACCCATGGTTTGTGTTATATAATAGTAAAAATAATATATTTATATTATTACTCTTAAATAACATTTATCTTTCGGTGTTGCGAAGATTTAAACACACTAGTCAATCAGTAAAATTAAGAGAGTCAATGAACATATATTCTATTATAACAATGGTTCCATAACCAATATGTCATAAATACTTAAAAGTTAATATTATATATTTTTGTGTAAATTACGATGCTAACCAAATGTGAACTCGAAATAAAAATAATATGGAGTCTGAAATAGTTCTAATCAATAAATGTGATTTTGAAAGATACAAATAAAGAAATATCAAAAATCTTATTCAACTGATTTGATTCAAAAATAGTTGGTTAAAAATGAGACGCTTTAAAAGTATGTAGCCGGTCCGATTGAAAAACAATGCTTGTGACACATACTTAAAAATCTCTTTACTCTAATAAAAAGATATCTATGAGCACAAATGTCAACACTATATTGCTCCTTAACAATTTTTTCTCGCTTCTCTCTCCTATTTAATAATCATATTAATTACTTATAATATTATTTATTTTTTTAGATTAAAATAATTTTTAATTAATTAAGCAAAAGATATTTTTACTAATGTTATTTTTAAGAAAATAATTTTTCATAAAATTAGAACACTTTTTAGAGCATCAAACGTTTTTGAAAATATAAAATATTTCATAATTGGTGTTTCTAAAAAGTAAAACTTTTATAAAAGAATAATTAAAATGTAGAGTTATAGAAGAAAGTTTATTATAAGAAAGATTTTAATCATATCTTATTTTAGAATATCGATTTATAATTAATAAATTTTCATTCTATTTAATTTTTTTATTCAACCCGTATAATACACGGGTTTATTAAAGCTAGTTTCATTATATTTCACTCCAACATTAGTGCTCTCTCTTTTGGTTTTTCTCACATTTTCTCTGACTTCTTTGTACTTATAATGGAAACAATCTATGTCGCCGCTTGATTACGAGCTAATTAACATGACACGAATACAAAATTGGCAAAAAACAAAGGAAACCTGTCAAAATATATCGTTGTAAGATGACTACTTTCATTTTCGGCCAATCGGTTTATCAGACAAGATAAAACGATTAAACCGGTGAACTATTAGAGACTCAGAGCCAAAAATTCGAACCGATCCCGTTTGAAAATTTTATTTACGGCCAAAAAGAATATACAAACACAAACATCATCACGTTATTTTTAACGGTAAGTAAACGGAGTTGCTTGTCAGCAAACATGATTTGACGGCAATGACGTCACATCATCACGTTATTTTTAATTTTTCATGTTTATTTGAAGTGTTGCCCCCCTCCACCAATAAAGATGACTCAATTATTTGTCTCTTAATTTTATATATCTTTTTTAACGTCAAATGTACGGCCTGTTTCGAAGGATAGTTGTTCTCTTAATCGGGCGAACATATCCGTTTCTCAGCCTGGAACGCACCCCTAACCCCCTTAAAAGGAAACTCATTGCTGAGATAACTCTCTTGTTCAACTCTGAGCATTTTGCTCAGAGTGAGACTTGAACTCATGACCTCCCCTACATGTCCCCTACATGTAATGGGTACCTCAACTTAAACAATTGGGCTAAGGATCATTGTTTCATTTTATATATCTAACCTTGATGGAATAATGGGTGCTATTATTTAAAAAACTAGGTTGATTTAGCATTAGGGTTGGTGTTGTTCAGCGTATGGGCGGCACAACCTATTTGCAAAAAAACCGTATCACACCACACCTCACTAGATTAAGTCAGAAGTAAAGTACACACAAACACAATCTCGACCCACCAGATAGACCCAATATGTCGAGTAAACTACAACAACAACCCGAAGGCACAATCAGTCAATCAGACATACTACAATATCCTCTAAATCATTCATGTGTATGTTAAATAGAAAATGTATGATACACTAGTATTAGTACCCGCTATGCGCGGGCCTAGCAAGTTGTATATCTCCATATATAAACATAGTAACATGAAGAACATACATTCAGTCAGCTAGATGAACCGAATTTAAAGTGAAACGAAAATAAAACAAAGACCTTGCGATATAAAACTTCACCTAGTCTTTTGTGTGGAATATATACATACTTCCATATAATGCGTATTTTTAGGGCACAATTGATATTTCATCGACTTTTAAGGCACTTATAAGTAAGGTCATTTTTAGTATTTAATAATATAGGCATTTATGACATAATGTTATCATTTAATAACATATACCAATGATACTCCGTTTAAATGATTGAGGTGAGATACTTAAGACAATTAAAAATAGACGTGTTTTAGGTTTGAGTCTCGCTCGGAGCAAAAATGTTTTGTGTTAAGCCATGGAGTTTTCATAGGCGTGGGTTTTATCCTGAGTGGGTTGTATGTGCAGTCCAAACTGAAAAACGGATAGGTGAGCTCAGTTATGATAACACTTATCTTTATAAGCAATATTGTACATTTGCTATTTAATAATGGCATATTGTTATATAATGACATTTCATATAATGACAAATATACTCTTATTACTTATTGTATTTATTAAACATGAAGCTATGAATATATTTTACGAAAATGATTTTAGAAAACGTTAACTATTAAAAAGTCCATTTGATACCAAAATACAAAGATTATTTAATGTCTGTTTTTTTAAAATTCATTTTTGGAAAGAGTGATTTTTACTAAATATAAAATAATGTAATTTCAAGAATTGGTTTATTAACTATTTAATAATAATGAAAAATTAAAATATAGAGTAAATTACATAAAAAACTTTTATCTTTATAATTAATTTTATTTTTCAACATTTATCTTTATTAATTACATTGAACAACCTTTATGTATATTCTTTGTTTTATATTTGGTCTCTTAGTCTAACGGCCGTTAGTTTGCATTGTTAAATAATGTCTCATGGTTATCACATGATGAGAGATGTGTTAAAAACATCTAGGTGGTATAATCCAAATACGAATTGATGTATTATGCAAATATGATTAGTAAAACATGGAACGAACGAGTAAAACTTTAAACAAATTTTATATATTCTTTTTTTATCATCACATTTTCCAAAACTAGTTCTATAAAAGTAAACTCTTTCATATAAATATAAATAATAAACTTAATATTTAAAGTTTAAAACTCCAGCTATGTGAAGTTAGTTAGGAAAATATGATCAGTAAATATTGAGATTGACAAGTAAAACCTTAAACAAATTCTATATCATCATTTTTTTAAGAGTAAATTACAGTTTTCGTCATTTAAGTTTATAGCAAATTTTAGTAATTGTCCTTTAACTAAGGAAATTACAAGGATTGTCTTTTACATTTAAGTTGTGTTACATGTTTCGTCCTTTACCCTAACGGACGTCAATTTTAAACGTTATCTTATGTCATGTGCCACGCACATGAGGGCAAAACTGTCATTTCGTGTCCCTTTCTTCCAGTTCACCTTTTAACCCCTCTTCCACTTCACATATGCAGATGTGATTTTCAAAATTAGGGCTCACAAGCAAGAACCACTTCATCATCAAGACCCTCTTCATCATCAAATTGACCATAGTAGTTGACGATGGTGTTTTGTCGTTGTGGAAAAGAGGCAGTGATCGTGACATCATGGACTCCCCGTAACCCAGGTCGACGTTTCTATGCTTGTCCAGTATCAAATTGTCGATTTTTTGGATGGTTTGATCCCATAATGTGTGAAAGATCCATGGACATCATTTCAGGACTTCTTAAAGCAAAGAACAACCTTGAAGAAAAGCTGAAAACAAGGAAAGCTAAAGAAAGAAAATGGAAGACATGTTTACTTATTAGTTGGATCAGTTTCATAGTGGTTGTAATTGCTCTTAAGTTGTAATTGTGATGTTTAGTTGTAATGTTTCAGTTGTACTAATGCACTTGTACTAATGGTTTGATATCTAATGGGAAACATCATATTTTGAGATAATTTTAGAGTAAATTGATCCAGTTGTGATGTTGGTATTATACTGAGTTTGGTAAAAATTAGCATTATTTTCATTTGACCTCCTTAGATATTTTAGTTTTTGTCTTCTGATACTTGAAGCATTCTCATCTGATTCTGAACCACTTTCAAACACCTCATTATCCAACACATCTTCATTAACATCTCCCTCTTCCAACACCTCATTATCCATTACATCCAAGTCCACATTTAATCTAAAGTCCCTCATGTCCACTTCATAATCATCCACATTGTTATGAACATCAATAATGAAATCACTGTCATCCTCACTGTCATTTACAAGCTCTTCACTATCATCCTCTAGACTGTCATGCTCATACTGATTTGAATCCACTCCATGCTCTATTATGTTGATTTGAATCCACTCCATGCTCTACATTATCATACTCATGTTCACTTGTATCCATTTCATGCTGATTTGTATCCATTTCATGATGATTTGTATCCACTTCATGTTGATTTGAATCCACTTCATGCTGATTTGAATCTACTTCATGCTCCACATTATCATACTCATGTTGATTTGTATCCACTTCATGCTGATTTGTATCCACTTCATGCTGATTTGAATCTACTTCATGCTTCATATTATTATACTCATGTTGATTTGTATCCATTTCATGTTGGTTTAAATCCACTTCATGCTCTACATTATCTTGTTGCATTATGTCATCTTGATTTAGATTGATTAAATGGTCTAGGTGATCACTATCTTGGTCATTAGTATTAATTTACCTTGCCCACTTCCAATTAATTTTTCCACTTCAGGTACATGATCATGCCAATCCAACAACAATCTTTTTGAAGTGTTTCATGTAACATGATGCTACTTTCTGTTTTCATCAGCTATTCTTCAATTTTCTAACTTTTGCTGGTGAGACGAAAATGATGTATGTAGGTAGTGCTCCCAGTTTAGTGTACACATTTATTAACTTATGCACAGAAGATATGTTGGCCAGTTCATACATCATAATCATTACTAGGGCTTTTGCGACCAAAATCCATATCTTTTCTGAACTAAAAAAAGTGGTAAATTAATAGCTAATCACCAGGTATACCCTAACATTACCATAATCATCCAGTTGGAACACAGATGCAGGATCGGGTTTTGTCACTTAACACTTGTTTTCTCTCAAACTCACTTATAATGTCACTCAAACAAGATGAAGCAACGTCTTTGGCAAGAGTTGATAGTAATATAATAAGTAACAACAAGCAGAAATATTTTCAAGGCACTTGTATATATTATTTCTCAACTCAAGATTACAAGACACTTACAAGCATACTACAAGAGTTACAATGAGAAACTATATATACTAGATCCTACAGCCGGTTATACTTGATACCAGCTGGAAACCTAAGACTAAAGCATATACTACAATGCTATAGTTAAGGTATCTTAGATAAAGTATTATCTAAGATATGGTAGTCATGACATGTCCATGACTTACCTTTTGTCACCAACTAAAGATGGCAACTGTACTTAACATGAAAAGGTAAACAGTAGATTAAAGTATGGTCAACTACATGGCTTTTGAGAAAACGCCATGCAGTATCTCAGAGATTTGCAGCGGACTGTCAGACAGACCATACTTATGTCTACTGGATAATAGAAGTGTTCTTCCGAAGGTTAACTGGCTTCGGAAGAACAAGTTCTTCCGAAGCCACTTATACTTCGGAAGATGCTTCTATGCTTCCGAGGCTTTAAGGACTTCTTTATTCTTCGGAAGTTGACTTCAGAACTTTGTCTTCAAGTCTTGAACCTTCGGAAGTAGCTTCTTTACCTTCGGAAGTTGGAGTTCTCCTTCGGAAGTGTATTTTACACTTAGACTTCGGAAGAACTCTTTCTTCCTTCGGAAGTCCCACACTTGGCTTCGGAAGTCCTTTGCATGTAGTACTCAAAATCTTCTAAGTGATATGGTTTTGGTTGCAACAGCCTCTTATGATCCAACAAACTCCCCCTAGGCTGATGCTACCAAAACTTCACTTATTTCTACTTCTCAAAGTTTTCAGCACCAGGGATAGAAGATATTTGTCTGTCTCTCTGTTCTTCCCGGAAGTGGTGCTGAGAAGCTTGTACAAGTCATTCGTGGATAGGAGATCCAGTCTATCACTTTGAATGACATGTACCCTTTGTTGTGACCCCCTGAAGAGAGTTAGTTGACGGGAGTTGTAGTCATACTCCCATCTAACTATGGACTCAAGTTCAGGACCTTCAACCATTTGAAGAAAGGCTTTGCCTTTGGTTGCTGATCCTTTCCTTTGCTCCTCCTCTCTCAGTTTTGACTCCTCTTCGACCTTGCTTCTTGCAGTGAGCTCGGCCATGTGAAGGCTGCCTAAATGATTTCTGATGTGAGCAGCTACTTCGGAGTTTGAGGGGTTGGAGAATGGTTTCTCTGCTAACTCAGCAATATCGAATCTGCTTAAGTGTAGCAGAGATGAGGCATTCAGCCTGTTAGTCTCACCATTCTCTCTCTCAACAACAAAGTTGTGAGAAGAGTCTTCGAACCTCCACTGGACTATCTTCTTTCTGGGTACAAGAGATTGTCTTGGTACCCTATCTCCTTTCTTTGTGTCCAGCAGAGTCACCAGCCTTCTCCTAGCTTCTTTTCTTCCTCATTCAATGTATCTGAATTGAGGCCAAGGAGTCTTGCGGCTTGGTCCAAAGTTCCTCTTGGTAGATCAAGAAACTCATCTCTTGTGAGGGAACTTGAGGATCCATCAACATAAGTCAGGTTGACTGTATCCTCCTCACAAGAGATGTCGCTCAGAGTAGTGCAGTTGATGAGCTTGGTTTTGATCTCCTTGAATTCCTCCATTGAGAGATGTTTAGAAGGCTGAGGGGATGGGTTTGATTGGTTGTTGGGTAGGTTTAGGAGGTTGGGTTCTGGGTAAGGCTTGGGTTGGATGATGGGTAGTTTAGGTGGTTGAGGTGAGGGAGTTGGTAGATGGGAAGGTGTAGGTTCAGGGGTGAAAGGTTCAGGTTCAGTTTTGATTGGGAAGGGAAAGGGTATTGGTTCAGGTTGATGTTGGGTTTGGATATTTGGCTGAGAGGTGGCTTTGAAGGTCATCCCCTGTCCCCTTCTATACATCTCCTTTCTTCTCCCTGCACGAATGTCAGCCTTGATGTCACTGACATGTCGTTGCAGGGTCTTTTCAGACATTGGACCCACTTGCCTGCCAGAGAAGCCGTGAGCCTTAAGATAGTTCTTCATCCAAGCTTTGTCACCTATCTTCTTGGCGGCAGACAGTCCAGCCTCTTCTTCCTTCTTCTTCACTACCAGCTTCTCCCTTGCAGCTCTCTTTCTCTCCTTCTCCATTTGATCTTGCTCTTTGTTAAAGAGCCACAAGATCGTGTCATTGTTGTGTGGAGATAACTCATCTTGAGAGAATCCTCTGGAGAGTAGGAAAGTGATCCTTTCTCTCCTGAGCTGCAGATCAGCTTCTCTCTCTTTTCTCAGCCTTTCTTCTTCTAAGGCCAACCTTGCTTCTTCTTCTTTTTGCTGTTTTTGCAGCAAGGTTGCCTTTTCTAGCTCTATCAGCTCCTCTAATGGTAGCAGGAGTACATCTTCCGAGGCAGCTCCTAGACTGACTAGTCTATCAATTACCTCCACCCTTCTTCTATTGTTGATTGCCTCTTGGTTGGCTGCAGCTGCTTTTGAACTTGCAGCTAACAGTTTCCCAGTTGGCAGTCTTCCTTTCTTTTGAGTTTCTCCAGCCTTTCTTCTTCCAGAAGCTCTTCCGAAGTCATCTTCCTTTTACCTTTAATGTCTTCGGAAGTGCTAGACTTTGGTGGTTCTTGGGTAGAAGACTCAGGTTGGATGGTGGAGGTAGGAGCTGAGGTCAATGCAGATGTAATGGCTAGTGGTTGGCTGAGAAAATCCTCCCTATTAACCTCAGATGCAAGTTCCAGAATTGCATCTGTGACTATTAGATCATCGGAAAGAGAGAACAGTCCTTCCGCAGCAGCAATTTCAGCTTCGGAAGTTTGAGTTGGTTCTTCCGAGGCTTCAAATTGTGCTTCGGAAGCCTGTGAAAACACACCTTCTGTCCCAACTATTTCAGTTGCTGGGCCATCAGTCCTAGTTTCCCCTTCGAAATCAATCTCAGGTTCCACTTGGGCCTTAGGTTGACCAACTTCCTCAACAGTGGTAGGAGGTGCATTCAACCTTTGAAGCTCTTGAGCTCCAAAGTATATCACAGACATATCTGGACTGGGTTGATCAATGAGGGACTCTAAAAGGAACTTGTTGAAGATCCTATTTAGATCCTGAAGCATCCTTTGATCCACTTGAATCACAACTGGAGGAGGCTCAGGGAAGATGGTGGTTTGTTGTTTTGAGCTCAAAGAAGTGAGAGCTTGACTGTGGAATCCTGTCTTTGACTTAGTTCCTCAACATTCTCCCCCTTTTGGTAGCATCATCTTGAGAGGTAGATGAGCTAGAGGAAGAGGTCAAGGAGACTTGAATGGGTACATGCCTAACAGATCTCTCAATCTGTTTCTCAGCTAGTTTTACCTTGAGATTTTCAATCTCAAGTTGCTGAGTGGCAGACCTATCCTCTAAAGTCTTAACCTTTGATTCAAGGTTTGAGACTTTAGAAAGTAGGTCTCTTATTGTGAGTTGCAGTCTTCCCTCATCTTCTTTGGAAGAATCACGGGGAGATGAGGTAACATACCTAGTATGTTCATCCTCACCACCAGATGTGGTTTCTTGGCACCCTGGTTTCCCTTGCACAATGATGTCTCTTTCAGAGGCATCATAGGGCATGGTTGCCGTAGATTCAGTCTGACTATTGTTACCACTGTCCTGAGGATCCAATGAGGCTCCTTCAGTAGTGGCAGCTGAATCTACATGAGTCCCCTCCACATCAGTGGGACTCACCTCAGTGGGCTTTGCTGGTGTGGGCTAGAAACAAGAGGTTTCTCTAGGCTCTGTTGATCCTTAATGGGGTGTTGTGGATCAACTTCATTGCCTTGGAGAGACATAGTCTCTTCACCAGCTCCGGTCAATAGGTCAGTAAAAGAGAAGGAATGAAGACCTAAAGACCCGGGACTTTGATCAATGTCAAAAGGCATTGAACTGTCCCTTGGTGGCTGCTCAGGGGAGTGTAGAGACTCACCCTGAGGGCTATCAGCTGGGGTTATGGGCTCATGGGTCTGAGACTGAGGAGACTCAAGACCCATATTGAGGTCAATAGTGAAGGATTGGGGGACCTCTGGCTGAGTGGGAGCCCCTTGTTCCACTCTAGCCTTTTTGGTTTGAAGAGGAGGGGCTTGTTCAATCAGAGTAGATTGAACAAGGGTTCGTTTGGTTCGTCTCTGATAGGTGACTTTTATTGGTGGAGAAGGTAGATTTGGAATGGTGAGGGTTGTTGCTGGTGTGGGTTCATCACCTGTGGGGATAACAGGGATGTCACCAGGAGCCATTGGCTCAATCATACCTGGAAGTAGTGCGGTATCCCTTCCAGTGTAGTTGGTAGACACTCTCTTCAGTACTTTGAAGATAGTCGGCCTCATCTGAGGAGCAGATAGAGCAGCTGAACAGACAAGCTTACTCTGATCTAGCTCGCAGTTGATTATGTGCTGTAGAAATCTGGGATACATAAAGAATGTGTCCCTTTGCAGATTTCCCATGAGTTAGTCAGCACAAACCTGGAGTAGTTGAAGCGCAAGCCTTGTACCAACCCATGAACTAGGCACCCGAGTTCATAGGGAATTTGATCCCAACCCCCTGATTTGTTAGATAAGCAGTGGAGAACCACATGTAGCAGGAACTTCCACTTGTATGAGAAGTTGAATTTGTAGACTGTAGACCTGCTGACATCTCCACCGTATCCCATTTGGAGATAAGAGTTATCTAACTCAGACTTGGGGAATTCCGTCGGTGCGCCTTCATCATGGAGCTCAAGATGCTCCCTGATGATTTGTTCAGTAACGACCAACTCTTGGCCACATACACTTGACCTAATAGCACGAACCCCATTTAGGGTTTCAACCCGACTATTTGCCCAGAATTCGGACATTTGGTTGGTGTAAATGGTCGGGTTTACAGTCAGTGCTGTGTAATATGAAGATTGGGCTAGGAAAGAGATAATATCAGAGAAGTCGGCATCCCTTGAGGAGTCAAGGAGTGCGACTTGGTTGTGCTGAGGGTTTAGAGCCATTTGGAAAGTAGCAGAGGAAAAGTTCTTGTGAGAGAGAGAGGTAAATTGGTGAAGAAGAAAGCTTTTAGGGCAGTGAATTGGGTAAAAAGAGTGTAAGTGATTAGCGGAAGTATTTAAATGGGTGAAATGGCGGTTTAAAGGGTGGTTTGGATAAGATGATGTGAGGGTTCAGAGGATGATGTGACAGGGGCGGTAAGGTTAAGCCATTTAAATAATCCGACATCATTAACAAAATCTTTACTTTTTACAGAGTGGGGCCCAAAAGATTTCCGTTACACAGTAAAATCCTTCTTCCGAGTATAAGGTATTTCCGAAGGTAAAGTTCTTCCGAAGGCAAATGTATTTCCGAAGGTAAATAAATTGCTTCCGAAGATACATGTTGCTTTCAAGTGGAAAGTATTAAGTGCTTCGGAAGTAGATCTGAGATTTCCTCAATCGCTTCTTCCGAGACTTAGTATACTTCCGAGAAGAAAATTATCCTATGAGAAATTTGCTTCGGAAGTTATGCTAGATATCTTCCGAAGGCAAGTTTCTCTTCGGAAAAACTTATACTTAGTTAAATAAGAAAGGATCTTTTGTAACAGGGCTTAGATTGTATTGACATAAGACTTTACATATTGAAAAGGTTTTCAAATGAGATTGACTAGTCAATGTTTATCATCCCAATAGCTGTAATAAGATATTTAAATCTTTGTTCATCAAATGCTTTGGTGAACAGATCAGCATATTGTTCATTTGAATTGACTTTGACTAGTTTGATAAGATTTTTCTCATGAATATCTCTAATGAAATGATACCTGATGTCAATATGCTTTGTCTTTGAGTGCTTCACTGGATTTTCTGTGATGGATATAGCACTGGTTGTCAATGTGGATAGGAGTGCTCATGAAGTTGAATCCATAGTCAATCATCTGGTTTTGAATCCACAGCAGCTGAGCACAGCAACTTGCAGCAGCAATGTATTCAGCTTCAGCAGTTGATGTAGAGACACAGGATTGCTTTTTGCATTGCCATGAGATGATCCTTCCACCAAGAAATTGACATCCTCCTGATGTTGATTTCTTGTTGATGTTGCAGCCACCATAATCACTGTCAGAGTATCCATAGAGATTAAAATCACTATTTCTTGGATACCAGAGACCTAACTTAGGTGCTCCTTTGAGGTATCTGAGGATTCTCTTGACAGCAATTAGGTGAGACACCTTTGGAGCAGCCTGATATCTTGCACAAATGCAAGTTGCAAACATGATATCAGGTCTACTTGCTGTAAGATACATCAGAGAACCAATGATTGCTCTATACTGATGTTGATCAGTATCCTCCCCCTCAGAGTCAGGGCATAAATCATGGTTTCTGGGTATGGGTGTCTTTGCTGCTTTACAATCCTTCATATCAAATCTCTCTAAGATGTCATTGACATACTTAGATTGATGATGATGAAAAACCCTTCCTTCAGTTGCTTTACCTGAATTCCAAGGAAAAAGTCCATTTTTCCCATAGAACTCATTTCGAACTTCTTCTTCATAATGCTCTCAAAGTCTTTGCACATTTGGTCATTTGAAGAACCAAATATGATGTCATCGACATAGACTTGAACTAGCAAAATGTCTTTCCCAGACTTTCTGATAAAGAGAGTCTTGTCAATGGTTCCTCTAGTGTAGCCGTTCTTCAGAAGAAATTGAGACAATGTCTCATACCACAGCCTAGGTGCTTGGTGCAGCCCATATAGAGCTTTATCCACTGCACACATAGTTTGGATGCTGTGGGTCTTCAAATCCTGGAGGCTGGCATACATAGACTTCCCTATCTATATCCCCATATAGAAAGGCACACTTGACATCAAGCTGGTAGACAGTGAAATTCTTGGATGCAGCATAAGCAAGGAAGATCCTAACTGCCTCAAGTCTTGCAACAGGTGCAAAGACATCAGTATAATCAATTCCTTCCTCTTGAGTGTATCCTTGAACCACTAGTCTTGCTTTGTTCTTGATAATCAAGCCTCTGTCATCTCTTTTATTTCTGAAAACCCACTTGGTGCCTATAGGTACTTGACCAGATGGTAGCGGACATAGGTTCCAAACCTTCTGTCTTTTGAATTGAAGCAGCTCCTCTTGCATTGATTCAACCCAGCTACTATCCTTTAAGGCATCTTCCACCTTCTTGGGTTCCATTTGGGATAAGAAGCATGAGTACAGGCAGACATTCCCATTGTGAGTTTGTCCCCTTGTTCTCACACCCTCAGAGACTTCCCCTATGATGTTTTCAGCTGGATGAGTATTGTGAATTCTAAGTCTTGGAATCACCTCCAGCTGCAAAGATAAGTCCAAGTTGGACATATTTTGCTCTGGAGCTTGAATACTTGGTCCAGCTGCTGTTTCAATCTCATTCAATGAGGACTGATTGAATGAAAGAGAAACATCATCATTTCTTTGCTGTGAAGCATCATTAACAGTTGCCTGTTCCTTCAAAATGCTGCTTCCATCAGTGGTGTTGTGTTGTAGGATCACCTGAGGAGACTTGAGTATCATCAGGTGAGTCCCTTGTTGAAGTTCCACTATTTCTTGAAATGGTTATACTGTCAGATCTTTCAATAGTGGGAACTTGATTTGTTGTTGTTCTTGGAGAACTTGGAGCAGGTCTGGGAAGCTCAAACAGTTGATCTTCATCAGAATTGCCTTGAGCACCTGTTCCAGCTGAAACATTCTCACAAGATGGTTTAGAATAGTTTGGAAACAATTCTAAATCAAAAATATGATCAGGGCCATTCCCCCTAACACAAGGAGTGTGCTCATTAACTACAATGTTGGAGGATTCCTCAAATTGTTGGTTTTTAATGTTATAAACCCTGTAAGCTTTAGAGTGGGAGGAATATCCAACAAAGATGGCATCATCTGACTTTTCAGCAAATTTTGCTAAATTGTCTTTTGTGTTAAGTATGGTACACCTGCTGCCAAAGGACCTTAGAAAGCCAATGAACGGTGGCCTCTTGTTCCATAGCTCATAAGGGGTCTTTCCATGTGGCTTTACTACAAGAACTCTGTTCTGCACATAGCATGCAGTGCTGACTGCCTCTGCCCAGAATGTTAGAGGCAGCTTTGAATCAGCTAACATAGTCCGAGCAGCCTCAATAAGTGTCCTATTTCTCCTCTCAGCAACACCATTTTGTTGAGGAGTTCTAGGAGCACTGTATTGTCTGGCAATCCCTTTTGAGTTACAGAATGAGTCAAGAACAAAGTTCTTAAACTCAGTCCCTTGATCACTTCTGATTATTTTAACCTTGTGATCAACTTGATTTTCTATTTAAGAATAAAAGATTTTAAAGTTTCAGCAGTTTCATCTTTAGTTCTTAAAAAGAATACCCATGTAAATCTAGTAAAATCATCAACTATCACAAGGCAATATGATTTCCTTCCAATGCTCATTATACTTGTGGGACCAAATAGATCCATGTGCAATAAGTGTAATGGAGTAGTGATAGAGTTAACAACTTTGGATTTATGAGAAGACCTGTGTTGTTTCCCTTTCAGGCAAGCAACACAGTTATCTTTGCAGAAAAATTCCTTTTTAGGCAAACCATGTACCAAGTTATTTTTAGCCAATTTATTCATTGTCTTAAAATTGACATGACACATTCGTTTATGCCACAGTGTTGACTCATCACTATCAGCTTTGGAAAGAAAGCATGATACTTCTCCCATTGGGGAAGCATTGTTCATATCAAGCTTGTACATATCCCCTCTCCTGGGAGATCTAAGAAGCACCAATTCCTGAGGAATTGTCATCCCAGGTTTGAGGATGATGCACTCATGTTCTGTGAAAAGCATTTGATGCTTTTGATCACAAAACTGAGAAACACTTAACAGGTTGTGTTCAAGCTGTTTGACAAAATTAACTTTGTCAACTTTTAGTTTTCCATTGGATATACTTCCTCTGCCAGAAATATATCCTCCGGCCTCACCTCCAAACTGGACAGGACCTCCATCATAATGTTGAAATTGTTGAAGGAGAGATCTGTTTCCTGTCATGTGCCTGGAGCATCCACTATCTACTATCCAAATGTTGTTATTCTTGTCATATGGATGTCCCTGCACATAAGGTGAGAAAATTAGTTTTGATTGGAAACCCAAGCCTTTTTGGTCTTGGGTTCTTCCAATGAAAGTGACATGATTGAACCAAAGTTTATGCATGGGGGTTCAATGGATGTCTTTGAAGAAGAGGTTTGGGCTACAGCATCTTCCTTGATCTTCCATTCCATCCCTTGGTTGATCATAGAAGATGAGCTTGATGAAGCTTTTGCAGCTTGGCATTCTTCCGAAGCTTCTTTCTTTTCGGAAGAGACCTTCACCACCTTTTCTTCCGAAGCAGTCTTCTTCTGGGATGGTTTCAAGGGAACTCTTTTGTGAGTCTTTGCAGCTTTTACTTCCGAAGCCTTTTTCTTCTCGGAAGAAGAGTTTTCTTCCGAGACAAGCCTTGCTTCGGAAACAAGCTTTCCCTTTTTCAACACTTGAACCATCTGATATGGTCCAAATGTGAAACCTTCCCTGACTCCTTCTCTTTTAACATTATTTGCATAATGTGTGCTAGCAGGATTGTAATAACAATCTTTAGCCATGTGGTTTTGCAAACCACACATTATGCATGCAATGTTAATTTTCTGGGAATTGGAGGGTTGCTGTTTCTTGTTCTTTTTCTCTCATCAGCAACCTTTCCCTTTAACTTCTGATCCTTTGGTAGGACAGGAGTACTGGTATTATACTCCTTTCCTGAATCAGAAGGTCCAACCACCTGGAATCCTGCTGATATGAATACACCCTTTTGCTTTGGGTCTATCTTCAGCTTGGATTCAGCCACCTTCTTGGCAGTTTTTCTGGCTGCTTTAGCCCTGCTTCTTCTGGCTTTGGTGGTCAGAGATTGATCATCATTGGTCTGGGAGGGCTCAATTACCTGTTCCTTCCCTGTGATGGTCATGGTCTCCACAGTTGCATCACTCTTTGACTCTTTACAAGGTGGGTCAACAGATGGAACCTCTTGCTCTTCAGTACCACATCTTGGTTGTCTTACAGACTCATAAGAGTGTGGTGGAGCAATTTCATTGGTTCCCAACCCACTTTTGTTTTGATAACAAAGTTTGGAGTGAGAGGATGATGCAAGTATGGCTTGGAAGTTTTGCTCAGCAATAGCATACTTCCTGGCTTGAGCCTCAGCTGTGACAAGCTGGGCTTGAGCCTCAGTCAATTTGGATATTAAATCCTTGATTTGAGTCTTGTAGTTGGTGTGTTCATGTTTTAAAAGAGATACAGTTTTCTCTAACTCCTCAATTTTCTTTTGGTAGTCAGATTCAGCTCTCTTAAAATCAGATTTTAGCACATTTAAAGACTCAATATCGGATTTAATTTCCATATTGTAGTCCTGTACAACTTAACCTTAGCAATGCAGGCAGGGGTACAGAGATGTTCATATACCTTATTTTCATCTGTTCCTGCCATGAGTGCTTGAGCAGGAGTCACATCTTGAACCATAAAGCTCCAGTCAACTTCTTGAGCCATAGCTGCAGTTTCAGTTGACTTTCATTGGGCTTTGGTGTAGAAGGATGTGTGGAGGCCTGTGAGGTTCCCGGGTTGGACTTGGGAGCCTTGCATTCCCTTGCAAAGTGGCCAAGCTGGTTACAGTTGTAACACTTAGCCTTGCTTTTGTCAAACCCAAACTTGCTAGTGATTGGGTTTTGAGGGAATTGCCTTCCAGTTCTCTTAAAGAACTTCTTCGCTCTGTAGGTAAGGAGAGCCATTTGCTGGACAATGTCCACATACTCTATGTCATCTGGACTAAAGCACTCAAGATCATCAAAGCAGAACTGATGATCATTGGAGTGTCCACTCCCTGAGACAAACGCACAGCCCTCCTGAAAGGAGCTCTGCTGAGCTTGATGAGACCTTGGAGTCTCAGGGAATGTGATGTAAGGCCCAGATGAGCAAGATGGCTGCTGGGTGTATGACAGGTACTGCTGAGACTGTGGGATACCTGAGCCTTCAGCAACCATTAAAGCGTTGCTAGCAGGAAGGCTCAAGGGTCTGCTTGCTTGGTGACCCTTCTTGCTTTCCATTTCCAAACGGTATCCATCTAGGATCCCATAGAGTTCGGTCATGGTGAGAGTGTTTAAATTCTCTGTTCTCTTAATGGAGACACAGTAGAAAGTCCACTCATTGGGTAGAGCACTCATGAACTTCCTGGTAAGGTCTCTTAGTTCTTGAGTGATTCCCACAGATTGGAGGGAGGAGATAAGATCCATATACCTGAAGTATTGCTGGCTAAAAGTTTCTCCAGCAATATAGGTGAAGTTCTCGAACTGCTGCTTCAGTGAGTCCTTCTTTGAATCATTAGAGCTCGAGTACATCTGAGCAAGTGCATCAAAGAGTTCTTTGGCTGACTTGCAATGCTCAAACCCCACCATGATGGAGTTTGGGATTGCAGTCATGAGAACAGTCATAGCATTGCTGTCAATGTCGAGCCTCTTCCTATCTTCATCAGAGTAGTCTTCGACATCCTTCTCGATCATGGCACCGTTTCCACCAGCAACTTTTGGCTTGTACGGGCCATTCACGATGGATTGCCACATCTTGCTATCCTGGTATCTGATGAAGCCTTCCATTCTTCTGCTCCAGACCTGAAGTTTTCAGGATCGATGATAGGAGCTTTGGTCATCGTTCCCATTTCTACTTCAGATTTGTTGAGGGCCATTTTTGAGTGAGGTATAAGGAGGAGTGAAAAACTTGGTTGATTGGGATGGTAAGATCTTACAATCAAGAGCCTAAAAAGCTCTGATACCAATTGCAGGATCGGGTTTTGTCACTTAACACTTGTTTTCTCTCAAACTCACTTATAATTGTCACTCAAACAAGATGAAGCAACGTCTTTGGCAAGAGTTGATAGTAATATAATAAGTAACAACAAGCAGAAATATTTTCAAGGCACTTGTATATATTATTTCTCAACTCAAGATTACAAGACACTTACAAGCATACTACAAGAGTTACAATGAGAAACTATATATACTAGATCCTACAGCCGGTTATACTTGATACCAGCTGGAAACCTAAGACTAAAGCATATACTACAATGCTATAGTTAAGGTATCTTAGATAAAGTATTATCTAAGATATGGTAGTCATGACATGTCCATGACTTACCTTTTGTCACCAACTAAAGATGGCAACTGTACTTAACATGAAAAGGTAAACAGTAGATTAAAGTATGGTCAACTACATGGCTTTTGAGAAAACGCCATGCAGTATCTCAGAGATTTGCAGCGGACTGTCAGACAGACCATACTTATGTCTACTGGATAATAGAAGTGTTCTTCCGAAGGTTAACTGGCTTCGGAAGAACAAGTTCTTCCGAAGCCACTTATACTTCGGAAGATGCTTCTATGCTTCCGAGGCTTTAAGGACTTCTTTATTCTTCGGAAGTTGACTTCAGAACTTTGTCTTCAAGTCTTGAACCTTCGGAAGTAGCTTCTTTACCTTCGGAAGTTGGAGTTCTCCTTCGGAAGTGTATTTTACACTTAGACTTCGGAAGAACTCTTTCTTCCTTCGGAAGTCCCACACTTGGCTTCGGAAGTCCTTTGCATGTAGTACTCAAAATCTTCTAAGTGATATGGTTTTGGTTGCAACAGCCTCTTATGATCCAACAACAGAGAATTTTTCAATGTCAATGAGACCACATAATCTACTTTACCTCCCACAAGGTACACATGGAAATCGGTAACCTTCCACCTGATGCAACTTTCATGGGAAAAGGTTTATCAAAAGCAACTGCATTCTAAAAAGTTCTTAATTTATCAATGCTAAACACAATAAGATATGAAAATTAATACAAAATGTAGAAACTTACAGTATATTGCATCGATATAGTTTGATCGAGTGATTCTCTAATGAATAAACTATCAATCGGCATATTTTGAATAATTTAGCAATGGGAAAGATGATGGGGGAGAAGTTTTTTAGAAGGGGAAGGGGAAGAGGGGTTAAAAGGGTGAACTCGAAGAAAGGGACACAAAATGACAGTTTTGCCCTCATATGCGTGGCAACATGACTAAGATAACGTTTAAAATTGACCTTTGTTACGTAAGGACGAAACATGAAACACAAACTTAAATGTAAGAACAATCTTGTAATTTCCTTAGTTAAAGGACAATTATTGAAATTTTGCTATAAACTTAAAGGACGAAAATTGTAATTTACTATTTTTTTAAATTAGTTTATAAAATTTTATTGTTTAATATGTTTTTATGTATCAATAATAAACTTAATACATAAAAATTAGAATATATATGCTGATTCAAGGTTGTTCAGTACTTCATCAGTTAGATAGTCCTTCAGCAGATGGAATTTTCCTTTGGTATAAATGATAGAATCAGCATAGAACATTGATACATAATGTTTGGATAGTTTCATCATCTTCATGTCTTAGCGAATACAATGATTATTTTAAACTAATTCTAGAAAAAATGATGATAATATATACATATATATATATATATATATATATATAGAATATATATATATAGGTATATATATACATATATATATGTATACATACATACATATATATATATACAATATAGATATATATGTATACATATATATATAGATATATATAGATAGATATATATATATATATAATATATATATATATATATATATGGTGGTGGTGGTGTGTGTGTGTGTGTGTATGTATACAGATATATATGTATACATATATATATATATATATAATATATATATATATATATATATATATATATATATATATAGATATATATATATATATATATATATATATATATATATATATATATTATGTGTGTGTGTGTGTGTGTGTGTGTGTATGTATACATATATATAGTACTAGGCTAAAGTCCCGTGTAACACACGGGTTCAATATAAACATATTATTGTTGTTTAAAAAGATGCGTAAGTTATAATGTTGTTGATAATATTTTGTATATCGACTTTTTATGTATAATTTTAACATTAGCTATATCTAACATTAGTAGGTTTTCTCTATTAATATTTATACATCTAAATAGTGTATAATGTCAAACGAAATAAATTTATAAATAAGAACTTTAACTAATAAACAAATTAAATTGAATATGAAAAACAATATTTCAAATTCATAAACATCCAAAAATTTATTGTATACAACATTGGGTTTTGTTGGTTATTTTTCCATCATTATCTAATATTAATAATTTTAACCTCTATCTACTTTTAACTCGAGATAATACAACATAGAGCTAATCATTATCCATGTTTAAAAACAAACCAACTTTGGAAAGCATTTATCATTTATTGTCATTGCATAACACACTGATAATAGTAACTGACTTCTTTGAAATTTAAAAGAAATTCTTTTGTTTGAATGTATCAAAGCTAACCGTGAAATAAAAATATGATTTTCAATATTACTTCCAGATACATCAAAATTGTTTGTACATATCAAACGAACTCCAATCAAACATAATAATAGTAATATGACAGTACACATGAAAAAAATAAAGAAGTTTAAAAAGTAAAAACATGTAATACATCTTTACAGATTGACTGTTGAAATAGATCACCTTTTAAAAAACTAAAGTAAAATAATATTAATCCAAAAACACAATTTTAGACAATGATAGGTTAAATCATAATCGCAGATGATGAAAGTTCAAAGATAACAAAAAATATTTACCTTTTGTTGAAGAAAAACTTGATAAAACCGAACCCAAAATGAGAACGTAAATGAAGTCTGTCGAATACGATATCATTAGACTTTATAAAGACAAATCGCGAGGGTCGTAACTTGGGATGGTTGAGAAATATTTTAAACTCGAGTATGATTTCATTTCAATAAAAAATACCTATGACTTCCTTCAAACTGGAGATGAGTCGATTAAAAAATTCCGCAACTTTTGTCAAGATTGAATATAATCGAGTTTTTAATGGAAAAACACAATCAAGTAAACAATTTCATAGATGAAGAAAACCATAAATGATTTGTACAGTTTTCATTTATGAATTATTTGAAAAACAAATATCAGGTATGATTTAATTTCTAAAAAAAGATGTGCTTTAATTTAGGGTTAGTTTTCAAATTTTTCTTAAAATATCTTGTATATAAGTTAACTTTTAGTCAAATGAACCTAGACTAACATAAGAACAAATACATATTTAGGCGGGAATGAAAAAAAATAAAGGCTTAAGAGAATGCCATGTGCCACTAAAGTTATTCCTTTATTAATAAGTATAGGTACATATATATATATATACATATATATATATATATATGTATACATACATAGGAATGGGATCATGTGAAAACCCTTCCTTTTTGTAAAAACCCTTTAACTTAACAATCCACCTTTGATTTAGTATCAAAATGGAATATTCCATTTGAATGATCAAGATTAAATCAGGGGTAAAATTGTAATATCTACTTTGTCCTTTTCTGATTTGGTCAAATCTGCAGATTGTACTTTTTTATTTTATTTATTACAAACACATTACACCATCAACCCTCAAACAATATTATTTTCTATTCTTTATCATCTTCCAACTACACAATTATTCTTCTAACCATCAATTAAACAACCCACATCATCTTCACCAGACAATAAAAACAAGCACCACCCTCTTCGATTCCCTTCATAGTCCACCATCAGCCACCGTTGTCGCTACAGTAGCAGTCGCAACCACTAGTGGGTGGTCGTGACCACCACTAACCACCCACTTCAGTCCACTAACCACAATCGATTTCGACCACCACTCCCACTCCAGTAATAGTCGACCCACTAGTGGGTGGTCGTGACACCAACACCAAAGTCATGTCCTTTTTTTAAAGTTATAGGTGAATACAAGTTCTATGTAGGTGAGTGTTGTTTTCTACCGATGTTGTTGCGAAATGGGTTTTCATTGTGGATGCAACAATGATGGAATGGAGGTTGCTTTCGTTTCCAAGATAATATCAGTTAGATCTGAATCTTTGGCGTTTTTTGTTATGGATCTGATTGTAGATACTTAGTAGTTACGTACTAGATCTCTGTAGACCTTGTTCAGATCTGCCATCCAACTATGGTGGCCCTTTATTATAATCACCATCTTCTGGTCAACAGATTAGGGTTTATTTTGACTTTGGATTTTGGTGTTAGACGAGCATTTAATGTAGATTGAAGTTTGATTTAATGTTTTAAAGTATATATTTATATATTTAAACTTAGAGTTTCGTGATCTTGATGTGTTTTATAGAATGAAGGTTGTAAAAATGTTTTTAAAGAATGATTATTGATGTGTTATTTATTTTTGTATAATTGAATGTATTTTTAATTATTTTTAATAATTGAATTTTTTATATTATATTTTAAGTTTTTACAGATTAATGTTTTTTTAATATTATTATAATTATTTTTAGATTATTTTATTACCTATGACTGTGTTTACTAACTTACATCGTTTATAAGTTTTTTAAATATTTTTAAATATTATTTTTGTTATTTAGATTGTTACATTTGTTTTATATTCTATGTTATTACATTTACGTTATACATTCTTTAATGGTGTTACACTTATTTATATTAATGTAACACTAAGTTGCATCAGTTTACATTTGTTTACAGATTGATTTATATTTTGTTAATATTTGGTTAATTAGTTACATGGGTAATATTGATTAAATTGGGTTTAATAGTGTAACTTGAGGTTTCATGATAACTTTGCTAATGTTACATTAATATAACATTAAAACCTAATGTAATAAGTACATGTGATTATTCTTTAATTTTGTGGTGTAGCACATTAATGTTTTAAAGTAGATATTTGTTGGTTTTATATATGTTTTTTGATGTAAAACATTATGTTATACCTTCTTATAGTGGTTTTACACTTATTTATATTATGTAACACTAAGTTGCATCAGTTTATAATTGTTTAAAGATTGATTTACATTTGTTAATATTGGTTTACATTAGTTTACATTGGTTTACATTGGTGTAATATTGGTTAATATTGGGTTTTTAATACTATAACTTGATGTTTCGTGATAACTTTGCTAAATTTACATAGTATAACATTAAAACCTGATGTAACTAAGTACATGTGATTTTTCTTTAATTTTTATGGTGTAGCACATTAATGTTTTTAAAGTAGATACTTGTTGGTTTTTATATGTTTTTTTGATGTAAAACATATAAAGAGTTACAATATGATTTAATCCATGTATGTATTTCATTTAGGGAGGTGTAGTTACGTGTTTTAGTGTCGTTTGGTTGTTATGTTATTAAAATCACTTTGGTGCAGTTACATTGTTTAATGATGTATATTTTATATTTGGTTTACATTAGTTTTCATTGGTTTACAATCAAACAAA
This sequence comes from Flaveria ramosissima, assembly GCA_025215565.1. Lineage (NCBI taxonomy): Eukaryota > Viridiplantae > Streptophyta > Magnoliopsida > Asterales > Asteraceae > Flaveria > Flaveria ramosissima. The sequence goes on along the minus strand of CM046043.1, from coordinate 15,829,568 downwards.
CATAATGTAATTAATTGTAACTAAGTATGCTGCATTGGTTACATCACTGTAACATTAAAATTACATCCATACCTTACATTTTGTCTACAAGTTACAGTAATGTAGTACGTAACGTTCGAAACAAAAAATTTTAAAAAGTTTCGAGACTATATTTGAATTAAAGAGAAAAATGAGACGAAATTAATGATGTAATTATTATAAAAATATAACAATCTATAAAAAAGTTATAAAAGTTTTAAAAATAAAGGGGGTAACTTTTTTTATAATAGATAGAAAAATGTGGTGAATTAAAAGATGGTAGGTGGTAACACTTGTCACCACCATATTAAATCTGTCTATTTCACTTTTTGGAATACTATGCAAAATGTCTAATATACCTTTTCTATAATAAAAATAAGTGATGACACATGGCATCATCTTGTCCTTTTAAAATTGAATCAATGGACCACAATTAGTAAAGGGTTCTTACAAAAGGTAGGGTCTCATTTGAACCTTACCCTACAGAGAGATATATAGAATATATATAGAGATAGAGAGATATATATAGAGAGAGATAGAGAGAGGAGAGATAGAGAGAGATAGAGATAGAGAGGAGAGAGATAGAGATAGAGAGAGATAGATGGATACATGATATAGAGATAGAGACATAGTAGGGAGAGATAGATACACAGAGAGGGGAGTAGAGACAAGAGAGGTATATAGAGACACAGAGAGGGAGGAGAGAGACATAGAGGAGAGAGAGAGAGGGAGAGAGAGAGAGAGGGAGACAGAGAGAGAGAGAGAGAGAGAGAGAGAGAGAGAGAGAGAGAGAGAGAGAGAGAGAGAGAGGAGCAGACAGAGAGAGAGAGAGAGAGAGAGAGAGAGAGAGAGAGAGGGAGAGAGAGAGAGAGAGAGAGAGAGAGAGGGAGACAGACAGACAGAGAGAAGAGAGAGAGCGAGAGAGAGAGAGAGAGAGAGAGAGAGAGAGAGAGAGACGAGGAGAGAGAGAGAAGAGAGAGAAGAGAGAGATAGAGAGAGAGAGAGGGGAGAGAGAAGAGAGAGAGACGGAGAGAGGGAGAGAGAGAGAGAGAGAGAGAGAGAGAGAGAGAGATGGAGAGAGAGAGAGAGAGAGAGAGAGAGAGAGAGAGAGAGAGAGAGAGAGAGAGAGAGAGAGAGACGTAGACAGAGAAGGAGAGAGAGATGAGAGGGAGAGAGAGAGAGAGAAGAGAGAGAGAGAGAGAGAGAGAGAGAAGGAGAGAGAGAGAGAGAGAGACGGAGACAGATAGGAGAGAGGAGACAGAGAGAGACGGATACAGAGAGAGAGAGAGAGAGAGAATGAGGAGAGATAGAGATAGAGAGAGATGAGAGAGTAGAGATAGATATCTAGACGTAGAGAGATATACGGAATACAGAGATAGAGAGGGAGATATATACTATATCTATACGTATGAGACAGATATATAATATGTATATATATAGGGAGATATATGTATGTATATATCTATCTATATCTATCTCTCTATAGAGATATATAGAGATCTTATATATATATATATCTCTATGGGTAGATATAGATCGGAATCTCTATATACGTATATATCTAGATAGAGAGAGAATAGAGATCTATAGGAGATAGAAGAGATAGACATAGAGAGACACACACACACACATATATATATAGATATAATATATAGAGGGGTGTGTGGGTATGATAGATATATATAGAGAGAGATATATATACTACATATAGGAGTAGGGGGATAGATAGAGAGAGAGAGAGAGAAGAGGAGAGCGAGAGAGATAGAGGACGGAGAGAGAGGATATAGAGACGGAGATAGATATAGAGAGAGATAGATAGAGAGAGAGAGAGAGAGAGAGAGGGGAGATAGAGGGAGAGATAGAGATCTAGAGATAGAATAGATATATATAGATACGTATAGATATATATTAATCTATACATATATAGATGTATATAGATATTCTAATATCTATCTATCTAGGTAATATATATATATAATATATGATATCTATATATATATATATATATATTACTCATCGGTCTCAACGTTTTATTGATTATATTATCCTAAATCATCGATTTGTTTTTGGATTGCGCTGCATGGATGTGTTTTTACACTTATACCCTCATGTGATAATAGTGTGACATAACTTAATTATACAAACTAATGATCGTTAGATTAAAGGACCAAAAATAAAACAAACAATATGCATAAAGGTTGTCCAGTGTAATTAATAAAGATAAAGATTGAAAAATGAAATTAATTACAAAGATAAATGTCCTTTTGATATAAATTTAATTTAAAACAGAATTTTCAAACAAAGCACGACATACAATTAGTCAAAATTGTTTCAACTTTTTGTTTCTGTAGATTTTTCTTTTTATTTTTATAACATTTAAAATAAGATGATTTATATAATTATAGATATGTTATTTCAAAGAGCTTTATTAACGTTTAGTCGTGAATTTTTTTCGACTGATGAATATTAATGTTGCAACGCTCAGTTTTCACAACCAGTAATCTCAAAAGAACAAATTTGAATGTCCCATAATCCATGGGATTTATAAACCATTCTCTGTCTTTCAATTTCATTATTTTAAATAATAACATGTTATATGAAACTCACATTTTTGTAGATATTCATGTCATTTGTGAAGCCTCTTGAGTTGGGCTAAACGTTGGACTTTGAATGATCAATTATACTATTTTCATATATCAAATTGATCGAACTTAATAATTATGAAAGCAAGATCGAAAAATAACACATGGGCCTAAAGTTGCTGTTTTTGGACTTTGAGGATACCTTCGTGTGTTCAAAATAGTTTTCTTTAAAAAAAAAAATCTACAACTTCATGGAATAAAAAAATGCATGTTCCTTAAATGTGATAAAAATTTATCCCACTAAATTCATCAAAAGCAAACCTTGAGTGGATTCAAATACTGCAAAATGCATGCATAGATGTTCAATTGAATTAAACTACGAGTTGTTCTAAAAAGAACTTAATACGCGATAGAAGTTGCACATAACGCTTAATAAATTTGTACATAACTATAAAAATAAGATAGGCCCCTTACAATATATACATAAATCAATATCACGTGCCGTAGACCTGGCAATACTAGCCCGTTTGCTTTCAATTAGGTTGATTTGGGTTTTAATTATAAAGGTATGGGTTAAGATGGGTTAGTTATTATTTTTAAGGGGGTTAGGATGGACAATTTAAAAGCTGAGGAGAAAAGAAACGGGTTAAGATGGGCGATGTTAAATACCCTCAACGGGTCAGGATGGGTCACTATTACGTTTGGCTTTGAACCTTTCGCAACATGTTCATTCATCCTATCAAATATCTAGATCCCATTCAAAAATCACCATTAGTGATTAATCCCCTATTTTGATTTAATACTTCGCTTATTACCTTTTCATTTTCATCACAAATCATTGTTTAATATTGTTTTTTCTTAAAATTTAACCCATAATTATCCTCAATATGAATGTAATATTCAACCGGAAGTGGTGTAGTTGTTTCAAATCATTGTGATGACACAATCATTAAGGTTTTCGCTATAAAAACGTGTAAACTTCATCCTCCAATGGCGTTCGATCGGTTTTTGAAGAAGACTCTACTAGTTGTGGAAACTCATATTCGTTGTCGAAACCCAAGACCTTCACCAACGTCTTCATCGCCATAACTGACGTCGACGTTCGTGGTCTTCGTCATTATTTTGTAATTTAATCCATTAGTTTAGAGTGAAGCTATGCCTTTTCAATTGATAAACAAAACAATTCGATCAATTTTAATATGGGTTGATCGGGTTATTCGGGTTTTGGGTTAATTAGTTTGGCTTATTCGGGTTTTGAGGTTTGAAAGTTTATCCGAAACCCGACCCGAATAAAACAGTTTATCGGTTTTCGAGTTGTTCGGATAACGGGTTGTTCGGGTCGAGTTTCTTCAGGTACGGGTGAGCTCGGGTCGGGCGGGTTAATCGGGTACGAATGAAATCGACGGGCCTAATCCTCATTGTATACTAATACCATCCAGAATGCAACCTATTTGAACTTTATGTATTGTTTTCAACTTTTAGACTTTTGACCCATTCTGACCCGAACATATATTTACCCGAATCCAACCTGACCCTAACCCGTCCTGACCTGTTTTTAAATGGCCCATCCTGACCCGAACCCGTTTTAACCCGAACCCATTTTGACCCGTTACACTACCCGACCCAACCCGCCCGTTTTGCCGGGTATAACGTGCCGTATCCATCTCTATTTTTCTTTGTTAAGAGATGCAATGTTTTCAGAACCGGATCGGACGTCGAACCGGACGCCTTACTGGTTTGGTGGTCGGACCGGTCGGACCGGTCGGACCGGTCGGACCGGTTGGACCGGATTTAACTATATTTTAATTATATTTATATATGTAATTTAATATATGTTGGAAATAAGGGTGTAAAGGGAGTCTCTCTAAGACTCTAACAACTTTGTCCCACATTGGTGTGACAAATGAAACATTATGTGTTTATATGTGATAACAAGGTGAAAGGTATTGAATGTCTTTATGATACTTTTACACCATGACCTACCGCGCGCAGGGGGGGTGCAAAAACGGGTTTCTGGCTGGAAATTTGGGTCGCCCGCGCACGACATGCGGACACGAATGCCGTTCGAAATAAACCGGGTCCGCTGTGAAGCCGGGTTTTTTGCTTTTTTGCTCTTAATTTATGGTTTAACTTCACGTTTTTACCCATTAATACTAAAAACTAAAAAAAAAATTTTGGAAACCCGGTCGAAACCGCGTCCGGTTCTCCCGGCCCGACGCTGGCTCGGGAAGAACCGGCCGGTTCAACCCTTGAAAAACGATCTACCCCAGACAGGACCGGACCAGGGGCCGAATCCCGGTCGAACCAGTCCGACCGGCCGGTCCGATCCGGTCTTCACAACAATGAATAGATGGCCCCGTTTATTTAGTGTTGGTAGCCCACAAATCTTTAAGAGGTCGTAAAAAATGGTTGAATTAATAGTGTAGTTGTAGAAAACTAGTATTCATATTCATAATATCAATATAATCAAATCTGCTTTCACAAAATATTTGAAGCATGTCTCATGTCATTAGATCATGAAGCAAAATAACAAATTCTTATGTAAAAACCAAAAAGTACTATACTACCAATCGATGTTATCACATTTCTTAAAGCAAATGTGGCTAACATTTGGGGTGGACACTAGGGGAAGTTCTCACAATGGGCAAGAATGCATTTTTTTTACAAATGTGGAATGAACACTTGAACTCTCTCAAAAATAAATGAAAGAAAAAACTAAATAGGGTGAAATAACTCGTATCGAAGGCACATTTGCAACCCGGCCATCACCCTTTCATTTGGGTGAAGTTGACTTTAAATGTGAATAGGAGTATTCTATCAAGTGCTAGTAACCTATAGAAACATGTAGATGACGCATGTATCATCTTACCTACACGTATCAAATCATGTCTCTATTCTACTAAATCCCGAGTAAACTTATAATGTTTCGAGTTATATTTAGTTAAATGGTTATCACACTAAAACCACTACTGAATATGATACTATATATAATAAATGCATGTGAAATCTATAGCCACCAGACTATATTGGAGAACTAAAGAAGATGCCAACTAGAATAAATGAAACAAAACATAAAAATCTCATAACAATTATATGTGGTGAGTAAGTAGAAATTACTAGTCAAATTATACTTTAACCATACGATATGACCAAATAGGTCACACAAGAGGTGAATAATCAAGAATTCCATCACACAACCCCTTTAAATAATCTAAAAACTTTTCTAACAAAACACTTATCATGTGTAGTGTTTTCTTTGAATAAATTAATCTTAAGCCCCTTCAAAAACAAACTTCTTAAGGAATTCCTATTAATTTTGGAAAGATTCTAAGGATTATATGCAAAAATATTAATCTCCATGTGGAGCATTTTAATTCACGGTCTTAAGTGATGCATCTTTTGCCCATGTAAGTCTTTTAGCTGCTAAACTGTTGTATTTATTAGCTATTAGCCCAAATCATGTAAGAGAATTCAAGAGAATAAATAATAAAAAATACATTATATTTCACTTCCCAAACTTTTAATGACTATTGTGTGTCTAGTGGGAAAAATGTTGAATAACTAGTAGTTCATGTTCACACACAAAAAGGTTTAGTAGAATCACTAAATACTCGATCATATGTATTTGTAGATCCTTCTTTTTGAGAATCAAATTGACATCTTGTACACTAGGCCATGAGGGCATGTCATTCTTACATGTCGATGCACTTATAAAATTATGACTAACTACCAAACAACAATTATCTCTAATAAAATTAAACTTCATAATATAACCAAGTTTATCTCACATAAAAACACTTTGTTGTACGGTTAATTACCATATTGTCGTCACAATATACCATAATGAGACCATGATAAGGGTGAAATTTTTACATTGTTTTATTTTTCAGTCCTGATGTCAACTAAAAAAATGGTTACAAACATAGTATACTTGGTATCACTTAAATGTGACGGCATCCCTAAGAGGAAGATAAAAATAAGTAAAATTGGTAATATAAGAAACTAGCTTTAGTAAACTTGTGTATTACACGAGTTAAATATATAAAATATAAATATAATAAAGTTTATTAAGTATAAAACAATATATTCTAATATATGATATGACGGAAATTACGTATGAGAAAATACTATAAGTAATAAACAGTGATATCAACTTTTTAAAATTTTATTTTAAAATTTTTATCAAAAATATAAACATTTTATAACTCTCAAATTTGATTGTTTTATTGTTTTTAAAAAAAATGATTTTTTGAAAATACCAATTTTAAAATATTATATATTTTTAAAAAAGTTTTATGCTTTAGAAAAATTTATTATTTTATAAAGAATTATTTATTTAGAAATAACATTAACAAAGAGATTTCTTTCTTAATTTATTAAATCTAAAAAAGTGTTCAAAAATATTATTAGTTATTAAGGTAATCTATAACCTATAATAAAAGAAGGTTTTCTTAAATACGTATCATCATTCTAGCATATCAAATGACACGTGTCATCATTCTAGCATATCAAAAAAATCATTTTATCGTCTCTCTCTCATAATAAATACGAAAGTTATAAAAACAATTAATTTAACCTTCTTTTTTAACTAAAATATGTAAAAACAAATATATCTATATTTATGTTTCTTGTCTCTCTCATATTAAATAATAACTATTGTAAATTAGTAAACTAAACTATTAAACATCTAAAATATAAATGTAGTTATTTTAATAATTTATTAATACATATTAAATATAGAGTAATAATTTCTAATTCATTATGTATTTTAACTTTTAAATATTCATTATATTTTTATTTCACCAATGGATAATAATAGCTAGAAAATAAAATTTTCATAAAACTAATAATTTTGATATGTTTATTTATTCCACCCATGTAATACATGGGTTATAACCTAGTTATTTAATAGGAGAGAGATTTGGGAAAATTTGGTGAGTGAGAATTATTGTGGTGCTGCCATGTGTCATAGATACATTTTTATTAGAATATGTAGATGTAGATTATATGAAATACATCATCACTATCAATTCTAGACCTCAAAATAGTCAATGTGAATCTAAAGTGTAATTAATATGTCATACATTTTTAAAAAATAAAAAATGTACAACATGATGTATTTATACATAAAAAGGTAATAAAACTACGTATACTGGTATTAAATTCACCCACTCAAATTGAAATAACCACAAAAATACCATCAAATCTGTTTACAAATACAATACCGTCATCATATCAGGTTTCAAGATTATGCCCAAATATAATAAACATAAACTATTATAAAGGACTAGCTTTAACATGCGTTAAATAAAATATTAATATAATAAAATTTATTAGTTATAAAATGATATTCTAATATATAATAAAACAATAGTTTATAAAATTTTGTTTTTAAACTTTTTTCAAAAAAATAAACATTTTGTTCTAAAACAACCGTATAAAAATATCATATTTAAAATTTTTCCTACTATAACTCTCAAATTTGATTATTTTTTGGTTTTTAGAAAAATGAATTATTAAAAATACCAATTTTAAAAAATTTCGTATTTTTAAAAAAAATTTATGCTTTAGAAAAAATTATTATTTTATAAAAAATTATTTATTTAGACATAACATTAATAAATAGATTTCTTTTTTAATTTATTAAATCAAAAAAGATGTTAAATAATATTATTAGTAATTAAGATAATTATTTAATAAGAGAGAGTGGCGGGAAAATTTTGATGAGAATGATTGTGGTGATGTCACGTGTCATCCTAAGATACATTTTTATTAGAGTAGGTAGATTGCAGAAATCATAATAATTAAGTTACCAAATGAACTCATAAAGTCGGTTGATTGCTTTTGTATCGCTTTTCTTTCTACTCTTTCATTTTGCAGTTACATTTCAATTTAAGTTTGTTGAATTCAGGGACGAATTTTGAATGACACCAATAAGTTTTTATGATTGACATCGTTGTTTTTGAAAAATACAATTAAATAGACCCTTATTGCACAATGTTTTTAAAAAATTTCTAAATAAGCCTTTTATAAGTTAAAAAGTAACTAATAAGTTATATAAAAATCAAAATAAATATTGTTGTGTTAGTTGTTATATTATAAAATACTAGAATTAAAATTCAAAACCTTAGTAAGTTCTTATTTGCTAGTACTCACTTATTAATTAATAAGCCCAAGATAATGCATAGCTTGTGTTTAAAGATAGATTCGTGTACATAAACTTGCATTTGCTATATTGAATAATAGTTCTATGTCTTAGTTACAATTGAAGATATGATATATTGGTTGCAAACCCTTGCATTTTTTTAATCTAATGACAATATAATTTAGTTTGTAACCCTTGACCGACCCAACCCTTAACCAATCCGAAAATTATGTCGTCTGGGTTGTTAGAATTCAACAATTATAAGAATATTGACACCATAAAAAAAATTCTAATTCCACCACTAGATTGAGTTTACATTTGAATATGTTGATTTTCTAGGTGAGTTTGCAACATTTATAGTCTAGATGCAACTCACATATCTGAAAATTTGTTAGAACATATAGATATAATTAGTACACAAAATGGATAAATCATATATATATATATATATATATATATATATATATATATATATATATATATATATATATTCTATATATATATAATATATATATGTATATATATATATAATACATACAAATATACAAACACATATGCATACACATACTCATGTGCACACGCATACACATATGCACACTTACACAAACACAAACACAAATATAAAACCATACATAAACACACACATACACAGTAGTAGCCCCAAAACTTTTATCCATGGTGTCAAAATTTTTCAGACTTCATACGTATATCAAGAGTGATTTTATTGGCAAGTCCATCAAGTTGTTTAATTATTTTCTCGTGTCTGACGAGTTAAATATGATGCGGTTAACACAAGTATTAAACATAAAAAACGATTTGTTTAATTACTTTTATCTCATGTCTATGATTTTTTTGTAGGTTTTACGGACTAAGAAATTGAAATGATAGAATCTAGTCTTCTAAATGTTAATTATTTTTTAAAAAAAAAAAAAAATTACATAATGTATTTTTTTTATTAAAACGTTCAATTATATCAATTACAATAAATATTATATTAATGATCAATTATTACTTTTAATTTGTTTGACATTTTTATAAGAAATTATTATTTATGTTAACAATATGATTAATTTATTAATTTTAGTATTACCATTAACAAATTTTGTTTTATTAAAATAAAAGTTTCTGTTATATTTTCTTTTGAAATAATATTTTTCTCTTAATTAATTTTAAAATTCATGACATTATTCATATTTTTTATATTGTTTATATTTTAACAACTTTTCATTGCTATAACTTTTACTCATCCTTTATAACTTTAAATATTATTACATAAATAAGTATTTATATTTTTATGAACAATTAGTTTTTAATTTTAATTATTCATTGTCTTAGTTACGATCATCGTTACATACTTTTGTAAATTTTATCAAATTTGTTTATTAGTTAATATTTTTTTCTTTATGTTTATGTTCAATTGTTCTACCTTCATTTATTTCTATTGTTGAACATCGTAATTTTTTGATATCATTCTATAAAAAAGATTCTTATTCTAATTTATTTTTTCTAATATCATATATATATATTTATCATATATACATATTACTGTAATATATTTACTCATGTTTTTAAGTATTGGTCAACCCGTGTAACACATGGGTCACTAACCTAGTATATATATATATATATATATATATATATATATATATATATATATATATATATATATATATATATATATACACACACACAATATACAAACACATATACGTACACATACTCATGTGCACACGCATACACATAATGTAAGACCCCGTTCCCGGGACGCCTACAGTTGGTCATTCATCGCACATAAAACAAATAATTACATTTAACTTTCATAAAATATTGCAGCGGAAACATTTAAAACTTCCTTCCATTTCAATATAATAGCTTTTGCCAAATAATACATCATTATCCAATTACAAAATACAAGTTTGCATTACACCACAAAAGCATTATAAATGGATGTCATCCCAAAAGAGCCGAGTAGCCTCGCAGTACCGTCATCAGCAATCATTACCTGCCAACTGGAAACACATAAAAAGTCAGCGTTGCTGAGTGAGTTCTAGTTTTATAATAAAACATACTTTACTTTCATTAAAACTTTTCATTTCCTCATGCGATCATACATCATACGTATACACAGATAATATCATATTATCTTCATCATTCATTCATACTTTAACTTTTATATTCTTTTATCATTACAACTTTTCCTTTCCATCAACCATAAACCTTACCTTTCTGTTCATGGTACTAGACCTAGGCCTATCATAGACCTTCTATAACGGTGCATTGAATCTCATGGCCACAGCACCTAAGGTAAAGTTTAGGTGTACTATGCAATACCTTTCTGTTCATGGTTCTGGACCTAGGCCTATCATAGACCTTCTATAACGGTGCACCGCACCTTATGGTCACAATACCTAAGGTATGCAGCAATAGTTCTATACAAATGGTCAATCACAAAAAAAGACCCCGATGTGCATCCTCCCGGGGTAGCGAACCCACATACCGTTAGGCTAACACCATTTAATAGGGTGTCCCGACATACCATGCTTGCAAGACTTTCCTTACTTTCATTACTCATTAATGCATGCATTCTTACTTCATGTTCCTCTTTTCTTTATCTTTCACTTTACGTTACATAATACTTCATTTTGTTCATTAACATGACACGTAAAGCCACAAGAAAGATAAACATACATCATAACAAGGAACATAGTATACACAGTCATCAACATCATACAGGGCAACATCATACATACATAACATCATGCATAAACATGCAACATCATCGTCATGCCCAACATAACCTCTAAGGCCTCTATAGTCATCGTACATGAACTTACGGGAACTTCCACGTCAATGCTTACATTTGCATTTTCCCTCGAAAGTTAGAAGTTGAACTAATCTCCTCGGGTGCAACAGCCCTATTCGGGCGTATGGACACTCTTCAGTCGCATGGCCTCCAGGCGACTGAACATCATGCGATTGGACTCATGCGGATGAACATCTATGTGAATGGACACCCAGTCGTGCGTTTGGACCTCATGCGGATGGAACTAATGCGAATGAGCACCTATGCGATTGACCTTATGCGAATGGACTCCATGCGAATGAGTCCCATGCGATTGGAACTAATGCGACTAAGCATCTATGTGACTGGACCCTCAGTCGTATGACTCCCCATGCGACTGGACCCCAATCGTACGAATGAAACCTTAGTCGTGCGAATGAACCCTCAATCGTGCGAATGAACCTCAATCGCACCTCAGTCGGCCGTATGGCCTCCAGTCGGTCGCCTAGCCCTAGCTGATGCAGAAAGGAGTTCATCCCGAACCCAATCTGCCATTTTCGACCTCCAAGCTCATCCAAACCCATTCTAAGCCTAAATCAACCATCCTAGACCTTAAGAATGCATACCACAACACCATACAAGCACACATAAGCCCGGAAACAAACTCCAAACGCATCACACGCAACACACCCAAATGGGTCAAACATACACACATACAAAAACGCCCTAAAATTGTTTGAAAACAAGTAAAAGTGGGGTCCTACAACTCACACAAACGATCACAACGAGAAGAGCTTCGATTGGACTAGCTACACGACGATTTTGCTCACTCGAACCAACTTTTCTTTCTTTTTTCTCCCTTTCTCTATTCTCCTCTTTTGTTTGGCTGAAATGTGAGTATGGGGAGAGGGTAAGGGCTGCCCTCTCCCTTTAAATACCACCACATACTCAACTTTCTCTCGGTGGCGAGCTTGGTCCCTCGACTTTGGACTTTATTTCTTTTTCTTCATTCGTCGGCTTCAAAATAAATAAATAACCGGGTGTTACACATAAACACACACATACACAGTAGTAGCCCCAAAACTTTTATCCATGGTGTCAAAATTTTTCATACTTCATACGTATATCAAGAGTGATTTTATTGGCAAGTCCATCAAGTCGTTTAAATATTTTCTCGTGTCTGACGGGTTAAATATGATGCGATTAACACAAGTATTAAACATGAAAAACGATTTATTTAATTACTTTTATCTCATGTTTATGATTTTTTGTAGGTTTTACGGACTAAGAAATTGAAATGATAGAATCTAGTCTTCTAAATGTTAATTATTTTTTTGAAAAAAGTAAAAAAAAATTACATAATGTATTTTTTTTATTAAAACGTTCAGTTATATCATAAAAGATTGGAAATTGCCAGCCATATCAGAATGAATCGAGATATAGAATAGTTTTTACTATATTAAGTCAGTCACAAATTTATTTTGGGTTTTTAGTGTAGATCTAGGGTTTTCGGTTCATAACATTTTTTTTGGATCACATGGTTTCAAAAACACGAGAAGCTCCGCGACGTTAACACCCCAATACACGAGATGCTAGTATTTTTTATCTTTCCAAAAAATTTCACCATTAATTTTAGTATTTTTTATCTTTTCAACGCCTACCATAATGATAATTTTTTTTAAAAAAATCCAGCCGTTATTTACACATGTGTAAATCTGGTTATACACATGTGTAATACCGGATTTACACATGTGTAAATCCATTATTACACATATGTAAAATGAACTTCGTAAAAAAGGGATTTATTATTATTTTTTAAAATTTTTTATTTTTTTACGAAAGAGGGAAAAGAAAGAAATATTTTTGTGTTTTTATTTTTTTTATTTTTATTTTATTTTTCGTTTATAATTTCTTAAATATGTTTTTGTTAATTATAATTTTGTCATTGAAAACTAATGGTTGAGATCGGTTCCTATAGTTCTCACTTGATCCCTCCTATATATATATATATATATATATATATATATATATAGGATTGGGTTCAAGTAAGAACCCTCACTAATTGCAAAAACCCTTTAACTTCATCACAACCATTGATATAATATAAAATAATAAAGATTCTTAATCAATGGTATAGATAAGATCAGGGGTAATCTGGACATTTTATATACCTCTCAAAAGTAATATGATTCAGATTTAATATGGTGGTGACAAGTGTCACCACATACCATCTTTTACTTCACCCCATTTTTCATTTTTAAAAGTTTACCCCCTTTATTTTTATAACTTCTATAACTTTTTTATAAATTGTTATATTTTTATAATAATTACATCATTAATTTCATTTAAATTTTCTCTTTAATTCCAATATAGTCTCGAAAATTTTTAATTTTTTTGTTTTTGACGTTACGTATTACATTATTGTAAGTTGTAGATTAATGTATAGTATGGATTTAATTTCAATGTTGCAGTGATGTAACACAGTGCAATATACTTAGTTACAATTATTTACATTATGTTTATTTAAGTGTACAATGAATTATATTATATTGTAATTTCTTATAGTGAATTACATAAAATATACATATATTAAAAAAACAAAAATAAATCCTTATAAAATGGGTTCAAATCCCTTTTCAAATGCAAATCCAAACTTTAAATAAAACTTGATATGATGCATCATTGTTACGATGAATTACATTATGTTTATTTGAATGAAAATCCTAATATTTACAATAAATTACATCACACGATAATCGCTTACAATGAATTACATTAAAGTTGGATAACGATCTACTAGAACTTGTATCAAAGCCATCAACAAAGAGCCCAACACTTTTTACACGATTAAGGTTTGTTTCTTGACAAACAATTACGAGTTTATATTATTAATAACTATAAAAACTAAACCAAAAGTATATTTTTATTACAAAACCTTCAAAGTCCAAATATAATTCACTGTAAATTAAAATAAAAATAATGCAGTTAACTGTAACTAAGTCTATTTCATTGTATTACATTAATGTAACATTGAAATTACAACCATACCATACATTTGTTTACAAGTTACAGTAATGTAATACTTAACGTCCGAAACAAAAAATTTAAAAATTTTTGAGGCTATATTGGAATTAAAGAGAAAAATGAGATGAAACTAATGATGTAATTATTATAAAAATATAATTATTTATAAAAAAGTTATAATAGTTTAAAAATAAAGGGGGTAAATTGTTTTTATAAAAAATAAGAAAATATGATGAAGTAAAATATGGTGGGTGATGACACTTGTCACCACCATATTAAATCTGTACCTTTGACTTTTTAGGATATGATGCAAAATGTCTAATATACCCTTTTCTCTAATAAAATTAGTGATGACACATGGCATTATCTTATCTTTTTTTAAATTAAATCAATGGATCAAAATAAGTTAAAGGGTTCTCACAATAAGTTAAGGTTCTCATTTGAACCTTACCATATATATATATATGGGTGTTGGGTTTGCTACACCACCTGATGTGACCAAACATTGTAAACGGTCGTTTTGACCAAAATAAACGGTCGTTTTGACCGTTGTAAACGGTCGTTTTGACCGTTGTAAATGGTCGTTTTCAGGCTCTGCAAACGGTAGTTTGCTTTCATGCAAACGGTCGTTTGCTTTTATGCAAACGGTCGTTTGCATTAAAGTAAACGGTCGTTTACTTAATTACAAACGGTCGTTTGCCTTGTCTCATCCGAAGCCCTTTTCTCTATTTAAACAACTTGCAACATTATCTTCATCATTCACCTCCATCATTCACCTCCATTCTTCCACATTATCTATCTTCATCTCCATACTTCCATTATTTCACCATCTTACTTACCCGCACCTCATCTTCTTCACCTTTTCTTCACCATTCCTTCAATTAAAATAAAGGTTAGTTTATTATTATTATAAAATTTAGTTTAGTACATAGTTTATTTTGTTACTAATTGTAATTATTTTAGGTAATGGCTTCAAGTTCACGTCAAGATACAGCGTCGGTTCGCGCTTCGAATCATCCATGGCTTCAGTTTCGTCGAGGATCAGATGAATATAAACGGCTTCAAAAACTTTTAGATAAAGAATTTGAGGCTTCACGTTCGATATCTTGGAGCTTGTTACGAGACGTGGGTGAATTTACTCGTGCTTGTAACATGATGAACGAGGCGTGGAGAAGATTTTTGCAATTAGTGGCCCGCAATATAAGGAGCTTTGTTTGGAGTTTTTCTCTACGTTTAATTTCGACTCGAACAATCATAACTATAGGTATACCAATTTCATATTGTTTATATATAATTTCGTGTCTACATTTAACCCTGAACTTATATTTTTTTTTAACAGTGATACCGGTGCTATCAGTTTTGTTCTCGGGGGGTGCCACGTAATTATTCAGTGGCCGAGTTTGGTGTTTTGATGGGTTTATATACAGTTCAAGAGATCTATCAATCTGATTTTTTTAACGGTCTTACGCAATTTCCAGAAGATTATAATGATGAAATATTTTGGGAGGAAATTGGTGATGGCCAATATATACCTAACAATAAAACAAAAGCTACAAGAATGAACGATCCGTTGTATAGATATCTTCATCGCGTTATTGGTCATTCTATAGCTGGACGTAGGATGACTAGTGGTGGGGTGACTAAAAAGGATTTGTTCTTTTTATTTTGTTTGATTAAAAGGAGGCCTTGTAATCTGGCATATATGCTTGCTGATTATTTTACTTCTTCTACGGGTACAAAGAAAAGCGGGCATATTTGTGGTGGAACATGTTACTTACTCGACTTGCCGAGTCTTTACATATTCTCACCCCTGAGAACGTGGCAAGTTTAAACGGGCCGGTACTTATGTCCGGATTTGTTGATCGTGAACATGTTATTCGGATGGACATGATCGCAGATTATCCACAAGTTAGGTGGAGGTTTAAACATAATAATCAAATGTGGATACCTCCATATCAAGACCCTCCTGATGATCCGTATCAATAAAATGTAATTTTATTTGTTTTGACAAAGTAATGTAATTTTTTTAGATTAATAAATTATGATTTAGTTTTTATTTGTATTGTAATTTTATTTGTTGTGACAAGTAATGTAATTTTTTTAGATTAATAAATTATGATTTATTTTTATTTGTATATAGTTTTTATTTATTGGGAAATGCAATTCACAAGTGTGTGGTTGATAAGATCAATTATTGTGCGTGCCAGATAAGATCAATTATTGTGTGCAAGAATTTTATAATAATTTAAGATGCTTATAAATTTCGTTTACACAATTCATAATTCACAATTCACAACTTTTCATATTCATTTATTCACACACAATCGTAATACAAGTCAATAATGTCTCAATTTTATAATGATTGGGTGTACCAAACAAGAGAGGAGTTAATGGATTGGGTGCAAAACACTGCACACGCCCTTGGATATGTTATTATCACACAACGAACGAAGAAGACTGTATACGGATTCGTCAACAAGACATTTCTTATGTGCGATCGTGGTGGTGTATATAAGTCAACATCAGATTCAACCACACACTCAGGGACAAAGAAGACAGGTTGTCCATTTCAACGTATAAGACGAACAGGTATCGCCTCCCTTTTCTTCAAATTGTTGGCTTAACTTCAACAAATAAGACATTTTGTATTGCTTTTGCGTTCATACGAAATGAGAAAAAAGATAATTTCAAGTGGGCTTTAAATAGTCTAAGAAAAACATTAGATGGCTATATGGTACCGCGTGTCATAGTCACCGATAGAGAGTTGGCATTAATGGATGCATGCCAAGTAATTTTTCCAGAAGCAACCCGGTTGCTTTGTAGATATCATATACAGGAGAATATCAGAAAGCATTGCAGACCATCTTTCAAGTATCAAACTGAGTGGGATAAATTTATGTACTACTGGAGATTTCTGCTTCAATCTCCAACCATTGAGGCTTACTATGAAAATCGAACACGATTACAAACAAAGTTGATGAGCAAGCATCGAAGTAATTTTCTGATCTATTCAATTTATTATTTTTAAATTAATGAAATTCAAACTAACATATTTCATTTACCTTTGCAGTTGTGTTTAATTATTTGGATGTTAACTGGTTGCAAAATTACAAAGAGATGTTCGTGTCTGCATGGATTGATCAACATTTAAATTTTGGAGAACGAACAACAAACAGAGTAGAAAGCCAACATGCTCTGTTAAAAAACATTTGAATTCTGACAAGTCAAATTTAGATAAATTTATAGGAATTTTAAATAACATAATACGTTTACAGGAAACACAAATAAAGGCAAGTTTCGAGGAAAGCCGAATTAAAATAAAACATCAACATAAACATAATTTATTTGTTTCTTTGTTATCAAATGTTTCTCATGAAGCTCTGGATATATTAGTTGGAGAGCTGACACGAGTTAATGAAATTCAAGACCAATCACAAAGTTGTGGCTGCCATATTCGTACTAGTTGCGGTTTACCATGTGCTTGTGAAATCGCACGGTATTTAAAAGCAGGCAAACCTATTCCACTACATTCAATAGATATATTTTGGAGGAGGCTTGACTTTTCACCGGCATCGTTAAATGAAGATGAAGAAGATATTCAATGTGATGACGAACTTGAGAGGTTCAAAGATGCTTACAAGAAACAAAAAAATCCCACGGTGAAAAAGAATTGGTTAGAAAGAATAAAAGCATAAGGGATCCTATCAGCATAAATCTTAACGAGCCTACAATACAAAAAAATACTCGTGGAAGGCCAACACTCAAATCTCAAAAACAAAACAAACCAGATCCTTCACCTTCTCAACCTACCCGAGGTCATACCTACACGACAGACGATTTTGTTAGTTATGATTTTATGGGGATGAGCCCCCCGAAACATAGTTCAAACGTACATAACACAACTCAATCTTCTTATATCACCATCCTTTACTAACACAGATTCCAAAACTGTTTCATCCATATATAACACACATAGAGAACGTAAATAGTGATGGTAACTGTGGGTTTCATGCAGTTTCCTTTTCCTTAGGATTCGGTGAAGAATATTGGCTGAACATGAGATATGACCTTTTAAACGAGTTACATAACAATTCTAATTTGTACAGAACTCTTTTCTCCAGCTCATATGACGAGACAGAACGTAGTTTATCGTGGCTACATCCGGGTCCAGCTCCTGATCAACACTGGATGATAATGCCTTACACAGGATTATTGATCGCAAACAGATTTAATGTCATTCTTCAATGCTTGTCTCCCACTGGAAGCGCAACTTATTTTCCGTTATGGACAGGTCCGGATGAACTCATGTACCATCAATTCATTACTATTGCACATGTGTATGGTTGCAACTACGTCTCTGTGCGTTTAGAGGGTGAATATCCATTGCCTTTCATAACGCCGTTATGGAATTTTCACAAAAGTAATAGTGCGGCTGCATGGGAAAGAATATACGAGGAGAGACTTCTAAGATATAGTCAATATATACTTCAAAATAAAACTGTTACTCATTTTAATATAGATTAGATTAGTATCATTTGTAATTATTAATTTTATAAAGTTCAAAATTTGTAAACTATATAAGTTTTATTGTTATTTCTAAACTTCAAAAAGTATAACAATTATAAACATTATATGAAATTCTTAAAAGCTTAACAATATATAAATTTAATATAATATAACTATAATTATAAAAAATTAATTAAAATCTTAAAGTTACTAACAATATATTCATTATATAAAGTTTAAAATTTTCAAACTATATAAGTTTTATTGTACATAAAAACTTATTAATATATAAACTTAATAATATATACATTATATAATTTAGTATAATTAAATTTAACAATATATAAATACTGAGTATAATAAAAATATTAAAAATAGACTAAAAACAAAAAAGTTACAAATAAAAACATACAAAACATTAATATAATTATAAATAAAATGTTAATACAAGTATATAAATTTTTTTTCATACATGTATTAACTTATTTTCATCCAATACTTATATTCTATAATTTAAAATTTATAAAAATATAAAAAATCAAATAAAAACTTTATATTGAATATAATATAATTATAAAAAAATAATAATAAATTGTAAACGACCGTTTATTTAGGAACAAACGACCGTTTAGAAGTCTGTAAACGGCCGTTTACAGGGCTGTAAACGACCGTTTACTTCCATGCAAACGACAGTTTACAGCTTAACATACTACCGTTTATCACTTAACAAACGACCGTTTTCTGTAAGTGGTGTAAACTCCCGAACTGATGGTGTATGAAACAAGGTCCCCTATATATATATATATATATATATATATATATATATATATATATATATATATATATATAATATATATATATTATATATATATATATATATATGTATATGTATATATATGTATATGTATATATGTATATATATATATATGTATATATATATATATAAATTCCGGGTCCCTGAAAAGATTGAGCCCTGAGCGGTCGCCCACCCTCCCCAAGGCCGCCCCTGGCAGTGGTCACGGTGGTAATGACGATGCTTGTGTTAAATGAGGACTAGTAGATGGAGGCAAAGAACACAAGCGGTGGGTGACGTGAAGAATGATGGAGTTCATCCTATTTTATTGAAGATATGATTGGAGAAAAATTTGAATTAAATAAGAAAAGGATTTGAAGATAATTATTTATATTAATTTATTATTTGTTTAAGTGTTAAGGCATAGTAGTTAGGGTTTATATTATTAAAGAGTTATATTACAAATTAGAGTTTAAGTAGAATGCAAGTTTATCTATTATATATAGATATATAGATGTGTAGGGGTTTTGGTAAACTCCACCGTATGAAATGTCTCAACCGTCTCCAACAATGCCTACATATTAAACTCCACCATCTTTATACTACCAACGTACTCACCAAAATATGCGATTAAAGTAGCACCGAGGCATTTCGTACTCAACGAACCTACATAATTTGCATTTTAATATAACATTCCAAATGCTTTTCAAAACCCGCCCCAATTATATAGAAGAAGAAGATGAATGAGAAGATAACGAAGCATATGATGATCTACCCCCCTCCTAAGAGTTGAATTCATGTATCTGAAAACTCTAGAGTTGGAGATCATAAAAAAAGGGGTTCGTTTTGAAAGAAAATGTTTAAACACTTTAGTACAACTGTTGGTGGAACGAACGAAC
Source organism: Flaveria ramosissima (assembly GCA_025215565.1). Lineage (NCBI taxonomy): Eukaryota > Viridiplantae > Streptophyta > Magnoliopsida > Asterales > Asteraceae > Flaveria > Flaveria ramosissima. The sequence continues at coordinate 15,808,819 of CM046043.1, read as the reverse complement.
CATTGATCAACTGAATTTGAAATGGGAAATAATGCATCTGACAGTGAGTCCTTGATATGAGATTTATAATCAAGCGGTATATTTTTTATATATAATTTTATATATACACTTTTTGTTGGTCAATTTTATCATCACATAATTAGTTTTTTTTTTAAAATATGTCGAAACATCATTGGACAAGCGGAAGCAACGATTAGGATATCGTCCTCAAAACGTTAAGTGAATACAAGAAGAGGAAGGTTGTATGCCAAATGGAAGCTGGTCGAGGTTATGGTTCGGGAGTTTGGTTCTCAAGCAATAATGAGGTCTAAAACTTTGGAATTTGGCCAATACGTAAGCTCAAATGAGCCTGTTACAAGCCCCTACCTGACCTCAATGAAAATTCGACACCGACCAGGCTGACACGTAAAGGGAGTAAAAAGGCAGTCTTTGAGCAAAATAACAGTGAATGAGATCATAAGCGATTACAAAGCGACGAGGGAGAAAAAACGGAGCACGAACTCAACGAGAATCTCTTCGTATGAAAATAACTAAATTAAAATTGGTCTCGCTATACTTATAGCGAGAAGCTTTGCTTCAAGATACACTAGACCGAGCCGATGTTGAAAAATGTAGTAGAACGCAAACGGCAAATTGTCTGGCTACGTGGTTGGGTGTCTCCTATATTTTTATTTGAGTTGGTGACTTAGTGATAGAGATAAAATCTTTTGAAACACTTAGATTTGAAAGTCTTATGTTAAACTTGTTAAAAATACAAACTCATTTAGACATCAAAGTCAAATATTATTTTAGAATACATGCTCAGAATTGCCAATTATATCAATCATATATACATATACACTAAAGTATGTAAATAGAAAAGAAAAGCTAAAAATAAAACAATTACATTAGAGTAATTTTACTACATTTTCATGTAATGAACCTGTCGTATAATATAACAAACTTATTAAATCGTTGGAGATATTTATTTGTACGGAATGTTTTCCGAAAATATCAAAGTTGTTGTCTTAGACCAAGAAATTACAAAACAAACACACGCATATCACAATTTGATTTTCAAACATTAATATTTAAGATATAAAGACTTAAGTTTTAAAATAAGGGTAAAATTATAGTAAAAAGTTAACTTGAAATATTATAACTAACTAGAACTTGAGAACACGCTAACCACGGGTCTAAAAATTCTAAATAGAGCATTATAATTTGTTTATTTTTACTCACATTTTAATATAAACTTTATCCGAAACTAAGCCGACCCAACATCATATGGGATTTTACATGCTTTTTAAGTATGCAAAAATGTAAAAAAAAATATATGTAAATCTACAAATAACAAAAAATTTTATTCAACTTGGCCAAAACAATGTTTAAACATTAATAAAAAATCAACGTAAACGAAACCATTAAAATGAACGAAAAATTCGTAGAAAAAGGAAATATAAGAAAAGTTAAAACTTATTTTTTTAAAAGAAAGACATTTAGAAAAAAAAACAACACAATGAAACTACTGAAAAAGGGAATAAGGATAAAACTCAAGTGGATTTTTTATCCAAATGAGTAGAAATCAAGTCCTCTAAGCTCCACTTTGGTAATCTTAGTGACACTTAATATATAATTACAACCCCAACTAAATCGAATTAATAAAAACGAGAATTTTACATATACCACTATAAATCTTTAAGTCATATATACCCAACCATATTTGACAATATCATATATACTCATTTAAATTAATTGAATTTTTACTTAGTGGCAATTTTACCCTAGCTTTCTAGATACTCTTTTCCTTATCCTTTTTCATTTTGGTTTTCAATTATATCATTTTTAGCGTTCTTTTTTTCATTTATGTGCTAAACATGTTTTTTAATGCATGTCGCCGAAAATTGAATTTATTTAACAATGATGGTAGTTGGGTTAACAATAGCTTTCTTGATCTTATAATTTTAGATTTTGATCAATGCACAATCTTTTATAGAGCAACATGCTAGAAATCTTGGAACACTATGCTATAATCTGAAAGCTTTGAGTGGAATATTGAAGTTGAATGTGCACAAGAAACTCAACAATTGAGAAGAATTACTCTATTATTAAAGCACACGAAAATGAATAGTAAATTTTTGATTGTAAGCCGTCCATTCAACACAAAAGGAGATCAACGATTGTGATTTACTAATACATACAGTGCGCATGTAGGTAGTGGCCACGTGGGGTGCTCCAACACCTTCTGATTACACGTAGAGAGAGAGAAAGACAACAGTAACAAAACTTCAATCTTTGTTTTCCTTGAACAACTAAAAAGAACTTTTGTTTCTACCTTCTCCTCTCTTCCACTTCTGCCATTGTAGCTCAACCTCCCCTCCTGCCTCTCAAGGGTGTTAGAGGTGTAAACATAGTTTCGACGATTGTGTTTAGAGAGTCGTCTCTTGGCGGCGATGGCGATGGCGATGCCTCTGTTTTCCGACGGCATGGCTCCGACAATGGCATCGACATGAGTTCGGGCTGATTCATGGCACGTCTTTACAAAGGCGGGTCTGATCCGGAGAGGCTACGGTGGCTGCATGGGTTCCAGAGGATCCACAATGGCTCCGTACTCGATTAGATCTATGACAATTTTGGATCATGTCTTTTCGGTTGAACAATTTTTTTTAATTTACTTCCATTTATTTTATATTCGTGGTATTATGTAGTTTGATCATGGTTTTTTTTTAAATTTATACAACAAAAAAGTTGCATGACTTGAGTTTTGCGTTTTTTGATGGTATTTTTAAACGTAATTTTGGTTTTCCGCTTATAAAACAAAAAGTTCTTAATGTACTAATCTGTTTGTGTTTTTTGGTCGTGCTAATTAGATTTTAAGATGGACTACTCCATTTTTTTGTGACTTGATTTTATAATTAACATTTATAAAAGTACTACTTAACATTTGTTCATCTCCTTTATATGTTTATAGGTTTGTTATCTCTTATGTGGTTGCTTTTTGTTTCTCTGTGTACTAATAACCAATTTGAATATGATTTAGTTTTTTTTAGCCATTTTTATAAGTGTTGGAACTTTGATTTGATTTGATTTTGTTCTAAGTAGTGAAAGTAATACCTTCCTGTAAATCATATCTATTAGTCTTACATATATTATAGAGAAACTAATATTGTAGATTTCACTAGGTTCGCATGGCAATTAGGATGTCCACTATGAATATCAAAGTGTTTCTCTCATATCTTTATGGTTTTTTATAAGTCATAAACAATGTTTTGGTAATTTAAGGTTTGTATGCTTTTGTTTTATTTTTAAGATTTGGTTTCATTGGTATGATCAATGTTTCACGTTTGTCTTTATGTGTTAGTGCGTAGGTGGCTTACTTATAGTTTTGTATTTCTTCGTCTTTATGTGTTAGTGCGTAGGTGGCTTGCTTATAATTTGGATTTCTGCCGCGTAAGACGTTTGTTATTTTTGTTAGAGTGTATGAAGTTAAAAGTTAAAAGAAAACTTTTAGAGTTGAATAATGTATAGATAACAAAAGGTCTATGTATGTATGTTTTTCGTGTATTTAGTTGTTATGCAAATCGCTGCAATATCAAGTTTCTTTTGTGTCTTTTAAAATTATATGTATTTTTTATAATATTGGTATTGGTTTAATACTTATGTGCTTTTTTTGTTAATTTATTTTTGTAGGCCGTAATGATTCGAAGTCACACTGTTACAGTGGCTAATCGGTTCTGAGCCTCTCTTTAGTTGCTGCACATGTTTATAGGTGCTTACTCTACAGACGACTACGTTTAGTGTGAGATCGTGTTCCGCCGCAACGCGCGGTTAAAAACACCTAGTTAATATTATAATTTCAAATGAAGTCATGATAAAACGTATTATTGTTCATAGTTCTTTTCACATATGAAGATCGTTATATAAATATCCATGTGATAAACCTAATAATGGATATACAATTAATTGGGAAGGGATTGTGCCTCGATAAATATCAAACATGCATAAGACAATAAAGGCATTTTTTGAGAATAACCTAATATGAAAAATAAATCTATACTTTTTTACTATATAATAAAATAAGTTTTTTTAATTAAACATGTCAACTTCTGGTTAAATCTAAATTTTTATTTCCCGCCTCTCTTTTATAAAATAATAATTATTATAAATAAGTAAACTAAATAATTTCATATCCAAAATATAAATCTTTTTATTTAATAAATTATTAAAATATACTAAATTATAAGATTTCAATTATATCTTATCTTAAAATATAATTTTATAATTCTTGATTTTTATTATTTGTTATTTATAATTGTTTAAATTTTTAATATTTATAATTTCATTAATAGATAATGATATGTAATACGTTAAATATTAATAAAACATAATAATTTTAATATGTTGAATATTTTCTACTCATGTAATACATGAGTTTTAACCTAATTAAACAACATACAAACATGACGCAATGATCTAAAGGATGTAAAGAATAAATTAAGAAAATTGTAGTAAAACATAATATTTTTAAGATTTTAAATAGTTTAGTGGTAAAATATTCATGTTACAAACTAGTTTTTTATAAACTAAATTAAAAAAATGGATAATTTGATAATTTAGTTGTAAAGAAAGTAAATATCTGATATTTTTAAGTTTTAATGGGTATATATGATAGGATAAAGTTATAGTAAAATATATATTCAATCTAAAAGGCTAATAATGATTGTGGCATTGACACGTGTCATTTTATTGTTTTAAAGAGTGTGACATTTTGGTTATTGTGTCAAATTACTCAGCTTGTTGTATCTTATATGTTCATTGTGTCAAATATCTTGTGTCCTATATTTTACATCATTTGTTATATATAGACTAGAAGTACATAATGATATGCTTTCATCAATGTATTCTTCAAAACTCGTAGTATTGATGATAACACAATGTGTTAATTTTGTTATTGTTTTCTATAGATTATATAAAGTTGTTATCTATCACTGTGTCATACAATTAGGACACGATGGTGTTATTTTACCGATCTATTTTTCAAAACTCATAGTGTACAGCATAACACAATGACGATAAAAAAAACACAATAAAATATTATATGATTTTGTCATTGTTATTAATATATTAGTTAATTAATTGCTAATTTATTATTGTGTTTTACATATTAGGAGATATACAACAATGTTGTTCCACCATTATATTTTTTAAAAATTTATCATAAAAAACCCAATAGTATTCTAGAAAACATAATAACTAATAAAAATACGTAATGAACTGCACTAAAGACACATTGGCGATATATGAGCTTAAAAACGTAAAAAAATTTATTATTTTTTATATAACAATGTTGTACGCGTTTTAAAATTTAAAAAATATTTGTTTTTATGGTGTAATTTTTATTAAAAAATAATATCGTACATAAAAGTTATGAATGTTTTAAAACAAATGGGAGAAGTTGCAAAATGTCAAAAAGTGGCTATTTTTTAAATATTCATTTAACAAATTTTTCTCTATAATTTAATCTCAACCATTGATTAATGAAATTGATAATAAAAATTACTTATTATACCTTTTAGTTTTAAGGTCTTTTTTATTTGAACATTTCCATGTATGATATTTAGAAATTTATGTAAGCACGCATGTGAAACTCTAACAAAAAGAAAAAGCAAATCATTAAAATAAGAGAAGGGGAATATGATTCTAGCCCGTGTGGTTTCCCCACCCCAATGCACGCCAACCATCTGTCACAAACATGATTTCAAAATTCCTTTAGAAAAATCTTCATGAATAGGATCAAATCTTATTCTATGGTATTTACATGAGGTTTTTCTTTCTTATTCTTACGAAAGTCCCCGAAAGGGCTTAGTTGACCATGATTTAGGTTTCATCTTTCGTTTTATTATCGTTTGTTTTAAGAAATATATTGATCAATTCCAATTTTTTCTTTTGATTCTTTTCTGATCAAGATGTGTAGATCCTGTTTATGGATTGACGAAAATATGCAAAAGCTCTATTTGCCTCTGTCATTCTATGAGTCTCTCTTGAAGCGGGATCTTTTGGCTCAACTTTATCCTAGTTTTGCCAAGGGAGCAACCCCATTTTTCACATTGAATTTGCCATGGCATACAAAGTCATGTCTTGGCGCATTCCATACGTCGACTCATACAAAGCAGACGAAACCATCACACCCGAGATCTTTGATAGTGGCGGTTATAGATATATAAAATAACCTTTAATGTTTAAAATTAAAAAACAAATCTAAGAGATGAGTGGGTTTATGACATTTAAATCAAAATAGCTAGGATCATGCCCAAGTGATTAAGGTAAGATACTCAAGATTTAATAATATGATGAGATCTTGAGTACGAGTCTCGTCCAAGGCAAAAATATTCTAGGTTGAGCAAGAGAGTTTTTTCGTTTTGGGTTTCTTCTGAGTGGGTTAGGGGTGCGGTGCCGTTGGAAAACGAGTAAGTAGCCAATTAATATAACATCTATCATTCGAAACAAGATCACACATTGCTGTCCAAAAAAATCATATATTTTAATGTTTTATAGAAGCTGCTTAGCTTAGACTAGAAACCCTACCACATCTTACCTGTTTGTTTCTGAAAATAGTTCATAACTTGGTCTGAAAGAGCTTTAAAGACAATGTGAAGTTATGAGTGTAAATCATGTTTTCTTGGCGAGTTGATGGGCTGATAGGTTTTGGGTAGCTGGTTGACGGTTAAACTTTTGAACCCTAACCTGACTTGTATACTTATTGGTGTCGTATTCAGGTCACGTTTTGAGTTAACCCGGTTTATGCTCAAACTATGAATATAAGTAATATGTAATGATTTATAATTAAAAATTTAAACAATCAATTACTTCGACTCATATTAGGGACGCCTCAAAACTTATGAATTGGTTTTGGGGTCATAAGCAAACTAAAAAATCAAAGACCCTTTTCTAAAGTTTATATTATAAGCACTTATCCTTTATCCGGTGGTCTAGGCACCCGTGACAATAAAATTAAAAGGTTAATTATCGGTGAAGTTAACTTATAAGAATATTTTAGATCTAAGTCCAAATATATCATATCAATTCACATATATAAAATTATTTTTCGAAAAATTTGAGTTCCTAAATAAAGTTGGGGCCTATAACTAAAGTTTTAGTTGTTCTAGGTTTGAGCCAACCATGATTCCAATGAAAGATATTTGTGATTAGTACTATCATCACTGTCTTTTTTCTTATCTCTCATCATTAGCAAACTTAAGTTTTTATACTTAACTTAAGATTAGAAAAATAAAACTAATGTAAAGATTTGGAAAATGGGTATTTAGAACAAATAAAGTAAAATTGTTGGAAGCGAAAAATTTGATGAAAGAGTATAGAAGGTAAAATTAGTTTAGATATTAGTAACTAACTAGTATCAAGCTTTGTGTTGCAGGGGGCGTAAAACCGTACCAAATAGCACCAATGGCACACCACCGCCACTAACTAACGCCGAAAAACTCGTATTATAAAATAAATAAAAAACATATATAACTGAACGAAAAGTAGACATAAAATGTTGAACAATACAGGTCATGAAACGTAAAACGAAAAAAATAAAATCAAACAAAAAGTCGTAAAAAATTGAACCACAACGGCAAAACGTAAAATATATAAAACAATAAGTAAGTGATCTAGGACCTGTAAGTTGCAACAGGACTGTTAAACGGGAAAAAATAAATATAAAAAAGTTGAACCACACACGCACGATGTGGTGTGTTAACGCGTAACATTTAGAACAAAACGTAAAACAAAAAAAATGTAAAATGTAAAAGTATAGAAGACCAAAGTTGAAAGTAAAAAAATGTTGGGGCTAAATTGCAAAAGATGTAAAAGTTTAGGATTAAAATAAAAAAGTTAAAAATTAAATAAAAAGGCAAAAAGATATTACAACCCATTAAACACATGATACAACACTTTAAGCACAAAACACATGCACATATCTATAACCACTTGATAATTAGTATAAAAGAAAAAATTAAAAGTCAAAATATTTCACTTCTAAATTTTACACTCTATTTCTAAATCTAAATACTGGCTGTATTAAAAACACTTAAACGAGTTAACATGTAAACCCACTTTTAAGCTTTTCTTGTACGGGATAATCCATTTAGTAAATAGGTCGTATTTTAGTTGACATGTTTTATAAATACGTAGTGTCCATCAACCCAAAAACTACTTTTTATAATGCATAAGTATATGTATGTGCATATACATAAATTTAACAATATGGTCTTCTAAATCTGTGTTATCAATGTTCTATAATAAGGTTGTCATCTTATTCTATATACGGAGTTATGAGCCCACAATTAAAATTGTCAGAAGGCTAAAATCCTAATCTCTTCGACTCTTTTCTTGGCTTGGGGTAAGTCAATCGAATAATCGATTTAGAAAGCAAAGCTAGAAAGAATCAAATAACTCAACACATGTTGTTTGTGAAGACATTGAAATCTCTTTTCGTCTTGCATGGTTAGAGTATTTTGTTATTCTAGGTTTTTTTTACCAACAATTCCTTAACTTTTTAGAATAAACATATTGTGTTACATATTACAGGATTTTAAACCTCAATCTTTAGTTGTGGGCACATCACTTAACTACAAGTATGTCTCATCGAGACTTCTAACCGATTCCAGTTGAACCTTAACCGAATCACTCCAATCTCTTAAAGTTAGCTGATGGCTGGAGTAAGAGGTAAAGAACCAGAATCTTAAATTCTTGAAGTTGGATCATCAAATACTTAAAGGTTAGTTTGTAACTGTAAAAATTTATAATTAATTCGAATCGATTAACTCAAATTCGAATATTTTTTAATTGTGATCAACTATCCTGAATATAATTTCAATTCAATTCGAATGCAAATTCAAAATTATACAACTAAAATAATTTATTCGATTAAGTTGAGTAGTTGAGTAGCATTAAGTTTAATTCGATGACCACTAATTAAAGATAATGTATTTACCGACTTATATTTTAGATCGCATGTGAAAATGGGTAATCTGTTCTTCATGATGGATTTAAAACTTCAACCTATATATTATAATTTACATATCACTAATCTATGAATAATAACTACCGATGTACCCTTCGTGTAGGCATAGATGCGAGGTAAAATGGGTAAGATTTGGTTTTGACCATTTTTACATTAAAATTCATTCTAAAAAAAGTAATGTCAAAACAACCCTAAAAATAAGCATCCACATTAATAAGTAAACACGTTTAAAACTAAAATTTAAGAGTAAATTACACGGATGGTCCTGTGATTTGGTTAAAATTTTGGATTTGGTCATTAAGGTTTTAAAATTACGAATATAATCCCTAATGTTATAGTTATCTTTCATTAATGGTCTTTACTCTGTTAGTTCAATTAGTGATGTTAAATTTGTTAAAATAACTATTTTACTTGTATGGATCATCAATGTAATTTCATTTTATTATAATTTTTTTATTATAAATATGTTTATTATTTAATACACAAATAAAAAATATTAAATGTCTTCTTTTAAATGTTTGGTTTATAAATTTTTAATACCAATATGCGGGTTTTTTAAATCTTTATTAATATGTCTTCTTTTATAATGACATTTAAAATTGAATTGTTTTTAAAAAAATGTTTAAGAAACTAAGAATTTGTTTAAAAAATGATGTTTTAAAAATTGAATGGTTTTAAAAAAACAACTTTATAAAACCAACCAGTTTAAAAAAAATTTAAAAAATCAAAAAGTTTTGAATGACGTATAAACAAAACATTTTTAAAAACATGTTTTCAAAAACTTTTTTATTTGTGTATTTAAAATGTATTTTATTAAATAATAATCTTACTAAAAATGATATTATAAAAATAATATAAAAATTATAAAATTTTGAAAAACAAAAATATAAAATTTTCTTAAATAAAAATATATTATAGTTTAAAAGGTAAATTAAATAGATGGCTAATGCGAGTAAAATGTTAACTTTTACAATATTTAACATCACTAACGGTTGACTAACAGACCTAGGGACCATATATGAAAGAGAAAGAAATGTTAAGGACTATATTCAAAGATTTTGATCTTTAAAGACCAAATCCAAAATTTTAACATAACCACTGGGACCATTCATGTAATGTACTCTAAAATAAAAAAGAATTGAACCTATACAAAAAAAACGATAAAAGTATAGGAGGGGGGAGGGTAACTCTACTAATTTCATAGGTTGTAATTTAAATTGGTTTAAAAAATAAGTTGATTAAAATATAGGGGTGTAAATGTAACTGATTAAACAAAAAACTTTTAAAAAAATAAGTTTATTAAACTGTAGGAGGGTGAATGTAAAAAAAAGATACTTAAAGACAAAAAAAATGAATTATGGGATTAAATGCTTGTATATTGTGCAACAAAGCTTTGAAATTTGGATATACTTATCAAATTTCAGATTTAATCAAAGTGTACTAACATGCTTATAATCTTATGAACCATTTCTTACGGAAACTAAACATCATAAACACGTTTACTATACTTCATTATCCAATTTCCGGTGGTCAATTTTGTTCTCTTGTTTCTATAATTGTATCACATAATTCAAACCGGTGTCTTTGGTAGCTTTTGACATTTGTGACTCCTTGGGAGGACCACCATACATCATACATATTTTCATTTGAAGAGAATAATATAGAGATAAAACACTACAAGAAAAGGGTGCATTTTCCTATGGATATATACGTATATGTACATGCTGTTGGGTTGGTGTATGTATTTATGTATGCGTATGCGTATGTGTATGTGTATGTGTGTATACATATGTGTTCGCGCATGCATGTGTATGGGTATATATCTACACGTGTGTGCTTGTGTATGCATGTTTATGTATGTATGCATTTGCATGTGTATGGGTATGGTTATGTGTCCGCACATATTTATGCTTATACCTATGCGTATGGGTAGGCATATGCGCATGTGTAGGGGCAAACCTAAAAGGAAGGGATGGGGTCAACCGTCCCCATGATTTTTATTTTTATTATTATTATTATTATTATATATATATATATATATATATATATATATATATATATATATATATATATATATATATGGTAAGGTTCAAATAAGAACCCTACCTTATTATGAGAACCCTTTAACTTATCTATATACCATTGATTAAAAATTCAATGGCCAAGATCTTTTTACTTTTTTCTTTTGTTTATTTTGATAGAAAAGGGTATAAGAGTCATTTAACCCACCCATCAAAATTCAGATTTGTTAAAATCTTGACATGTGTCCTACCCTATTGCACCTATATATTTCTCTTTTTTTGTTTAAAAAGTTTATCCCTTTATTTTTAAAATGCTTATAACTTTTTATACATTGTTAGTTTTTTTGTTTAAATTACACCATTAAACTCGTTTCATTTTCTTCTTTAATTCCAATATAGTTTCGAAAAATTTTGAAAACTTTGGTACGAAAAAAATAGTTACAGCAAATTACATCATTTTGTAATTTACTTACAATGCATTACGTCAAAATACATATGTAAAATCCAACGAAAATAGAACCTCATAAAATGGATTCAAATCCATTTTCAAAATCAAATCATAACTCTAAATAAATTTTGGTTGAATGGATCATCGTTATCATCTCTATTCGTACAAAAATGCATTGCATAAACGTAAAGTTATATCAAAGTTTCAGGATTACAATAAAGAAACATAGTGTTACAATAAAGTAACAACGAAGAAAACATAGAAACAAACATAAAAACATACTCAAATCTATAAAAATTATAAAAAACAGAAACACAATAGATTTTTACATTAAAGTTCATATTAATTCTAATATTTACAGTGAATTACATCATATTTTAATTACTTACAATGAATTATACCAAATGTATTATGTTGATGTAAATTCAAGTTTACAGTGATGCAACATAATGAAACAGACTTAGTTGCAATGCAAATCCTAATATTTACAGTGAATTGCATCATATTGTAATTCGTGAATCACATCGAAAAAACATATATTAAAACCAATAAAAACAATTCTTGACCAGACGCACCATTGCTTTCATCCTATTCGTGCAAAAAACATAATGTGTTAACCTAAAAAAGAAATAAATTTCGGGATTACAATGATAATAACATAGTACATTAACAGATGAAAAACCTAAGATTAAACATATGCACTATCTGTTAAGTAATGGAATCAAACTACAGCAATGTATTTTTTTCATTAACAAATACTATAAGTTACGCTACTAACATTACTTTACTTACATAAAAATATTACAATACATTACATTATATTATTTTACATATATTACAATAACATAACATTACATTTAGATACATTAAACCAATTTAAATCGATTTAAACCAAATGACATTAAACCATTTAACTACACCGCTTTGATTTTAACAACCTAACAACCAAACAACATCAAACCATGTAACTACACCATCATGATTGCAACATCCTAACAACCAAACAACATTAAACCACTTTGGGGATATGAATAACCACAACTTCATCCATTTATCGAAGTACAAATTTGAGTCTTCAATTGTTATAAAAAAAACACCACTGTAATTACACTATCGTAACGTAATTAAAGCAAAATAGAAAACTACACCACTGTAGTTACACTACTGCATCAAAATTACACAATTATATGAAATGTTGAGATGTGAATGCCCATAAATATTTTTAAATTTACACTAATGAATTAATTCTCATGTCATACAAAATTACAAAACTTGAGCCCATTAAATTTAATCACTAAATAGCTATAGTCGGTAATCTGTGAAAACAAAAGCCCTAAATTCTAACCCACCCTAATTTTTACAAATCCCAAATTTTAACACAAATCCAAATTTCAATCCATACAATAATTAACACAAACCAAAACATCAGCAGTACAATCCAGCGACGCTGCACTATGCATATTACCTTTGGTCTTTGTCTTGTTAGTTGCGGGAGCAGGAACTATCACTACCAGCATTTCAACCAGAGCAACAATAGGTTCCGGAACAGGTGGAGATTTAAACTACGTGAGGGGGTGGCGAGGACCACCGTTCATATAAAAACGATAGATCGGAAATGGTAGATCAGAAAACCGTGAGGGGGTGGTGACCTCGCATTGTGACAATCCACCAGCTTACCTAACAAATCGTGTTCTTTAATGCTTGATGAACCTTTGATTCAATCGTCTTCTACATGATGTGGTGGTGGTGCGATTCAAGTAAAGAACCTAAAAATGATTAATGGAGGTGAGGAGATGATGATGGTTAGGGATGTGAGTTCTTTGATTTTATTTTGAAATGTTTTATCACCATAAAAAGGACAAAGAAAGTACATAAAGCTGATATGATTCAGTAAAAGGACAATACAAAAATGACTGTATTACCCTTGATTTCATCTAAGACATTGAAATGGAATCTATAATATATTATATTAAATCAAAGGCTAAGATTGAGTTAAAAGGTTCTTACAATTATCAAGGGTTCTTATATGATCCCATTCCTATATATATATATATATATATATATATATATATATATATATATATATATATATATATATATATATATATATATATATATATATAATATGTATTTTATTTATAAAAAACTATGATCTATTAATAAATCCATTAACAAACCCAATAACATCTAATTAACCCATTAAACTTTACCTAAGAGTCCATTAACATTTTAAATAATTTAGTCCAATAACATTTACTCAATATAAACCTAATTTAATTTAATAATACCTAAAAAGAAAACTAATTGGTTTTCTTGAACAAGATTATAACATCATCAACAATACTAAAAACTATTTGTTTTTTTGTTTTCGAACAAGTTGAAGACACTTGATAAAAAATATTTAATTCGTGTTGTTATGTTCTTGAAGATGCATTGAAGTATAAAGAAGAATCCGATATTGATGCTAATGATTTTACTACAATACTTTGTTTTTGTTTATTGTTACAAAAAATATTATCGTATTATAAATTTTTATATCCAAGTTATTCAGTTTAAACTTATTTATATGTCGTATCATCTTGCCCCGGACTCAAAGTCCCTTGATCGAGAATTCTTGGGACCGGCCCTGACCAATGCACTTGCCACCGTTCTAACCGCCACGAGCTAGAGCTCATTTTTTACATCAAGCTGTAACAAGTTAAAAGTTTATTATAACAAATTAACAATTCAATCACACTTTAATCATTCCCTTCGATTTTGTCCAACAAAAAATTACTAAAAAGGTATGTTTTAACTTATTTGCCTTTGTTTAGATATGTAGAAATAGAATTCTAGATACCCTAGATATTTTTATATCAAAACAAGATTCAAAGAGACCTTAATAGTCAAAGCACAAAAGTCTCCAACCAATCATCACGGGCCACGTAAGCAAATATCTATCCCATTATTATAAATACATGATGTATAAGTGTATATGATAGCTCATCTTCTGTAGATGATCACCAACAACCAACGATCTTTATAAATTTTTAATCCTCAACAATGTTGATCAACATCGTGTTCGTCATCTGTTTCCTCATCCCCATCCTTCGAATAAAATCCGATATTTTTAAATTTTTTAAACACTCCATCTTCAACATTTTCCAATATGGTGGTGTTAACTATAGTCACCATGAAGAAGACGTATGCATGGTGGATCTTCCGGTTATTCGGTTCGAAGACCTGCAGAACCACCGGTTCAGATCCGTGGACCGGATGTGCTTCATCTGCTCGGAAGATTACAAGAAGGATGACGTGCTTTGCCAGTTGAGTAGGTGTGGAGATGTGTTTCACTCCGAGTGTGTCGGGAAATTGCTGCAATGGAAACAGACTTCGTGCCCGTTTTGTCGCGCTCCGATATTCTCGGGGCTTCCGCCCGTGTTGTGTTCGTGATGGTTCATGAAGAGGGATGGTACATTAGGGTTTTTTGTTTCATGCAAATGGATGTTTTGTTAGGGGTGTTTATCGGTTCGGTTTTTTATTTTTTCCGTTTAGTTTTGGTTTGTTATGTTATGTTGTAGGATGCATATGTGTGGACCGTAAATATATAAATTAGTATTTTTTTCTGTTTGGTTTTGGGTCGGATTTTATTTTTTCTGTTTGGTTTTGGTTCGGATTTTATTTTTTCTGGTAAGCTGTTAAAACATAAACAACCAAATAAATATAAGGTTAATCATTGATATTATTTTAAGATAATCGAATAATAAATAATAAATTAGTATAAATGTTAAATGAATTATTATAATATTGATAGCGATTTAAAAAAAATCAAGTTGATATAGAGTTAACGGGGGAAGAAAACAAAATTAGTCTTTTTGACTAACAAAATTCCAACATGGTTATTGACTTTCTTATCTATAAGAACCAAAGAAGGTGATCTTTTATAAATAATTTCTACCAAATAAAGACCAAACAACATGGTATATACGATTATTACCCTTTTATTTGTATTAAGTTTTGGTTTCATATCGTATCGCTATATATCATACGAAAATATACGAATGATACATCATACAAGTTTCTCTTCTTACAGTTCTCTTTATGTTTTTGTCATGTTATCAGCGTTTAATGCTCTTTAAACCAATCAAGAGATCTTATACAAGATAGATTGTTGTGTGCTAATGAATACCATGAAAGAACCACACTATGTCGTTCATTGTTTCCAATGCACATCGTTGCTAATTTGAATACAGCCACAAGTACCACCATTCAAATAGCTGAACAAAACTACGCTCTCAGGACATTTACAATGGATTCACCATCCATATCATTATAAACAAAAATCCACAATCCACGAAATTTATAATTCGTTTTCAAAATCTCCCACATCTTATTCCCTATCTCTATTATTAATATTTATTTTATTAATTTTCTTTTTCTTATATACTCATAATAATTTAATGGAAGATAGAATAGTAAGTTAGTAACCCTCTAAATTTGATGGCCTGTTATTGCAATCCATAATAATTTGATAATCGGTAATGATAGTGAGTCCAATGAAGAGGTATTCTTAACCATTTTTTTAAAATTTGATGATAGAGATATAGTTAATGAATTCATTGTGAGTGCTCTGAACGCTCAGGAACGCCTTGATTTTTTTTTTCTCGCTCACAAAACTGCTGAATTCAAAAGACGGGAAACAAGAATCCGTCAAAACACCAGCAACGATGCTTCCATTTTATGATCTACCTTCAAGGTACCATACTATTCTCTGCTTTTGTTTTGTATAACAGAAACACAAGTTCATAATTTAAAAAAAGAAAATTGAAAATAAAAAAAATGAAATATGAAACGTTATTGGGCTAGTGAATACCAGGGTTTTGAAATGATATATGAAATGACGAGGTTTCTCTTAATATTGTAGTGAGCCAGTGAGGTCACGTATTTTGAAAAATAGATTGGATAAATGGATCTCAATAAGGTTTTAAAGCCCAACTTTGTTAACTTCAAATTATCTTATTTTCAAGCCCAAGTCACAATGGCCCAACCAAGGATTTTAAATTTTCAAAACTAGAAGCGTTTTGCTTGAAGTTAACTAAGGGGCTGTTTGATAGCATCTGAATCAACCTCTTAATGGTTCAGATGTTTAAATGGTTCAGGCATTTGCCTCTGTATGATTAAACATTATACTAATACTGAATTGTTAAGAGATCTAATGCGGAATAGTTAAGAACTCTTATCTAAATTGATCAGACATTTGTCTTTGAATAGTTAAACGATATACTAGCTCTTAATGGTTCAGACATCTTAATGTTCACCACTTAATGGTTCAGAACTCTTATTGGTTCAGCACTTAATTATTTAGAAATTGTCAAACAGCCCTAAGCTTATTATTTTAGGATACAATATAAACTTATTTTATATTAAATAATTGATAACCGATATGAATTGTTATGTATATATTATTCGGTATTGGTCAAATAACTTAATAAAGATATAAAGAAATTTAAGATCAATAATGACCAAATAAAATAATAATACATCCAAGAACATGGAGTTTCACATATCAAGTTTTCGAATGAATGTTTTATTATAAGCCAATTTTAACTCTTTTCAAACAAGAGTTAATCGTTCTCGTTGTCTCTAGATACATCGACCTTCCTTGCACTCTAGATCTCAACAAATAAAAGAAAGAAAAACAAAAGTCAACATCTATGACGGGAATGAGACTTGCATCTAAAAAGCTAAAACCACGATCTTTCTCTTCCACCATCTCTATAAAGACCTAAAAGGGGATATCAGACCGTCGACAACCGTTTTTAACAGGAGGAAATTTTAAAGATAGAATTGACTAACAAAGTTTGGTTTTCCCCAAAAGACTTGCTATGAACTTTTCCATTCGAGACTGAAAGAGTTTAAGACAAGTAGCGAGTACTACTCCACTCTTTTATGTATTACCTTCGAATTGAAACTATACAAAGACAACATGCCCATGCTGACAGTTAAAAAAGATTTTCTTCTTGTTTCACTCTTCCAACATGTTCATCTCGTACTATTATCAAGCATGTGGTTTCACATAATACTCTGTCATGTCTTCTAGTCATGGAATAAAATAAAAGGTTCCATACTTATAACCACTAAGTGTAACCAGTCGATGCAAGTCCATTCCCTGAAGCGAGCGTTGCTAGCCTACAACACAGATTGAAGAGAAGAAGATGTTGTAGCCTCAGCAACGACCATATACGTGGCTATACAAATTTAATGCTTCAAGATCACAAAGCACATATGACCAAAATGATAATGTATATTTGAAGCTCTAGTAAAGTTATCACAAATATGGAAGACAAATGCTTAGTACACAATGACACAGCCGATAATACATAAACGGTAAGACTTATCTTTAAGCAATTGTCTCTAGCAAAGGCAATCACTTATCAGTACTATATTAGGTGCCAGTAACATTATTGATATATTAAGAAGAACATGTGTCATCATACCTACATATATCCAAATTATGTCTTATATTCTAGTAGAGGCAAACATTTTATCAGTACTATATTACATTCAATAGGACTGCTAGTAGGATACTAGTAGAAACATTACACTAAAAAACAATTAACATAACAATACATAACCCTGATTTAACTCCTAGTTCATTTCTGGCTGAGTTTCAGGCTTACAACCCTATGCAATAACCAAGTTACGCTTGAATTTTAATTTTTTCAATAGCTTATCCACTAAACAACTTGATTTGTCAAAACGGTTCCCCCAAATGTACCATATGGTAGCGTAGGTGATTAAGGATATGATCTTTTTCTTCCAACTTTCTCCTCTTCTTTTGGATACCATCAGGGTCGAAGCTTCTTTGGGGCCGGAGGGCCCCCCCTCCCCCCTTGTTTTTTTCATCAGTAGTGTAAATTTTCGGCTCGATGGTGTAAATTTTCGGTCCGGTAGTAGAAATTTTTTAATAAATATGGAGTTCACCCCCTCTAAAATAGTTTATTTTCGCCCTCGCCCCCGTAAGTTTGGTTCAAGCTCCGCCACTGGATACCACATAAATACATATTCCGAGGTCACTCTAGTAACATCAAAATTTTACCACCATGATAGTCTCCTTTAAATCTCTTGTGCTACCGAGCATTTTATAAAAACATGATTAACACTTCATAGTTCAAGCGAATTACTCTTCAACTCTATATCATCATTTACTTTACAATTATAAATAATGTAATACAATTAATACAAGAATACCTCTACAGATTTTTATGAGCAATTATCACTCCTTTTGAGATGTGCACTAAAATAGAAGTGTACCCTTTCGCACAAGTTTTGAGTCGTCACATGTAATTTGAGACAATCAAACAAAGACTACACATTTTAAGTGACCCTTTTGTTTTATTTTCTTCTTCTTTTTTCCCATTTTGCTAAAGTATTCATATTTTTGGTCCAAATATCGTTGTCAATGTGACCCCATTTGGTTTAAAAAGTAACAAAATTTATTAATAAACGTGTACGCATCTTCTGCTGTCGCTATAAATTCATTTTATTTTATTGAAAAGTTCATATCCCTCTTGTCACGTCCTTACAATGTCAATTAATTGGGTGATAATTTTTGAAAATTTTATTTTGAATTGTTTTCTAGTCAAAGTTTTATGTTTTCATCTCTTATGATTGTAAATTCGTGATAATGCTATGTGTTGCCGGAGCTGTGAATTAGAGCACGAGCCACATGGCCGATCACCCTGGTCGCGCACACTGCAACCAACAGGTGCGATCAAGGGCGCGATCATGAGGGTGTGAGGGAGATCGCGAGGGCGTGAGTGAATCCTGATCACTTGATCCACAACAGGGTCAGACTACTTAATCAAGGTCAGCACTACATATCGTAATATTAGAGAACAACTTGACTATGAGTTCTATTCCACAACACGTAGCCAAAGTTTTATGAGTAGATTGGTAGTTGATCAGTAGAAATTGTTTTCTCTTCAGAATTGTTGCTAAACTTTAAACTCAATATATGATCTAAGAATAGAAAATCATTTCTTTGGGTTTTAATCATTTACTAGTAAACAAAAAAAAGTATTAATAATCATACTTTTTAAAACTCGGAATGTGTAGTTGAGATTGTGAGGTGAAGTTTATATGTTTGTATATTTATGAGCATATTTACACACATCATTTTCTTGCCATCACTATGACATTATTGTTTCCAATTTCAAAACGTTAAACAAAACTTTAGTATTATTTACTCATATTGGCTGTATAATAAAAATTAGGTTAGTACTCCGTATATTATACGGGTTGAATAAATAAAATATTAAATAGTTATTAATAAAAATTAATGAATTATAAAACGATCTTTTGATGTAAAATATGATTGACATTACGTACGAGTGATAAAAAATGATATCATTTTTTAATTTATTTTTTTGTTTTTCTCAAAAAAGGTTGGTTTTTAAACAAATTGTTTCAAAACAAACGTTTTTAAAAAAGCTTCATTTTTAATAATTTTTTATTATAACTTAGAAATTTAATTAATTTTGTTTCATAAGAAATTTATTTTTTAAAAGCCACAGGTTTTAAAATATATTATGTTTTTTGAAAGTTTGATATTTTTTTGAAAAACTTTTATATTTAATAAAAATTATTTATTTACAAATTTCATTTGTAGAAAGATTTTTTTTAATTTAATAAAAAATATTTCATATATCATTTGTAATTAATGTGATATTTATTAGGTGAGAGAAACAGATAAATAAAATTTAGGAACTCTAGAATTGTAACAAATAACATATAAAAACATTTTTTTATTAAATTTACTGTTCAATCTGTATTTTAAGAAAACACTGTTTTAAAATTCTATTGTTTTTAATATATTTTAATTGATTGTGAGTGGAGAAGTGAAGAAAGTAATGATAAAGTTGAAAAGTAGAGAAAAAAAAGTGATTTTTAGTGTAATTATATGGATAAAAATAAAGAATGAGTTGTGAATGCTCTTAGTATTGATAGATTGTTAAATTTAGATCTTAGAGTGTACGAAGTAGTGTAGTTTCAGGATATGCACAATTTAAGGTAGCCTCCTTAATGAGTTATGATCAACCATTTGATCATACGAAAAGATATAGTAACTAATAATATAAAACCATTATCGCTAATCATAAATTACCATAAATTTTTTCTTAAAATTTATCTTAGTATGAACCGAGCAGGACTACACATATAATTTTTTGATTGAGAAGTATATCACTTACCATTAAAAATTTTCTTTAAAATCGTTTTCATTGGTACGTTTTGATCGATTTACGAGTATAAAAACATAGATTTAGCAAAGATTGACAAATAGTATGTTACATAAAAAACAAATAAAAGTTGATATAGTAGTTTCGTCCTATCCTATTCGTGATAAGGTGCGAAAAAAGACAAGCAAACAATTGATGACCAATATTTAAATATGTTTATTTGTGTATATGATCTTATTTGTATTTTGTATAAATAAATAAATAAATAAATAAATAAATAAATAGCATATATCCTATATTCATTAAAAATAAAATAATTGAAATTTATTTGTTCGTAGTTTACTTGTATAGAATATAGCCAACATTTGGGAACTATATCAAGCAACGCCACATGAATTAAAAGTCAGAAGTTGACCATTTAAATTATATTGTTGATTAATTTCTAACTGTAATATTAAAAGATCTATTACTTTTCTTTTTTGCGTCATTAGAAAAACTAATATAATATTTTTCATATTATATAATATTATCAAAAAGGGAAATACAGGTTGTTTCTTTAAAATAAAGGAATTTATTCTTATATCAATATAAACTATATTTCATCGTGTATGCACAGCCTTTTTTTTCTTTTTAATGCACTACCAAAATATAATATTGTGGTCTACATTACTACATAAATGAAAGAATGAATGGTCGTTTTTTTTTTTAAGATTCGGTCACATTTGTTATTTTCATTCTAACAATAAGTTTTTGTATCGGCTCCCCAAGGTTTTGATAAGTTGTCATTTCCATCCAAAAATATTAACTTCATTAAATTAAAAGGTTAAACATATAAATTGAAACATATTAACAATAAGTTATTGTATCGGCTCCCCAAGGAATTGAATCACAATATAGAAGAAATGACGATTAAAGGCGATGGTCTCTATTATAAAGTTCACTCACAACGGGTTTCCGACCATCAAAAGAAATCAGCTCCATCCTCCTCCCCACATATTAAAGTGATTCAATCGATGATGAAAGGTTCGAAGAATAAATGATCAAATATATTATGTCGGTTTCGTGAATGGAACAATAATACCTGGATATAATTTTAATAACAATACGTTAAAAATAAGTTAATATTTTATGTTATTATATGAAACAATATATTGTTATCCCTTTTAATGATGAATGTTTAATATTTTAAATTAACAGAGTTAACGTTTTTTGATGAAAACATCAACTTTTCAAAACCTTGGTGAGCAAAATGTATAAACAATTTTTTGAATGAAAACAACAAATATGAACAAATATAAGGAGAAAAACGATAATTCACCTTAAATGATATCAGAAAAACCACATAACCAAATAACAAATGTATGCACTGGATCACATTTATCCAGTCAATCTTTAAAAGAAAAAAATAATTAGACGTTAAATGTAAAATCATAAACTTGCTTAATTAAACTTTATAAATTACCTATAATAAAATTCATTTTTCCTCCAATATTCAGCTAATTTATTCTAATTATGATATACAATGTTACGATTTTAACAAAATTCATTGTGTTCATGAAATGGACACAGAAAAGATTAAATTTAATGTCTATAATGGAATATGGCATGTGATGGCTTTAATACTAGAGCACTTATTCGTGAAGGAAATAAAAACAATAACATGCCTTTTCGTTGACTTTTAAGTTTTAAAATAATGATAATAATTTTATAATACGTTGATAATTGTTGCATTGATCTTGTTTGCTCATTGAAGAGACGGCACCAAATGAGTTAGTTTCTTTTGAATAGTAATTACTTAATAGTTATTATATTAGAACTTTGTTTATGTGTATTTTTAAATGTAATCATGAAAAAAACTGCTTGTGTTGGTAGTGTAGTGATAAAAGTCAAATACTTTTTCAAAAAATCAGAGTTTAAATGTTGACATAAAATAAATTAAAAGTTGATTTAGTTTAGAAGCATGGGTAGATGAGTGTCTGAGACTCTCCTTGAGGTTAAGAGTTTGAGTATCGTCTATGACAAGTTGACGTAACTTAATTGTGGTGTAAAATTAGTTGTATTTTAGGTTGTTGTGTGAGTTGGGTGTTCTAAAGAACAAGTAAAAAACGATAACATTAATACTAACTATTGAATGAATTTGTTCGAAGATGCCTATAAATTAATATGTTCGCATAGGCAATTAGAGTTTTATTTATTAAACTTTATTAAACAAATTACAAAGGCTTGCTTATTATTTAATGTAATTTAATATATTATTTACTAACATTAATAAATGAAAAACTACTATATATACATATCGCCGTTTTAAAACGTCTATTGCCAATAAAAAATATATTTGATTCTACTACATTTTTTTATAAAATGTATAGATGGAAGACTTTTTTAATAACAAACATGATTGAAAAACTTATGCAATAATTTATGTTAAATATTGTACAAATGCATTCTAATTCCAAACTACAAAGCCGGCGGTAGAAACTATGATATTAAATGGGCCACGTGCGATGAACGTGATTCACTAATCTCACGAAGAAACTCGAATATAAAAAAGCATAAGTTATGAATACTCAAGACTTTATTTAACATATAATTGTATTTTTCTTTTACAATTTTAATATATGATATTTTTATAAAATAATGAATACGGTGTACCAATGTACTTATTTTTACCAATATTTCGAAAGAATCAAATTCAACAACGCTTTTCTTTGTGCGAGAGACCATGTTGGGCATGTTTGGTTTCTGCCCCATGAACAATATCTAATTTCCATGAACGTGACTCCTTTCTCTCTTTTAGAAACAACTTATTTTCTTTACGGACTGTAACCACACTCTCTATTCACCAAGCGTGGTGCCCGCCCCCTCTCTCTTCAACGAGTATCATCCAGACTTCAAGAACTACTGATTAAAAATGCAATCGCTAGTACTATATAGCCGTGACATGTTCTTAAGCCTATGTTATCGACACTATTAGTGCTTACACTAATTGCAAGAATTAACGATGGTTAAGAAAGTTTTGTTTCGGCGTGAATACTTGTTAGTCATGTTTATATAATAACCACAGACCATGTGGTTTTGATAAGTATTTTTTAAAATGGAATGGAAAGTTTCATTATTCAAATATGTTTGATAAATTTCATATATTTGCAAAGCAAAAGATATTAAACATAGATTATTAAGAAAATATTAGATAAGATGATATGAAAAGATTAGTAAAATTTTAAACAAATAAAAAAAATAAACGTTTTATGATCAAACTATCTTTTGAAGAATACTCTAGAAATATACTCGGTTATAAATTTGCAATTTACTTTTTAGAAAAAAGACATTTTATGAGTCAACATTTTATAGTGTATTGATAAGACTAATAACTTTACACAATAAATGAGACGGCAGAAATCATTGAGAGGTCGCTATGTTTAGAACAACGAGTGGACTACGTGGCCAGTCCCGTTGCCGTTGATTCAACAGCTCATTTATCAATCAACGGGTGACCATTAAAACAAGATCCAATACCTAAATTTAAGATATTATTTTCTGTCCCTTATTATTAATGGTTGAGTTGATACACTTAAAACAATTAAACATTAAAAGATTTTAAATTCGAGTCTTGTTTAAAACAAAAATGCTAAGATAACACATAGTGTTTATAGTAGGATTGTATATTTGTCAATAAAAATAATATTATTTTCTATTTGTTTGAACCACACCCATATTTATCGAATCATACTATTAAATATACATAATTTTAAGTCACAAGACTTGAACTATCGGTCTTAGGCTTTGTGTAATACCTTGTGAGGAGGGTGTCACCATGCCTACGCGGGCAAATCATAGCCGGAATGCAATGGTAACCTCATTGAATCGTGTCACCATCTTCCTCACGGAGAAAAGTTTATCCTCAAGCTTGGCATAATCTCATTTTCCACCTTGGTTAACTAATGGAGGCAGGGGGTGTAAACGAGCTGAGCCCGAGCTCATATGGGCTCGAGCTCCGCTCGTGATGACTTAGGAGAGCTCGAGCTCGGCTCGAGAAACTTTTGGCTCGGGTTCAGCTCATTTATTTATTAAATATTATTTTTAATATTTGTATATTTAATTTTGATATATATATATATATATATATATTGTATATATAAAATTATACATATTATTTAATTATTTTTATTGTAACTTTATATATAATAGATATTATTTATATCGTATATTTAATAAATTAAATAAAAGGATATAAATAAAAACCTCGTTTATGCACGCGAGCCGGCTCAAGCTCGATACGTGAAGCTCGAGCTCTGGCTCGATAATTGAATGAGTTTTTTCAAGCTCGAGCTTGGCTCGGGCTCGATAAAGCTCAACTCGTTTTGAGCTTTTTATCGATCCGATCTCGAGTAACTCACAAGCGGCTCGACACGTTTGCACCCCTAAACGGAGGTTAGAATGATTGTTGTCGTCTAACAACATTAGCTAATGCAACGCTACGTCATTGTAAACCGAGTCATCGTTATCAAATTTTATCAATAGTTGTGTTATGAATAAGATTTACAAGATATGATTAGATACGATTGTTGCGCTTATTATTATTATTGTCATTAAACTTGAAAATATTACTATTCTAATTAAACACTTTGGTCGGTGGGGGTGGTGCTTTTCTTTTTTTTTTTTTTTTTTTTTGTTTGTTTATTTTTTTGATTTTTCTTTTGTTTTTTTTTTGTGTTTTAATTTTTCTTTTTCTTTTTCTTTTTTTGGTTTGTTTGTGTTTTAATATGTTTTGTTTTGGGTGTGGGTTCGAGATTTTGGGTGGGGTTTTTTGTGGGTTTTTTTGTATCTGGACACGTGTCTTTGATTTGTAGGGTTCGTTGACGTTGTCTTTCTCCGAGTTCCTGCTTTCTTTCTTTCGTTATCGATACCCTGACGATTCTCGCAATTAAGGTTTGGGTTTTCTTTTTGTTTGCTCTTTTTGGGGCTTTGATTTTCTTCGGTTTTCTATTTTGGACTGTGTCGCTTTCTTGCGGCTTTGATTTTTTTTTTGTATGGTGTTGGGCTTTGATTTAATTTTTGGGTTCTGCATGTTCTGGTGTGTTATGAATTTGGGGTTTTGATGTGTTTTACTTTGTGTATTTTACTGATTTTATGGTTTTGAACCTTCATTTTAATTTTGATTTTGATTTAGGGTTATATTAAAACTCGTATACGCGCGACAACGCGCGCGCCAAAACCTAGTTAATTTCAAAGTAGAATATATATTTTTAAAGTTTATTTTAGACGGAGTCAAACCTAACTTTAACGGCGGCAGGCCCCTTAAGCAATGACTCCCTGTTGGCAACTGGGGCACGTGGCGTTCCTTAATTAGCTCCTTTTAGTCTGACGTCATACACGGCAATGAACCTTCATAATGTCGCATTATTCAAAAATAAAATTACACAAAGTCAACAACAAACCCTACCACTAATAAAACCAAACTTTGAAGCGTGTATACTTTAAATTATCTTCAATTTGTTAATAGTTGTTGAAATACTTACAGAAATTGATAATTGATAATCATCTATAAGAGTGTTGATTTTTTATGTTAAATATTAAATCTATCATCATACATGTTGATATATATTATAACTAAATTAAATGTTGAAACAATTAAGACAAATAATTGTTAGTTTGAAGACTACAAAATTTAAATTGTTATAAAGCAATTTAATTATTATTATACTCATTAAAATACTTGAAAGTAATGACTATTTATAAAATAAAACTATATTAAAATTTAACCTTATATTTATTTATAATTGGATAAGAAAAACTATATATACCTCTAATTGTCTTCTAATAACAAGATTATGACGTTAACATCCCTTATTTTCTCTCCTTATATTTGCTTATTGTTTTCACTAGCAGTAATCTTGTTAGAATAACGAGTTAAAATGATCTGATGGAAAAACATAAAATTATCTTAAATAGTATTTAATGATCACGGAAGAGAAAATTTTAGATAAATTCACTTCTGTTAATATTTTATACATTATTGTTTAGATTGGGCAAAACTTTCATCCACTAAACAAAAGTAAGTAAGCAAATAAGTTAAATTTATACTTTATATGTTAATTTATAATAACAAAAAAATATGTGAAAATTGTTTATCTATTGTATACTTGTAAAGAAAAAACTTACACACCGACCTAATAAGATTACTTATATTTATATGTCTACCTAAAAAGTACCAAATATAATTTTAACATGGATAAGATTACTTAATAAAATAACTTATCAATTATCAATATATAAACCCTCAAAGTAGTCAAATAAATAGTTTAAACCAATAATCACAAACACTTTCAAACAATTTAATACTTTATCAAACCTTCAAAACACAACAAATAAATAACAATTTCAATAAAAAAAACTCCTAAAACACCAAAAGAAAAAAAGTAACCATAGTTAGGAAGGTGGGTTAATGTTGGGTTAAATCAAGTGTGCTTCACCTTCACCTCTATAAAACACAACCACCACTCACCCCCAATCTTCATTCCACACACAAAAGGTGAGGTTGAGAGATCATTTCACACACCACACACACACTCAAAACACACACACACTTTCAAGATTTCTTCATCTTTCTCTTCTGATTTCTTTGATTTTAGGTTTTAATCCCCCCTCTTAATCCCCCCGCTTCTGTTAATCCCTTTCTGTTAATCATCTGTCTTTCATCAACAACAATAATCAATCGATTTGGGTTTGTTTGTTTTCATAAAGATTCTTTTGAACAAAAAAGCAAATTTGATTTGAATTCACAGAACAGAGAGTCAGGTGTTTTTCAGAATAGAGATCCAGCTTATTAATTTGGGTTCTATTTCGTTTTTTATTTTGTAAATCTTGTTTTTATCTTCATCAAATCACACCTTTTTGGGTTTATTTTAGTCCCCTGAAGGTTGATTTTTTTTATCTTTTCTTCACAATTATTTAGATCGAAAAACAGGGTTTTAATTATTTGTTGAAAACCCCTGTTTTCCCCAATTTCCCTGGTTTTTTTCTTGGGAAAAACTTGAATTTTATCATCTTTTTTCACTTTCTTTCATCATTTGTTTCGAATTTTATAAAAATTTATAAAAAAAAAGTTTCAAATGGCTTCTGCAACAATGGAGTTTTGGAGTGTTAATAATTTGCAGAGCTTTAATGGCGGTGAGCTAATGGATGCACTTGAGCCTTTTATCAAGCCAGATTACCAAAATACCCCTCCTTCATCATCCCCTTCTACTTCTTCCCCATACCCTTCTTCGTCTTTTTCATCATCTTCTTCATCACCTCAACAAGAACCCGGGTTTTACCCGTTTTCTATCGAACAACCCGTTTCATCATTCGGGTTGAACCACTTAACCCCATCTCAGATCCACCAGATCCAGACCCAGATCCGATTACCCGGATCCAACACCTACTTGGGTCCGAAACCCGTACTCATGAAGCAAGTCAAGTCGCCTCCGAAACCGAATAAGCTTTATCGCGGTGTGCGGCAAAGGCACTGGGGTAAATGGGTCGCGGAGATCCGTTTACCCCGGAACCGTACCCGCCTTTGGTTGGGCACGTTTGACACAGCGGAGGAAGCCGCGCTGGCTTATGACATCGCCGCGTATAAACTACGCGGCGATTATGCGCGGCTTAACTTTCCTCAGCTGCGTCATAACGGCTCTTATGAGTTCAGCGGTTACAAACCGCTGCACTCATCCGTCGAGGCCAAGTTACAGGATATTTGCCGTAACTTGGCCGAGGGTAAGAGTATTGACGCAAGCAAAAAGAAAGGCTCGCGTCGGTCACCGGCGGTAAAACCACCGCCGGTGGTCGAACAGCCTGAGGTCGTGAAGGCCGAGACACCGGAAAGCAGTGGATCCGCCGGGTCTTCACCGTTGTCGGATCTATCGTTTCCGGAGTTTACGGATGAGGAAAACGGGTGGGTCGGGTCGGATACTTTTCTGTTGGAAAAGTACCCATCGTATGAGATTGATTGGGAAGCTATATAGTTTAGTTGGTTGTTATTTTTGTATTTAAGTTTTAACTGCCACTAGTATTAGGACACGTGGCGGTGTTTGTGAAGGGTATATTTGTAAGTTTGTAGGGTTTATGAGGGCTTGTTTGTAAATTTAGATAGTGGGAGCTATTGCAATGAGTTTTTGTAATTGCAGAGCTCACTACTTTTGTTTAGTGGGGTAGTTTTGTCATTATCTTTTGTATTTTTTTTATTATTGTGTAATTTTATGTTCAATTTAATAATATGTTTACTTTTTCGTGTCAATATTATTGTGCTACAAAAGACTATAAAATTACCCACCTAACATTTTATTAGGTCAAGATAAAACAATATTAGCTTGTTATATCATAACCAACTAGTTTACTTTTAAACAAAAGATTATCGGAATGTTATAATTTTGATTTTTTAGTTTTATATCGAACTAAATAATATTTCTATTCTAGACTATATTAATTTCAATTACATCTTATGTCAAGTTTAAACATTCTTGTTATCCCCAAGAGTAAGAGTTAAAAGCATATACAACTCACTCGGAGATGCATATTTGATGCATTATGTAGGTTTGATTGTGATGCATAATAGCTTATAATCTTTGACAATCTAACAAACATAATATAATTACATTACATAATATTATTAACTCTTTTCTTATAAGAAATTGAACAAGCTTAAAAAATATCGGCAACAAACAACTATTGTAATTAATACGAACAAACTTTATTATGCTGATGATGTTAAACTTAATTGTATCAGCTTAATAAGATCAACTACTTTTAACCAACGGATTTTTTTTTTCTTTTTGATCCTCAAACAGTGTGGATATTAGTGTATCACGAGATCTATCCACGATGTACAAATGACCCTTACTATTAAGTTTTCATTGTCCATTTTTTAAATGCTTAATTAGGTTAATTGCTTCTTCTTATTAGAAGCTCCTTAGCTATGTTGATGGCATGCCAAACCACTATAAAAACTATTGATACAAGTGAACTTGCCTCCCTAATCGAGCTTTTATTAATAGGCATAAAGCGGATCAAAAGCTTCTTATTTTGCTTCAGTCTTGTCTACTTTGAATACTACGTTCACATCGTAACATCATCGACCACAACACCCCCACGTGCTTGGCCTTATTATCTATTTTAAATTTGAATCTTGCTTTTTATATCTCTTGGTTTTGTAGAAGATATTCTCGATGGTTACTCTAAAACCCGACCCCTCACACCAAGAATATTATTCGTTTTGCCTATAAGGAGCTTACGGATTTGTTTTTAGTTTCTCGGGTGAAAACTTCCCAGGGAGGTCACTCATCCCTGGATTGCTCCTACCTGAGCACGCTTAACTGTGAAGTTCTCCTCTCATCCAGAGCCAATACGCCCAAAACACGTTGTTGATATTAGAAGCAGGACTTTCCTTATGATCCAGGAATCTCTCCTTTGGACTTATCGTCCTCGATTAGCCCGAGAAGTCACCATCCTCGGTGAGGTATGTCCCACATCCCGAACGGCACAAGAGTAGCTCTGATACCATTCTGTAACACCCGGCCTCTCGTACCACCAATATTGTTCGCTTTGCCCACGAGGAGCTCACGGGTTTGCTTTTAGTTGCCTGGATGAAAACATTCATCGATAGGATGGTAGGGCAAACCTCATTGAGGACGATGCAAAAGGGAGGGTATTTGTAACATCTAAGCAAATCCCACATCGGCCGTGGACAGGAGGGATTCCTGGTTCATAAGGAATATCATGTCTCTAACATCAACAATGTGTTCTGGGCGCATTGACTATGGTTTGAGAGGAGAACTCCATAGTTAAACGTGCTCAGGTGAAAGCAATCCAGAGACGGGTGACCTCCTTAGGAAGTTGTCACCTGCGCAACCAAAAGCAAATTCATGAGCTCCTCGTAGGTAAAAACGAACAATATTGTTGGTGTGAGGGGTCGGATGTTACGGTAACAATAAAGAAATCATTCGTAACTTCATCACTCGCCTACACAAGAAATTGTCATTTAGTATTAGTATTATCAATTACTTACGGGTCTTAAGGTCTCTTACATTGAAAATGACCTCTTTTTAAGTCAAGCTAAGCGTGCCCATGACGTTCTCACTTGACCAAACATCATTAAATGGTTGTAGGTTTGTACTCCATATATTCATGGATACCTTTTCGATTCGGTGTGTTTCACTAACAGAGTAAAGTATTTCGAGCATCGAAATTCTATATTCAGATAAAACTAATTTATTTTTAAAATTGAGGATGAATTCTAGGTGATAAATGAAGTTCTAGTTTTGTTTTATTTTTTTTAAAAACAAACAAATTTCTATATATAGAGGTTGAACCATCAAAATGACAAATTAAACGTTATAGCTCTTCATGAAAGCACAACAGTTGACAGTTATTAATGTCAACATTACAAAAGCGAAAAAAATATGTAGTATTAAGTTATTTAGTGTTGATCGCCCAAGTTGTTGCTCATAATCAGTTCATAGACAATAAATTCTATACAAAATTTAATCAATCAAGCAAATCCAACGTGACTTTCATTGTATATATTAACAAGGCCGAATAAAAATTCTCAAGGGAGCAGTGCACAGGGATGTTCATCGGATCGGATAACGGATTATTCGGATTCGAAAATTTCAGGACCCTATCCGAAATCCGATCCGATCCGAATAAGGATTTTTCTATTCAATCCGAATCTATCCGAATTCAATTCAGATCGGATTCGGATATATCTGAATAATCCGAATTTCTCCGAATAATCCGAATAACCAAATATTTTGTTTTTATTTTTTTGTTTCTATTTATTTTTTTGCTAATTTTTTATTCTTAACATTTTATAAGTTGGAAATCACAAAAAATATATAAAATAAAAAAAGAAAATTTGACTTGTACACAAATTCAAAATTAAAACATAATAGGTAATTGTATAGAACTCGAAGATTAGAATATCTAATTTAGAACGACGGTCGATTATTGCATAATTATTTAGGATTATGATTAAAATTTGTAAAGATTTTTGTGTATTGAGTTGAAAACATAATAGATAGTTGAGTAATAAGTATTGGGCTAGAAACATAGTTGAAGTCTTCTTCGGATTAATTGGATATCCGAATAATCCGAATAACAAAATAAAAAAATTGCGATATCCAAAATCTGATCCCAAATCCGAATAAGGAATTCGGATTCGGATGAGATCCGATCCAAATATCCGAATAAGGATTCGGATCGATTTATCGGATTCGAAAATGGATCGGATTTCGAATATTTTCGGATATCAGATTTTTTGTACACCCCTAGCAGTGCGACCCGTATAAGAATTTTACCTTCTTAAAACCCCATTGCTTCATTTACACCCCTATTTGATATCCTCTAGTCAACTTTAACTTTCCCTTGATATTGTCAAGCTTGTTATTCTAGAAAAAAAATATAATATAAAAATATTAAAGGCATGTTTAATTTATTATTTGCTTCCACAAACATATTCCAATTTCAACTTTGTTTTGGGTTCGTTCACACCCAAAAGCCAAAAGAGAGGAAAAAGGAATCCCTATCATTATTCGTATTCTCATCATCACTCAATATATGTATTTTTAATCATGATAATAGTGAGAAGATAATATATGAATGTGATTGATAACTTCTACCAAAAGAGTAGTAAGCATTAATTATTGATGTTAGAAAAGATTTGAGAAAAAAAATTGCGAATTAGGGTTATAAGATCAAACTTCATTA
Organism: Flaveria ramosissima; assembly: GCA_025215565.1. NCBI lineage: Eukaryota > Viridiplantae > Streptophyta > Magnoliopsida > Asterales > Asteraceae > Flaveria > Flaveria ramosissima. The sequence continues at coordinate 15,776,386 of CM046043.1, read as the reverse complement.
TTATTCATATTATATTGTAAAAAAGTATTCTTTTAGTTATTAACATGATAGCATAGAGTTTACTACATCCTTCTTTTTGAAATGATTAAAATGTTATTGAAGTAAGAAGGATACATAGTTAATTTATCATGTCTAATAACTTAAAGTGTAGATTAAAGAAGGTTGACATTATATAATACAATCCATCTAACGCTTTCTCTATAGCATTAGATTCGTTGGTTTATGATCACATAAGTTATACAAACGTGCACTCCTAATTATATAAATTGATAATAATATAAATGTTTGATTATGTTAAAATCACATATACAGATAATAGTTTAAATTTTCCCCAATTTGTCTTATTATTAGATATCAACTAGCATTAAGCTCCCTGCGTTACGGCGGGGGGGTGCAAAAGCCAAGTAGCACCAATATAACACCATCAACAACGACCACCTGCATCGGAAAAAATCGTATTAAAATTATATAAGAACGGGAAAAATAAAACCAAACGAAAAGTAAACGTAAAAACGTTGAACCACGCACGTGAAACGTAAAACATTAAAAAGAATAACTAAGTCGATCTAAGACTTGCGCGTTGTAAAGAGGCCATTAAATGTGAAAAAGGTAAGCGTAACAACGTTGACCAATACGCACACGTTGTGGCTTGTTAACTCGTAAAATTTAAAACGAAACATAAAACAAAAATTTTATAAAATATGAAAAGTATAGGGCACAAAAGTGAAAGTAAAAATATATAAGGGTTAAGTTGTAAAATTAACTACTAATAATGATTATGTACAACTCACAATGCACAAATAACTTGTTCATTAGTAATATATATAATAAATAAAGTTTAGACCAAATATGAGTACAACTATTTAAGCCAAATGTACCACTTTAATACACATACAAACTTGGTAATTAGTATAATATAAATTACCTTTTCAGAAGAAAGCTAGATGTGTGCTTTATAGGGGTGTTCAAATTCGGATATCCGAAAATTTTGGATAGTGGATTTCATTATCCGAATCCGAATCCGAATCCGAATCCGAAATTCCGGATATCCGAATTTTGGATATCCGTAATTTTAGATTCGGATATCCGAATTAAATTTTTTTTTGTATTATTTAATAAATTTTAAAAAATATAATAATTTTTATTGAATTTTTTTCCGGATATCCAAAGTTTTTATTAAATATCCGAAATATTTGAAAAAATATCTGAAATATTTAATTAATATATAACATTTTTAAATTTTAATAAAAAATATTTTGGATATTTCGGATATCCGAAATATCCGAAAATTCTCAAAATCTCCATCCGAATCCGAAATTTCGGATATCCAAATTTCGGATTTTTAGATACTTCGGATTCGGTTTCGGATATTTTTGAACACCCTAGTGCTTTATTATGTGTCTTCGCAAAAATCAATCATAATCGATTATGGGGTAAATATTAAGAAAAATGTTCAAATAAAATATTTTGATTACGAGGTAAATAGTTGGAGAAATATTTAAATAAAAATAGTTTCAAATCTAAAAGGTGTAAAAAGTAGTATCAATAATCAATTTTATAATCAATGGTGGAAATTGAATTATAAATAATAAGTTTATTAGAAGTGTATTTTGGCATAAACATTTTTTTAACCTTTTCAAGTCCCTTACTTTTTTTAAACGTCCATAACTTTTATATGCGATATTACTTTTTCATAAAAACTACACCATAACAACAAGCGTTTTTTATCTTTAAAATAAATACAATATCGGATATAAAAAGATAACTATTTTTTCTACATTTCTAAACTCATATAATTTCTACTCGTCATTGTATTTTTAGTGTAGTTTATTATGTCTTTTTGTTAGGCATTGTGTTTTTCCAAAGTAATGAATTCTAAAAAAACAGTGAAATAACATTGTTATGTATTTTTTATATATAAAGCACAATGACATAAAAATAATAATAAAATGTCTTATTGTGTTCTTTGATCGTCATTGTGTTATCTTGTCGTATAGGTTCAGATTCTTACAAGGTTTACATAGACATTGTGACGGCATAACCATGTAGTCGCCATAAAACTTGTCATAGTTCAACATAAAGGGGTAAACAGTGTTTTCAAATCACATCGGTGTTGGTGTTTAGACAGAGAAGGCGATCATTTCCATTTTTCTAAAGATTAAACTCACACATCGGTAAAAATGTTAACGTGACAGGTAACGTGGAATGTGAGAATGTCATATTAGCATAAATATAAATACAAACAGCCTTATAGATAGAGAGACAACTGTTAAAATGAAGTTAGACACCTGTAATCAATAATGATTGTAATTAATTTGTTTAAAAAATGTCCAACCGTAGTTATATAAAAGAAACTTTTATGCTTACAATGTTAAAATGATATATATTTTATGTTACTGTTTGTCTTAAAAATTAAACTCATGATATCTTATTTATAAGATGACAGATAATTAGTTATATTATCAAAGTCATGCACGTGGTTTTGAAGGAACGGTAATACCACTACAAAATCAACCCTACCAAGTGTCGGAAAATATTAAATACTCTTCAATGTAGATTTTGACCGTTTTTATTGGGTTGTGTTATACAAACATCTTTTTTTGTTATCTAGACATCATATTGTCTTTATCTTTTTCCATGTATCTATATGTATGTATAGAGAGAGATACAGAGGATGAAAATAAATAGGGTGTATCTATAACATATCCTTTTTATTATTCTTTTACGAACATCATATCTTCATTTCTTTCTAACTTCAATACTACTACTTTTTTTTGAACGACCAACGAATACTTTTTAAGCCCGGTCACCCGGGTAAACCCATTAACGAAAGACCACCCACGCCCGCGAACACAGACAACGCTGGTGACCCGGCTCACCCACCATTCCAAGGGAAACCCACCACCTAAAGACCCACTGTGGTAAAACCCTTTGCCCACTAAAAACATATTGCACCTAGTGAGACTCCAACCCATGATCTCCACTTTGAAAAGTCATATGATGTCTCTTTCTAAACCAGTTGATCTATGACTCATTGTCAAACTTTAATACTACTACTATATGGTTGTTTATATATTTCATTAAAATTCGAAAGTATAAAAAACACTAAGAATTTTCAAACATATGTATTTCATGTAAAATTTTCAAAAATACCGCTCCATCCACACACTACAAATACTCCATATATTGTATAGATATATTTATGGGGAGACACAAAACTTGCCTTAAAAGAACATGTTAAACAAAACGACCCGGTCACTTTTATTCTTATGTTTTATTTATTTTATTTATTTCAGCAGTATTTTTCTACGATAGAGTTATTAATCCTATTATTCATTTGTTTATGATCAGATAAACTTTTACAAACGTGTACTTTTTCGTCCAAATCCCTATTAGAGTTTTTGTAAATATCTTTTTGGTTTTATACATGTATCACATCTCGAATAATAGGTCATAATTTCACCAACTTGTTTTTATCATACCGCATCAATTACTTTTAGAAAGAAAGATAGATGTGTACGTTATTGTGTCTTAACAAACAATGATTATATTCGATATTATAAGTTGCCAAATGAGGTGATTGGGTTTGGCTAAATAATTAAAGAAGCTAAAAGAGAAAAAAAGCTTAATCAAATTGCACGTTTTAAGGAAAAGGTTATAGTTATTATCAAGTTAATGGACGTTAGATTGAAGTTAAAGCAAAGTCGTTGTGGTAGGGCACACATATCTAATCAACTTTAATACTAACAAAACAAATATTTCAAAGGCAAAAGGAGATGACTTTTACCGTTTATTATGGACGCGTGATTAGTGTGTAAATAACTAAATTTATAGAGATATGACAGTAATATGTAGCACGGGGTCCTAACAGGAGCAATATTTTTACACTAGAAAATAAAGAAAATGTTTGTCTTCATGTCCTCCCTAAACACCATCATAATTTACTATAAGTGAAATTTTACTGAATATGTTTGTTTGTTTGCTAACATAGATATCTTGACAAGCGTTTTATCTCAAAATTGTATAGAAAATGTTCTTAGTTAATGACATAGTTGTATTGTATTTTTATATTTAAAGATAAGTCATATACCATAAATATTTTCTTTCTTCTAAGGGTGAGAGGAGTCGTACAATCTTCTCACACCTTTTTTCTTTCACATCAGCGCTATCTAATTTTTTTTTTCTTTTTCTTTCCCTAAAGCATTCTTATGCTCCTTAACCTCTTAAATCTTTTTTAAATAAACAAAATAAATCTTTTAGAATACAATCCTACAAATGCATGTGAGAGGAGTCACACCCTAAAAATCTTGGTTTATTAAATATAGAATACAATCCTATGGGGACACGCATTCTGAGATTGGTTTCCCTCCTACACCCATATACATATTTTGATTAAAATGATTTTAAACATTTATTAAAATCATATTTTTCTTTATATGAATTTCTTATATCCTTTCTTGCATTTATCTCTCCTTTTTAAATTAATAATTTTCTTATTTCTCTATACAATCAAGTGACTTAAAAGTGTTCAAAATCAATTTTGAAATCATTTGTTTGAGTGATTTAATTACTTGTAAGTAATTATCTTTTTTACTGGTAAGTTTATTTAAGATATTAAATATAGGGGTTTTAAGTAAAGAAACTAATAAACTAAACAACTCTTCTAATCCTAATAATTTATTAATATTTATTAGATTATAAGATTTTAATTATAAATATCTTAAAATATATTTTTATAATTTTTATCTTCATTATTTGTTATTTATAATTTCTTTAATACCTATAATTTATTATTTTACTGATGATTGATAACAACTAAAATACAAAACTTTAATTAAGAAACAATGATTTCAAAAAATTAAATTTATCACACACATATAATAGATGAGTTCTAATCTAGTTAATAATAAATGAGTTCTAATCTAGTTGATAATAAAGCATAAATAGAACACTTTGCATTTAATCGAGCAACCTTTGTTTAGCTCTTTGAAGGCATTATCCACTACCTCATTAGCCTCTTGCTAATCTTAACTCATTTCTTAAAACGTACAAAGGGATTTCCCTAACAATACGAAGTACGAACACCATTGTAAGAAACTAGCCTATGACGTTATCGTCAATCCTCAATGAAAGTAACCCGGTATCCCCATCACCATCGGTATTTTAAACTAAAACTATATATTATTTGTATTTTCATACCTTATAGTTGTCGCATGGGTAGGGTCATATTATAAATTTTGAACTCATTAACGTTCAGATAGTCTGAAGACGAAGTGACTGTTATGATAAATCTTCAAGCCAAAGTAATTAGATTACTTCATATTTTCTTGACATAATATATCTTCGTAATGATTTCATACGATGCATATAGTTACGGCATATTCCACAACATTTACAAATTACGAGTTTATTAGCTTCAAAATAAGCATGTATAAAACTAAATCGGATGAAATATATTAATTTTAACAGATATTTCATTTCTTGATAATATTTATAAACAATAATCATCAGTTTAGCTTTCCAATCTCCATCTTTTTCCTGATAGCTCTTTGACCATGATATACAAATGAATCTAGTATCCCAGAAACAGTGAAAACACCTGCAATTTTCATGAAATTGGACTCATTGAAATGCTGGTTAGATTTATTATAAGACTAGAAAATGAAAATGGCGACTCGAGGTAGAATTACTGATAATAATCATGTACTACTCATACCAGGGTTCTAATTCATCGATTTCTAGATGTTTAATGAATAGGGGTACGCTTATATATTTGCGTACGTCTATACGTGATCAACAATCTTCAATGTGCCATGGAGAGGGATGCATGACACTTTCTGTGTAGGGATGACAACGGCGCGAGTATGACAGAGGTTTTGGTTTCGCGAGTATAGGCTGTACATTATATGGACTACAAAATTATTGGTAATCTTAGTCTCATACCATATTATAAAACCGTGTACTGTAGTCATCGCCTCATCGGGTACCTGTTACCTAATACCATTTGGTTTCACAGGCATCAACTGTACTTGTTTTATGATTTCGGTTAAAATTATTTGATAGGATGCTCATTGCCTTAAAACCTGATCTTAAACTCACCTATACTTCTAACAATCTTGTAATTTCAAAATTTCAAGTTTCTAACTTCAAATATTTTTTTAAAATATAATATTAACATATTATGTTTTGATGTGGGTAAACAGGTTCGGGTGTTCAGGCCGGTATCACCAAATACCATACCTGTCCCAAACAACAAATCTTTTAAAATAATCTCATATCCGAATACTTTGCCCCAATGTTTGGGTTTTCCCGTCTAGTTGGACTCTTTTTCCATCCCGCTGATGCATATAAACTTAGTATTATATGATCACACTGATTGTTTAACCAACAATGTGAGTACAAGGTTTAGAATCATGCAAAAAAAGAGAGGAGAACGAAATTTTACCTCCAATGATAGCACAAACATTAGTCAGGAAGTGCAGAAATGAAACATGCTCCTCTGTGAAAGTAACCTGCAAAAATTTTTAAAATTAGAAAAAGCAAATTTTAACAAAAATTGATTTTTATTATGTGGAAGAGAGCAGACCTTGATAGGTGAAAGTTCATAAAAGAAAAAGACTCCAGGAAGAGTCTTAAGACGACCAACTGCTGCACCTTTAAAGTGTTCGGTTACTGAAAACTAAATAGGATAGAAGCAAATGAACCATGTGTTAATAAAAGAAGTAACTACTATATCACAGTTTTATATAATTTTGAAGAAATGAAGAAAACCTGGTTTGATTGAATGTTGTGTCCCTTAACATTTGTGTAAACCGTCGGTACTACCTGACAGAGGATACACTTTTGTTATTCCAAGGAATAATCTCGATGACTTACAAAAGTGGCCCATTGAGCGCCATGATTTTAGCATTTATGATAGCCTAAGCAAAGTACAAAAACAAACTCCATATCCAAAATTGGAATATCGTCTTAGAAAGTCATGCATTTTAGTAAATTATATGCAACAGATTTCACCAGACCATCCATCATATTCAACTTTTACTGAAAGCCATCTTATCACAAAGCTTTTTTGAAACCGAGCAACACAATTTCACCATTCTTGACTACCTTTGTTAAGGATAAAACTCCCATTGTCTATCTCATCACTCACTAGCTCTTCTGTGATCTGTATCCTAAATTTTAATTAACCTGATCCACAACAGCTTTTTGATAAGAAATGTAAATTAGAAGAGGATGTTAAAATTGTCCAACAAAGAAGGTGAGGAAGCAAACACGTAGATGCAGCCACTAGTGAATTCAACTTTTTTTTTTTTTTTGGTAACCCTTCATTTTACAAAGATGTTGTAAAGTCCTTTCTATTCAAAAACAATTTAGAGATGGCAGAACAGATTTGCATACTCAACGATAAAGTATGGAAAGGAAAAGAGATGGCAGACAACATGATCTAAACGTGAAATGGGAAAATTTCCCAAGCACACAAAAGTTGGTTAATCATGAGATGTATGCCTTGTTGCAATAGAATTGCAATTTGGGATACAGAGCTTGTGAAGTTTAGTTTTATGCTTAGTCAAAGCAGTCATAAATCATGTTTCTGATGGAGATGGATTTCACCGAAAGTTGAACACGATATATGGTTTGGTGAATTTGTTAATTGTAATGTACTAATGTGTAAATATGCTAATGTGCATGGGCTGCTACAACAAAATTCCAATTAGCTCTCAAACCATATTAAGAATAAGGTGGTAATTGCCTTAACAACTTTCTTTCATATTTTAATCAAACACGACACTACTTGACAGAGTATTCAAAATTACACTAAACTGTAAAACACCATTAACATAAATAGAGTTATAACTCTAACGGTGAAGAAACAGTAAAGTTGCAATTATATTGAAAAGTTGTAGATCTGGTTTTTCAAGTCTTTAACTTGAAAAACAGAAGGCTGTTGTTTCAACATTGTTAAAACAAAAAAATTATTTTAAAAGTTAAAAGTAAAGCTATTTTGATACCAATAATATAGTAGATTAAGAAGGTTATTTAGAAAATAAGTGATATAATATTGGATTTGGAAGAATAAAGCAAACAAAAGGTAGCAAAGGGTAGATCTATATGCACATCAACATTGAGTTTTGATTCCTTTTAATCATAAGACAGCATTCAATTCACATTGTAATCCACTAAATGAGAATAGAGCATCTACTTGCAAAAGGTGTTTTATTCATAATCTAATATTATCATTTGAAGCAAAGTTTGAGTAACATTTAAGGAAGTAAAGTTTAAGTACTTAAGCAGAAATAGAGAGACAAGCATCCTATAACCAAAGCTGTACAATACATGGACAATAAGTAAATAAAAGCAAAGTGTCATGCCTCGAGCACTTACCTTGAGAAAATATTCATACATCCCACTTGGTGATTTTTGTGTCCATTGCACACTACAAGTCAGCATAAGTGAGGTGGTACTAAGAAGAGATATAGAAGTTAAACTAATAACTATGAATAAGAATGAGAAAAAAAAATACCCATCTAGGGGATTCACCACACCAGGAAAATAGTCTCCATAAGCCAACCTATTAATCTTGTGACTTATCTGTGCTAAAAAGGAGTCATTTATTATTACACGATATTCTGTACCCATAAAGACAAAGTCATAAATATACAATAATACCATGTAAATATGAATATACCATGATTATATCTTACATTAAAACTGTCTCTATGAAATGTTTCAAGATCATGGATATGCACATTTGATTGTTGAAAGCTCTTTCCTGGGGCAAAATGGAAATTTCCAGCCACTTTATTAACATCCAAGAATCCATATATATTACAGCCTTCACCTTCTTCATCTTTAATCCTTTGTAAAAACCCTTCCCTTTTGCACTGACAGAAAAAAGGCTATTCAGTTCAATGTCATATAACATTTTATTACTCTTTTTAAAGTCATGGTTCTCATAGTGGGAACAAAAGATACTGTAAAATTAGGAGAAAAAAATTTCATGTATTAATGATCAATAACATTAAAAACCAAGCCTAATTGCTACTAATTCATCTTTTATCCTGATCTAAGTTCATCTCAAACTAATAGGCAAACCCAGTGCATGAAGCTCCCACATGCATGGGGTCCGGTGGGGCATCAGGCCAACTTTTAAGTCTGGTGTACGCATGCTTACCTTGCATTTCTACAAGAGGCTATTTCCACGACACAAACCCATGGTGCAACCTTATCGTTGTTCCATGGACCGCCCTATTTATCTCAACCTAATAATTGAATAAAAAAACTTATTACCAAGAGTATAAAAAAGACACTATGAGGTGATACATTTAATTTCAACGTTTCATATATCTTCTATTGAATTTTGAGAGTTACTTAGAAATAGCAACTTTGATTGCAGTTTGACTTCCGTTATTATCAACTTGCAGTCTTGCAGTTTTCTTCAGTTTCTACAAACTAACATCACGTTGCCCAGAGTACGCATCTTTGTAAGTTACATACAGATTTGAAGCAGGATATAATGTTCATCCAAACTATGAATTTTGAAATGTTGCACCACAATCCTCCTAAATATATGCCTAATTATCCTCCTGGGCTTTAGTTAAAAAGGGCCAAGGTCTCCTAGGTGTTTAGGGTCTTGGAAGCCAAGGCAAAGAAGCTAGCTTCATGCATTAGGCGTCCTAAAATTATTAACTTATAAAATGATTCAAGATAACATTTACATCCTGGTTAATCCTTAAGCACCCAAAAATAATAATAGAAGATACGCATGATTTAATAATATAAAGAAACTCTATGTACAACTAAAAAGCTGGGGAAATGTATTTCTTCTTCCTATGCATAATCAAAGAAGCTTTATTTACAAGCTAAGAAGCTAAGCACCATATACAATCAAAAAGCTTTATATACAACTAGACTCAAACCAGTGGGCACACTCAAACTCTCCCACTCCCTCCCTCCCTCCCTCTCTCTCTCCCTCTCTCTCTCTCTCTCTCTCTTTTAAATTTTCAATTTCCAATAAAACCAAGCTTCGGATAATATAACTATGAGTATGACACTCGTCATGATCTTAGTGAATAACTCATTAATTCTCTAAAACTAAATTGCTATTCCAATGCACTTTAAACTTTTAGGTTACTACCACTAAATGAGATCTCATAATCAAATCATTAGGAAGATAAAATAAGCATGCTAATTAAGAAGAGTTAGCATTTTAAAGTTTTCCCTTTTGAATGTATCATTCCAAGATGAACCATATGGCATGAAACAGAAGGAATCATCCAATTGCACAATTTTGAAGTTTAAACTCTAAATCTATCATAACTTAACATAAAGAATGCTGGAGAATAAAAGACTAAATAAATAAACAGAAACCATGATTCTACATAAAAAAAATGAAAACTACAGGACGACATACTGGCACACGTGTATGAGAAAGCGTGTGAGTGAGAGAGAGAGAGAGAGAGAGACACACACACACACAGAGTACCTGATCAATTAAGTCTGGATCTGACAGTGCCCAGCCTTTCCTCCTATATGCTTCACGAACATCCTCACAGGAGTTGCAACATTCCTCATCTGACTGCAAAAATCAGGGATAGTACGGAAGAATTTGCAAATAACACCATCAAATGCCAGAAAAGAGCTAGGAAGCCTACCGCTTGTGCACCAAAACATGAACCACAATATGTCTCATTGTGTTCAAGCCTGCCACCATGTCTTTGCAAAGGCCTCTCAATCTGTTGTTTTCAATCAATAAAGAAAGAAAGGGTGATAAGAAAAATAAGGCTTTTAAAGAAATAATTTTAAACTGTAGGTTTACCATAGAAGAAGAGAATAACGTTTTGCATAAACCAGTGAACAAAATATCAGATATTTTCTTTAGTCAATTTGAATGGTACTATATTTATCACTTTTCTATGATATTTTCTACCAAAAAGTTAAAGATCCGAAACAATTGATGTGTGATAATAAATTTTGTCAATAACCTTGGGAGCTCCGATACCATCTTGTCTTGATTCTATGCCATTACCATTAGCATCAATTCTCTTCTTAATAATGTCATGTTTCTGCACATATGGACATAATTAAAGTCACTATGAGTAAGAAAAGTAGGATTGCCCAATGGTAAAAATTTTGATCACTAATGCTGTAATGCATAACACATTCAAGATTATTCTTCTACAGTTTTCCCGTAACGTGTCGGTGAGCATTTAAACTATTATGTTTGTAGGTTCAATACTATGGTATAAAGTAACTAGCCAAGAAATAATATGTTAATAATCTCCCTGAAGACATACAATGTCAAGATGTTCCTCTCCACTGATATCCATAGCATCGACACTAAGTAATGTACATGGAAGTGCTGGAAAAATGATATCAAACTGCAGTTTTAAAAAGAAAAAGAGGGTGTCATCATTAATATAATATAAAAAGTGAACTGATTCTAGAAGTTGAAATACCATATAACCATAACTTATTAGTTATGTTAAAAAGGAAGAAAATACTACATGAATTCGTAGACGTTCTCCTCTTGAGGTATCTACTGTTAGCTTTGTTTCAGTTACAGAATAAAGATATAATCCTGCATCAAAACACACATAACAAAATGGATGTGAAACATGTGTTGGTACTTGTTTAGTAGCAGAATACATTACAATTAGATTATTCACAAACACAAGGTGGAATAAATAAAAAGAAGACAATTCAACTAGCAAGCATAGCTTAACTTCCAATGATAATTGTATACAATGAATTTAGCATTACTATGTGAAAGAACTTTGTACCTTATAAAAAATCTTGTTCAAAGGTCTACAGGTGTAGTAAAACTGTTCATAAGTGATTACATAAATTACAAAAGCATTCATTGATGGACATAGGCAATACGAACGATAATGTTGGTCAAAGCATTTTATGTTCTTCATGGGCATATTTGAGCTCTTTTCAGATTATCATTACGCTAAGTTTAGAACTAGTTGAACTTGATCTCAAATTCTCAATCTTTAAGTTTGCTACGAGAATAAGCAATCTCCCTCTTAATTCCTAAAGTTCAACCTAATAACTACAAATGAAAACACAATGGATTTTTTGAAATGTAAAATCATCATTCAGTTTGCAGTACATGTCAAAAAGTTCAATGATGTTGACAATTTTGTTCTCCTAGAGTCCAAACCACACACCAAATTTGAATTAACCCGCTCGAAAACTCCAAATGCTATCTCACTTTTCCAATCTAACAATACAATCTATTATAATTAATCGTAAACTTCAAAAACCTAACTTCATCCCATGAAATCAATCACATGTATACAAAAAACAGTCACAAATCAAAGCCAAACAGAATATCAATAAACATAATCTCATAAACAGAAAGAGAACTCACTGAGCTCAGAGAAGAACAGCAGAAGCATGAAGATGGAAGATATGAGGGTGATGACACCACCGGATAACGTTCTGCTGTAGAAATCCTCATTGACTTTCGGATACGCATCAAAATTCCGTATCCTGTTCATTATACTCTCCATTTCGATAATCTGTAGCGAATTCTACTATCTATAAACACTTCGATCGACTCCTCGAAATCTGATTTCACCTCTTGACTTAAATTGAATATGTGATTACAAAACAATCGATCTTCAACGAGAATTTTGCTGTTGATAGTTGAATTTGATTCACAGTTCTCTTTGAATCAATCGAATTTGATTTGAGATTATTGAATCGGTGATGAACAATTGAACATCGTCGTCGGATCTTCGACTTGTGGGATCAATGAGTGAAGTTGCAGAGCCAATGTTCATTGGATTGGGCTGTAAACACACCTAAAAAGCCCAAATATGTGAGCCATTGTGAGCCCATGTATCATGTATGGTTGAGAGTTTGTGACTTGGGTTAGAGGGGGACGACACGGTTTGAGCGTACGAACCGGTTCGGTTCAAAGTCAACGAGGGGCAAACCGGTTTGTTTCAATCTGGTTTGGTTCGGTTTGTTGACCGGTTTTGAGTGGCTTTGGTCTGTTTTTGAGCGGTTCGATACGGTTTCATACTGGTTTCAATGAGGAGAATTATAAACCGTTTTTGAATACCTGGTTTATAATGTGTTCTGAACTAGTTTCTAGTTAGCGTTTCGGTTTGGGTTCATGAACCAGGTTTTTGTGCATCTCTAACTTGGATCACTAGGTGTGGACAAAAAAGATATAAAAGTTACCTATACAACTATACAAGTGCTTCATGTGGTAAGATTACACTAGGGTATTAGTTTTCACTTTTAAGGATTACATAAAAGATTTCCTCTATTGTTAACTCACAAATATCACACTTTGGTGCTTGGCATTGATGAACTTATATAAAAATGTTAAGTTTATATAACTTGATTAATTTATTCTTCAACTAAAAAACCCAAATACCCTAGTTTGTTTTCTTCACCTTTCTTGTATTAGTGTTTGTGTATTAGTGAGGGGAATCATGACCACCTTGACCTGCCACTTTTGTCGAAAGCTAACAACCGCGTGTACACTGCCCATTGAACGCAACCCACGAATGTAGCTGCTATAGACGACTCATGACAACCACCAATCTCGTTCCAGTAACGCTTTCTTCATTCTTTAGGTAGTTGCGTGAGAGCTCGAAAATTTCACACACACCGTTTTTCATCTTCTCCAACCAAATAATTGGTCAAGTGGAGAATCAAGTTTCTTTAGTTTATTTGTCACTAATAAATTAATCAACATAATTCACATATTGAAACCCTTAAATTGTAAAATGAACCCAACACTTTGGCTCAAAATCCAATACAAGACATGACTTATAAGTGTGCCACGAGATAGTTTTTTCATTTGTTCTTCTATAAATTCTAATAATGATTAGTGTATTTGGTTATTCCTAAAAAAATTTAACCAAATTTTATTATGAGTAAATGGCAAGTACCAAAGGTGTTAGTGAATAGTAAGAAATGGAACCATGATACTATTTTTTTTAAAATTAAGACCAAAACTACAAGATGATATTATCACATGGACCATCCATATCATTAACTCAAGTTCCATTAGGGACATCCTACTAGGTAAATGGTGTACTCCATGTCATTCAAAAGAAAAAAAATAGTGTATTTCATAACCAAGAGGTTGGGAGTTCAAATGATGTACGGTTTGATTTGCGGTTTTCTAGAAATTATTGTTTAATACACACACACTTGAAGGCTGTCAGCATGACCGGGTTAGAAACACAGTACACTAACACATACATTGTTAAAACGCATAATCACGTCACATGTTAATTTTTTAATTAAAAAATATAGAAATATCATACTCAAATTAAAATAATTCTCGTTTTTATGATGTAAAATTTAAAAAAAATATTATTGTATGAAAAAGTTATGGGCTTATGTTAATTTATTTCAAATTAAAATTAAATCAATTATAGCATTAACATACTCAAATTAGTTAAATAGAATAAAATAATCGTTTTAATTGTATGAGTTTTTGAAAAAAATTATTGTATAAAAAGTTAATCACAGTTTTAGAAATAATGATGCTTGTTATTACTATTATATTTATTAAATATATTCTAATTACTAACTTGAATGTACATATTTTTATGCATATGGTACAGCTATATAATTTTTTATTTTATACCCAATACTTTTACACCTTTTACAATTTAACCTTACAAAATTCCACTTTCAACTTTCGTTTTAAATTTTAAGAGTTACACTTCGTAACGTACCCATGTGGTTTAACGTTGTTACGTCTATATCTTCCCGTTTAGCGGCCCCGTCTCAACGTGCGGGTGGTCCTAATTCGACTTAATTATTTTGTTTTTTATGTTTTACGTTTCACGTTTTTGGTTTAATATTTTTACGCCTATTTTACCGTTCGGTTTTATTTTTTTCGTTTTTATTTCTTTTTTAATACGAGTCTTATCCTGTGTTGCTGATCGCTAATGGTGGTGTGAATATTGGTGATACTTCGTATGATTTTACGCCCCCTGCCGCAACACGGGGGGCTTAATACTAGTTTAATCTAAAAGGTTAGCTATCATTTATTATTAAGATTAATCACACAACTAGTTTTAAAAAATTACACAATATGTTTTAAAAGTTATGATTAATTAAAATCATTAAACTTTTATAACATTACTTTTTTACTTCTCATATGTATTTTAATATAGTATAGATGTATGTATGTAACCAACTCAAATAAGTATATACTCATGTGGGTGCATATATGGGGTTGTCATGTCATGTTAACAAGTTTAAAGCCAAACTATATAAGTGTTGCATGAAAAAAAAAGAGTTAATTATATAAATGGCTCATGTGTTTATCGAAAATAATAGATTTGAGTATTAAGTAAAAAAGTACAGGGTTGAGTACTCACTTTTAATTTAGTAATAATTTTGTGTATTAACACTAACAAACTTTAGATTTTCTGGTAAATATAAGGGCATATTGGTCTTTTCATATTATAAGACTATTTATGTAAAATAAATGGACTAATTGTGTAATTTTAGTTAAAATAATATATATAATTTTCACATCTGTATAATATTATTTTCACCACCACCACCGCCGACCACCACCGTCAGTCACCACCATCGGCCATCACCACTAGTCACCAATGCATCTAGTACCCTCACGCCACCACATCCATCTCCACTAACCTCATCATCATTATCGTCGAGCATCATCACCAAATCCCTATTCCCTTTCCCTTGTAAAACCCTAAAATCCAACCGACCACCCACCACCAACCAACACCACTGTATAGCTACTCACACCATCACCGCTATCTAGCCACCATATACCACCAAACACCCTAATTGAGATCTGAACCTAGTTGCATCACGACCACTACATTACCCCAATATTAGGGTTTATAAAAATCTTAGTGATTGAATGGGAAGGAATGTGTTATCAAGATGGTGGTGATGTTGGTCGACATGGATAGATGGTAGTGATCATGGGTAGGTGGTGGTGATGGTTGCCTACAGGAAAAGAGAGGTTGAATTTTTTTTAAAGTTATATGTAATTACACTAATAGTCCTTGGATAAAAATTATATCTGGAATTACAAAATTAGTCTCTCAAAGAGTATTTTGTTATTTTATTTAAATCTAAAAATTGCATTCTTTGTCGTATATGTCAGAGTATTGTTAAGGGAACATTTAACAAAAAACTAACGTCTTTTAGTCTTAATCCTTTAACTTGTTATAAAATTTAAAACACAATACCACAAACTATTATAAAAAATCTTTAGTACTTAAACCTGTTATTTTGAATAAACCATATGGACTATTTTTGTAATTAACTCAAAAAAACTTATCTATAGGTGGCCTTTTATTTTGACTAAATTAATTTTGCTAGTCCTTCATTGTATTGCTCTTCCATGTTTAAGACAACCATCAAAAGTGATCAAAACTATTATAGTAATATCCATTGGGTCGTGAAATTATGTTCTTAAACCTAAAATCTTGGTGGGTTAGGTTTAGGCATTAGATCTATCAATACAACACTTCAAACAAAAACAAACATAGAACCGACTAAAAATCAATAGACTACTCTCTTGACATGTAAATCGATGATTCTTGAGGGCACGGTGCACCATCAACATAATATATAAAGACCTCAAAGAATACAGTATCAACATCATTGATACTACATGTAAGAAGAGGTAATAATACGAAATTCTTGAAAGACACCTGCTTTGGAAATCTCACATAAAAATCATGTTTCTTAGACTTTTCGTGTTGGAAACATTAAAAGAATGTTTAGTTTCCTAAAGGAATGTTGCGAACTCGAACTTGGCGAAATTTGTATAGATTAAGTAGGTCTCTATGACCCTGTGAAAGTGTTATGTTTTATTTGGAGACTGTATCAGTATAAAATTTCAACTGTAGTTAACTCACAAAGTAAAGGCGCTACAAAACGTGTCACTTAGTTATCCTTTCTACTCCTCTACGACTAAAGGCTCAGATCACATTTTTAATCAAAGTTTTAATCATGGTGTGGTTGGGATCTATCTAAGGTAGATAGTATATTGCATTTTTCAATTAGTTGTTGGAATACCAACTTGAATATTCCCTGTGGCCTTTATCTACTCTACATTATGGTACTTATAACAAAAGATAAATAATATGATGTTTTAAGAGATCATGAACTCAACTAGGGGTGTCAACGAGCCAAACCGACACGCAAGCTACTCGGAATCGGCTCGAAAAAAGCTCGAATCGAGCCGAGCTTAAACTAGCTCGAACCCGAGCTCAAGCGCGAGCTCACATCATGGCTCGTTTACTAAACGAGCTCGAGCCCAAGCTCCAGATATTGAGCTCGAGCCGGCTCTCGAGCCTAAACGAGCCTTTTGTTTTATATAATTTTATATATACATATTAAATATAGAGTAAATTACGCTTTTAGTCCCTGTGGTTTGGTGGTTATAACGCTTTTCATCCAATAGTTTAAAAATATCCGGTTTAACCACTGTGGTTTAAAATATGTATCAATCAAATCCAAGACACTAACTCTCATCTAACTTTTCTGTTAAGTGTATGCAAAAAGACAAAAATACCCTTGGACTTAAATTGTTACTTACACACACTCACTCTCTCCCTTCATCCTCTTCACAACCCTTTATTCCCCCTCCATCACCACCATGCCCTGTGAATCATCACCACCACCATCAATGGTGCTTCCGCAAATCATCACCAAATCTACCGTCTTTCCCACTACCAAATCCACCATACCAGACCTCCAACTCTCCACCTCCGACCTCCCCATGTTATCTTGCCACTACATCCAAAAAGGCAACCTTTTTCTCCCACCACCGTCTCCGGCCACCACCATCTCCGACCTCCAGCGAGCCCTCATAACCGCCCTCACCCACTTCCCCCCTCTTGCCGGAAGACTCACCACCGACGACAACGGCTACGTCTACATCACCTGCAACGACGCCGGAGCTCAGTTCATCCACGTCGTCGCCACCCACATCACCGTCAACGACGTTGTGTCACCGACCCATGTGCCGGATTTCGTCAAGGGATTTTTTGCGTTTGACAGAATGGTGAGCTACGGCGGCCATTTCAACCCCTTGTTGGCCGTTCAAGTGACGGAGCTTGAAGATGGTGTGTTCATTGGGTTTTCTGTTAACCACGCGGTGGTTGATGGAACATCGTAGTGGAATTTCATCAATGTGTTTGCAGAGGTCTGTAGAGGCGCCAAATTGGTCTCCAAACCACCGTCTTTCCGCCGTGACTCCGTCTTGATCTCGCCGGCGGTCCTCAATCTCCCCGCCGGAGGACCCAAAGTCACCTTCGATGAATTCGCACCATTAACAGAGAGAATCTTCAGCTTCAGTAGAGAATCAATTCTCAAATTGAAAGAAACCACCAACAATCGGAGACGATTGAATTGCATCTCCATCACCACCACCGCCACCATCGCCTCCGCCTCCATCACCACGTTAACAGTACGAAGATGATGGTGAATATGTCGCCGGCAGGCAATAGCTCTAACCGAGGGTTGGTAGTGGTGGTCGGCCGGGGGGAGGTCGTGATGTGGTCTGGTCAAAGAGGTAGAAGGTGAGGTTTAGGGTTAGGTTCAAATCTGAGCGAGTGGTGGTTGTCGGCAAGTTGCAGGTGGTGGCTGTGTGGTAGCCGGCGAGTGACGATGGCGACGTAGTCATAGGTGGTGGTTGCCGGCGGGTGGTGGCTGTGAGGTTTAGGGTTAGGTTCAATGTGGATTTAATGTTTGGTTAGTGGTGTGAGGTGGGACCCATATTTTGTTTATGTAATATGATAACACTTTTAATCCAAGGGTATTTTTGTCATTTTTAAAAAAGTTAACAGAGTAATTGGATGGAGTTAACGGTTTGGACATAATTGTGACAAATCTCAAACCATAATGGTTAAATCAATCATTTTTAAACTATTGGATGAAAATGATTATAACCACCAAACCACAGGGATGAAAAGCGTAATTTACTCTTAAATATATATATACAAATATATATTTACATAGATCATATTTTATATATATATATATATATATATATATTATGATAAAAACAATTAAATAATATATATTATGTTATATATAAAAAGTTTGATTATTAAAAATATATAAGTAATTATAAAAAATTAATAATTCAACAATAAACGAGCCGAGCCCGAGCCCGAGCCGAGCTCGAGCCTGATAATTTTTTTACGAGCCGAGCTCGAGCTTTAAAAATAAAAATATAAACGAGCCGAGCTCGAGCTTTCTAAAACTAAAACAAGCCGAGCTCGAGCCTGATAATTTTTTTACAAGCCGAGCTCGAGCTTTAGAAATAAAACTATAAACGACTCGAGCTCGAGCTTTCTAAAACTAAAACGAGCCGAGCTCGAGCCTAAGCAAGCTCGGGCTCGGCTCGTTTACACCCCTAGAATCTCAACACTTACAAGGTAATGAAGGAAACCAAAGCCTAGTTGTTCTTGTGGATCAAATACAGATCAAGGAGTTTAGAATATGCTAGTCTAGATGGTGTGATTCTATTATCTAGTTTGTAAGATGCCTGTTTGTTATAACTAGTTGTAATTGTTTGCATTATTTTTGTTTTGTTCTCCGGCGTTTCTTTGATATATAAAATGTTGTTAAAATAAATACTCATTTTCAACAAACACCTAAAATTTAAACATTTAATGGTCAAATACTTATATTTTTATATTTCATATGTAAAATATTAATTATCTTATTTTGCATAATTTGCATTTATAAGTAACATTAAACCATTCGTTTGTTGTGAGGATGATTTAAACATAACCGATTTACTACACACCGCTAATTATATAACATATAGTTCACAAAATACAAGCGTTGGACATTTATGCCCAAGTAACGCTATCTGACAACATTGACACTAAGATAAGATCCAAAAGGTTACACTATGACTAATAATCATATATAGGATGCTTCATTAGTTAAATAATACTAACACAAAATGAAAATGATTTTAAAATTATTTGGGAAATAATATAGTCCAATTAATAATAATTTTTTAATAAATTATCCAATGATTTATTTAAATAAAGTATCATTTAAATTTGTTTTTAATTAATTGTATTTAAAATTACTAACTAGTTTAGTTAATAAAATCAAGCATACATACATACATGTATGTATATATATATATATATAGAGAGAGAGAGAGAGAGAGAGAGAGAGAGAGAGAGAGAGAGACATAGAGAGAGAGATAGATAGAGAGAGAGAGACAGATAGAGATAGAGGAGAGAGAGGGAGAGAGAGAGGGAGAGGAGAGAGGGAGAGGAGAGAGGAGAGAGGAGAGGGAGAGAGAGAGAGAGAGAGAGAGAGAGAGAGAGAGAAGAGAGAGAGAGAGAGAGGAGAGAGAGAGAGAGAGAGAGAGAGAGAGAGAGAGAGAGAGAGAGAGATAGAGATACAGAGATAGAGATATAGACAGAGATAGAGACAGAGAGATAGATACAGAGACATATATATATAGACATAGAGAGATACATAGACAGATATACATATATATATATATATATATATATATATATATATATATATATATATATATATATATATATATATATATATGGTTTTGTTTATTTAATTAACTAGTTAATAAAAGTTGTTAGTTAATTAAATAAGTTATAAGTTATCAAATTAGTTGATAGATATTATAATAAACTCGATAATCATAAATGTAGTTATTACAGGTTATTATAATTAGGTTAAAACCTTAACTTAGGGCTTTAAGTTTGATGCCTATGTAAAGATAGAATATGAAATAAGAAAGGATCTTATTCTTTCAAAATTAGGGCTTTATCTAATTAGCGAATGTTACAAAGTTCCACCTCACATATCATAATTGGCTGCCACCCGAATTGTGATTAACTCCACGATAATGTATGTTGCACACCATTTGCCGATGTCGATGTACGCCATGGTCACCAGCCTCACAGTTAAGAAGCTGACCAAACACTGCTATATTTATGGTTGTGTTTTGTTTTATTGTTTTGCATGAACTTTTGGTAGACGATCTAGAGTTTGATTTGAAACAGTTCGTACTTCGCACACACAATTCTGCAATCATAAAACTTTTTACATCTAGTGAATGAAACCCAACACAACACACAATTATGTTTATTGATATGCAAATCATCTCTCGTCAGTCACCACAAGAGCTAGATGAAGCATGCGACCTTTCTCTTGAGACATGTAAGCAAACGAAGTGTCTGAATTTCATGTAAAGGTTTATAATCATGAACTGAAACACTTAGAAGTAAACATAAAAACATAAAGCCGTAAAAAATTTGAACTCCAAGCCTAACTCATTCGAAAATGTAAAAATATCAAATGATAATAATAATAATAATAATAATAATAATAATAATAATAATAATAATAATAATAATAATAATAATAATAATAATAATAATAATAATAATAATAATAATAATAATAATAATAATAATAATAATAATAATAATAATAACAATAACAATAATAACAATAAAAACAACCACAACAACACTAATAATTTTGTATCAATATAGTTTTCTAGTCATACTTAGCATGTTATTTATATTTTATAATCAAAATAAGCTAACCCCTAATTTAGATTTATGTACTCCCCCATATTGGATTTTTAGAATGACCGAGATTAAATGTCTAATAATAGTCTTAGAGATCAATACAATACTTGTGTGTCAATATTAATTCCATTCTATGTGCTCAACCTCCCAAACTATTAACCAAAAAAGGACATTCTTTCCTCCCTCAATGAAAACCATTATTCCATTTCACCATTGTTGTCACCACCACCATCATCTATCGTTCTCCGTCATTTCATGGAAGAGAGGGGACCTCCCTCCACTTCCATTCACGTCGGAGACGACTACCCCTCTAATCCAAACCACGAGTACAACCATGACCACAATCATGTTGCTAATAACCTTCGAAACGTTCGTTCAGAGAATTATGTCATCCAAGTCCCTAAAGATAGTATTTATAGAACACCACCACCGGAAAACGCCTTGTTTGTGGAACGTCACCAGAATAAGCCTTTGGAAAAACCTTCTACTCGTCCTGTCAAATATATATTGATTTCCATGATCATTTTAAAGCTCCTTATGGGGATTATAGTTTGGATTATTTTAGTCATCACCAAGAAAGACGACCCTCAATTTCACATAGAGCGTGTTCATGTCACAACAAAAGATAAAACCCCACAACAAAAACATGAATTCGACATCACATTAGCATCAAAAAACCCTAACGCACACACCATCATATTATTTGATGACCATGGGAAAACATCTTTATCTTTTAAAGATAAAAAATTCGCCAATGGTGAGTTTCCATCATCTAGACAAGACCCTGGAGATTCGAAAGAGGTTAAATTAACCCTAACGAGTTATTCCAACACAAAGTTACCTGCAGAAGTTCAAACAAACATGAATGAAGCAAATAAATTATCCCAAAAAAGTGTTGAAATAATACTCGAATTTCGGGTTCCGGTGAAAATGAAGATCTGGATATTTGAATTGAAGAGCAAGACGTTATCGATGTTGTGCCATTTGACGGTCGATAATTTGGCTAAAAATACACGTATTTTATCTCAAGATTGTGATTATTCTACAAGAGTATAGTCACAAATTGACAATCTTGATGGTGGTTTAGTGGTGATAATTTACTAATTTGCTCTTGAGAATTCCCAACGTTTAAATTACTAGGTTTTCACAGCGTTTGACTATTTTCTATATTTGTTTTCTTATAGCAACTTTAAGAAAAGAAATGTTCAACAGTGTTAGTCTTTACATGTATGTGATTGTTCTAGTATTGCAGAAATCTATATAATGTTTGATTTGGAATTTAAAACTAGGTTTTAGAGGTATTGTAGACACAGCTAAAGATAAATTTAATTCACTTGTTAATCTTCTATAATCGGCTTAGATAATGTTCCTTAGTATTGTGTATGTCTTATTGAATGTTGTTCTGGATAGTTTTGTCTTTTTTTTAAAAAAAAAGTAAAAGTATTCAATGAAATTATAATATAAATTTCATTCCTAACATGTTTGATTTGTAGAATTTTCTAAAATTAAAATGTGAGTTACAATAATAACAACTTTATTTTCGAAATGAATTAATAAAAATGAAATGAGAATGATCTCATATAGTTATTCTTATTAGGAAATTCTAACAGAATTCGGAATCAATTTCTTAGAACAAATAAATTCATTAGAAATCACAAAAATTTATATATATATATATATATAATTATGTCACATCCCGGCGGAAGCGTGAAATGTTTGGGTGTGATTTTTCGGTTCAATACGCATTGATTTTCATGACATGCCATCACAATAATAAACTAAACATAATTTTCATTAACATATAATATCGGATTACATTTATACAAAATTTAGTCTAATAGTTTAGACTTATACATTAGTAATCCTATTCTAAGTATACGTCTTTAATATTTCATTCATTAGTGGACATGAACATCCACGAAGAGGCTGAAGTCAGACAGATCAATAACCAACCATATGCACAACTTCCCTAAATAGGCGTGTCAATCACTAAACATGTTGAACGTGTACACGAGATTATAAAACATTAAGATGACCTGAAAAAACATACTTAAAATAGTCAACATAAAGTTGGTGATAACATAGGTTTATTCAACACAATCAAACTCACAACCAAACCTACTCACATGTCAAGTGATTCATAACTGTCACATACAAATCACAAAATCAAATAATATAACATCACTGGCCTCATCCGGCAGATGCAGGTTGACATATTCCTAAGTAGCGCTACCTATATTATTTGACGATTCCTCATCCGAATTAATGGTTGTGTCAATATGACAGTAATATATCAAACTTTCAAATTTGCATCAATTTCAATAAAAATAGTATGTTTTTCCCCTAAAAATTTATAAATCAAAAAATGGTCATGTTACTCACCTTAATTCCAGCCCCAAGTCAAATAATTCTCTATAAAATAATGATTTGTTAGAATAAATCTTATTTGTTTAAAATTTTCAGCATTTATCATTAATTAAGTCAACATTCCTAAACGATAGCTACAGTTATCCAAAAATCACTAAATTTTACCAGAAGTAATATTCTGAAATCTAAAGCATCTCATAAAATTTTAAATTAGTAACTCATTACAGGAAATTTACTAGAACTTTTACAAGTTTCATAATAAATGGAAGAAATATATCTCTAAATATTCCAAAATATATACAAACTGTCTCTTTCTTTATATCATAATTTATGTAAATTTTTCATGATGTATCCTATTGTTTTACTATTACTTCAAAGTTTCTTCTTATTAACTATTCTAAAATACGAAACTTTGTCATACTTATGAATTAATTCACGAAATTTATTTGCAAATTCTAATAAAATATAAGGAATATCATATAATTTTTCTAGATTTTTATTGAGTCCAGATCTTCGTTCTGAAAATTTCTTCTATTTTCTTGAATTAGTCATATAAATTAATATATTCTATATAAGTATCCCATAATTCACAGATTGTTAGTTCCAATATTTTCTAACATTTCTAAATTTTATTCCCATAATCATAGTCATTTAAGTATTTAATCTAATTTATCATGAATAACACATGTTTCAACCTTTTAAATCTTTTATTTTTATTTAAATCCTTGGTTTTTTTTATAAAATTCTCAAAAAAAATTGAATCCTTTTCTTACTGATTTTTGATAAAAATCAAGTGTTCATGAGGTGTTATGAATAACCTTGATGATTTAACTAAAGGGTTGATTATATATGTTAGTTAAACACATATACAACTTCTTAAATTGGTAAGTTATAAATTTGAGAATCAAATCTTGTATGAGGATGAAGAAAGACTAAGGAAGTTGCTAGCTAGATCCTTGATAATCCACTTGATGAGATGGCTCTTGAGCTTGGAGATTGATCACAAACTAGTTGAAGACAACTTGGTGTTATGATGTTCTTATGGATAGGAATCGGTTGGTGAGCAAAAGATGATATGGTTAATTAGGTGATGTGAAAACCGAGAGCAAGAGGGTGATGGTGGGGTGATTTGAGAATCGAGAGGGAGGGAGAGGGGCCAAGAGAAGGATGAAGGTGGCGGTTGTGGTGGTTTGCGGTTGTGGTACCCCATCGGCCGAAGGTTTCAATAAGGTGGGGATCATTATCATTAGATCTAGCTTAGGGTGATGAGGTGGTGTTTTTAGGGTTCATTAGTTGGCCTCTTAGGTGATAGATGACAAGGTTTAAAGGTGGATGAGTGTATGGTCTTGCTAGGTGTCGAACTAGGGGACTAATGACTCACTTAGTCATTAAGCTAAGGTTAGTCATATGATTAGTGATTAATTTAGTTTAGTTAATGTCCTAATGAGCCGATACTAGTGTTAAGTATGTGCTTTAGTTAGTGTTTAAGTGTTTAGGATTGGTTTAGTTTTGGTTTTTGACATAAGGTTTCTAGATGTTAACTTGATTAGTAGTGTTTGATTAAGTTTCAAATCTTAATTCATTTCACACAGATAAGAGCATTTAACATTCATGTAACTAATCACATAATCCTATGATTTGATTATCACAAAATTCATGCAAGAATTGCATATATACACACGTAAATATTTATGCATGCATGCATGTTCATGTACCATCATGCAAAAACATGAGAAATTCATATAAGGTTAATCACATAAAAAAACTTAACAATCTCTAATAAAGTGTATAAGTATATACTATCCATTTAAAGTAATTCTTAAAACGTTAGTTTTACCTAACTTTGGATTTGAGGGTTGTCACAAATGACGCTATTTTTTATTATAATATGGTTTTTCTAATCATATGTAACGTGCTATTTATATTTCCAAAACAAAAGAAACTACCACCTAATTTAGATGCATGCACCCCCTGATTGGATTTTAGAATGAACAACAAAAAATGTCTATACAATAGTCTTTAAGTTATTAATAAATGAACAACATTAATCTCATTATGTATGCTCAACATCCAAAACTATTGATATCTCAAAAAACTTTTGTTCTCTCCCTCAATGCAAACCATAATTCGATTTCCTATTGGTCTTGACCTTCTCAAATTTATTCTATCATTGTTGTTGTTGGCGTCACCATCGATGGTTCTCTACCATTCAATGGAAGAGAAGGGCCCTCCCTCCACTTCAATTCATGTCAAAGATGACTATTCGAATAATTTCAACCACCATGAACCATAAATGAATTAACAAATATAAAGCAAGACCTACTCCCTCTCATCCCAGGAATCAACCACAATCACACTACCACTACTCTCCAAAATGTTCATCCAAAGACTTATGCCATCCAAGTCGCTAAAGATAGTACTTACCGAACACCACCTACAGTAAATGCTTTACATATTGAACGCCAACATAATATGCATACAAAAAAAACCTTTTAGTGGTCTATAATATATCTATTGACTTTCATGAACATTTTAAAGATATTTTTTGAAATTATGTTTTAAACTATTTTAGTCATGATCTAGAAAGACGACCCTCAGTTTCACATAGAGCGTTTACATGTCACCACTAAAGAAAAACTTGTCAACATAAACACGATTTCAGCATTGTATTGGCTAAAAGAAACCCTAATGCACGCACCATCATAATATTTGATAATCATGGCAAAGCATATTTATCTTTAAAAGATAATAGATACGCCAATAGGAAGTTCCCATCATCTAAACAAGACCCTTGAAAGTCGAAAGATATTAAATTAACCTTAATAAGTTTTCCCAACACAAAATTACTTTTAGAAATTTAAAGAAGTATGAATGAAATCAGTAAAGAGTTCTTAAAAACATCTCTAAATTTTTTGAAGATATGAATATGGAAATGTAAAGAAAATTATTAACATCGTGCCATTTCAAGGCTGATAATTTGGCAAAGAATTCATGTGTTTTATCTTAAGATTGTGATTATTCTACAAGTGCATAGTCATAACTCACAAATTGACAATCTTGACGGTGATTCGGTGATATAGTAATTTACTAATTTACCCTTACAATTTTTGTAACATTTAGGTTACTAGTTTTTCATAGCGTTTTTAATTAATTTTGATTTTCTTTATTACTCATATCATGTTTGAGAAAATAAAATATTTTAGGTTGTAAATCTTTACATGCATGTAATTTTTCAAGTATAACTGGAATCTTTATAATGTTCGAACTTAGATATCGAATAGATAAATTTTAGTTAGCTCATTTCATGTTCTATGATCGTCTTATAGGTAATTTCACTTCCGTTTTCATATGTCTAAATGTTTTTCTCTAATTACAACGTCTAATAAGTTAGGTAATTTGTCAGAATACCAAAGGGCTTGTGGTCTAATGATATTATAAAATTTACATAATGGTGTCCCTCCCCATAAAATTAAGAGTTCGAGTCCTATGGTGGATAATGGTGTATATTTAAGAATATGATTAGATTAGTATGAATTGTTTGCCTTTCTAAAAATATATAAAGGTAATCGGTCCAAATGTGTAATAATAGGTGGTGATATATATATATATATATATATATATATATATGTATATATATATATGTGTGTGTATATATATATATATATATATATATATATATATATATATATATATATATATATATATATATGTGTGTGTGTGTGTGTGTGTATATATATATATATATATATATATATATATATATATATATATATATATATGGTTTGGTGCTATTAAGAACCCATATTAATTGTAAGAACTTATTAACTCTTTGTAAGTCATTGATTATATTTACAAACCATAAGATGATGACAAGTGTCCATGTTCCTTTTTTAGTAGAGAATGACATTTTTGACATTTCACTCATATGACAAAAGTCAGCTTTTAATTTGGTGTTGACAAGTGTCACCATCTATTTTCAAAAGATTCTATCTACTTTTTTTTAAAAGTTTACCCCCTTTATTTTTAAAACTTATATAACTTTTTATACATTGTTAGTTTTTCTATTTAAATTACACCATTAACCCGTTTCATTTTCTTCTTTAATTCCAATATAGTTTCGAAAAATTTTGAAAACTTTTTACAGAAAAAAATACTTACAGTAAATTACATCATTTTGTAATTACTTACAATGCATTACGTCAAAATACATATATAAAATCCAACAAAAATAGAACCTCATAAAATGGATTCAAATCTATTTTCAAATTCAAATCAAAACTCTAAATAAATTTTGGCTGAATGTATCATCGTTACCATCCCTATTCGTACGAAAAACACATTGCATAAACCTAAAGTAATATCAAAGTTTCAGGATTACAATAAAAAAACATAGTGTTACAATAAAGTAACAATGCAAAAAACATAAAATCAAACATAAAAACATACTTAAATCTATAAAAAAAAATTAGATTGTTATATTAATTTTGTTACACTATTGCAAAAAAAGTTCCACTCGTACATAGTTACATCTGATTACAATGTTCTACTGCATGTAGCAACCTGTAACAAAAGCATCATTTATAATTTTACACTACTGTAACTTAAAACTTGTAAATTACACAACTATAAAAACAAAAGAATAGAATTACCTCACTGCAAAAACAAAGAATACAATTTTACAATACAATATATCTGATTCATGGCATTACAGTAACAAGTTGTTATATTAAATTATTGTATTGCACTACTGTAATCTAAAGCATGTTGTAAATAAATACATATAATAAATTGCATCATATTGTAACTACATTACAATACTAAACCATGTAACTAGATTACGTAAAGAAATACATACAATAAATTATATCATATTGTAACTCTTTACAATGTTTTACTTCGAAAACATATATAAAGAAAAACAACCATAAAATCTAATAAAATGTGTTCAAACCAAAATCTATAAGCATGAGAAACACAATCTTGTTACAACAAAATTCATTAAGGAGAACACTTAGTTACAGTGAGTTACATCATACTTTAATTACTTACAATTTAAATTTTACTAGAATAGCATGTAACTTAATGTAACTAATTTACATTAATATATTTTTATTGGGTTATGTAAATTACATCATTCGTATCTCAAAAGTTATGTTTTTCTAACATCGAATTATATGAATAATCTCCCATTTACAACATAATTTTATGGGGTTATATGCATTTAGGCGCATTACAACTGTTTATGCGTTTGAGCACTGTTTGGAAGCTTGAAGACTGTTTGGGCGTTTTAGTTACATCACTGTAAACCAATGTAACCCAACGTAAAAATTAGGCGCATTACAAATGTTTAAGTGTTTGAGCACTGTTTGGAAGCTTAAAGACTGTTTGCGTGTTTTAGTTACATCACTGTAAACCAATGTAACCCAACGTAAAAATTAGGCACATTACAACCGTTTAGGTGTTTGAGCACTGTTTGGAAGCTTGAAAACTGTTTGCGCGTTTTAGTTACATCACTGTAAACCATGTAACCCAACGTAAAATTATGCGTATTACAACTATTTGGACGTTTTAGCATTGTTTCTTAATGTTACGTTAATATAAACAAGTGTAACACTAATGTAAGAAGGTGTAACGTTATGTAAAAATGTGTAACGTAAATGCAAATAGACTGTTTACCGATAAATCGTGTAATTCACCACACAATTAAAATAACTTATTTAAAGGCTAGTAACAAGCAATAATAAAAATATAAGAAATAAATTCTTTCAACATTCTGTACATTAAGTTAAAATATACAAACTCAAACCGTGAAAATACACAATTATAATAAAATTTCAACACTGTAACTTAACACTATAATTACAAATTATAACGAAAATAAACCAAAAATAAAACAAACTACACCACTAATGTTTTCAATCTAACCCATTCTGTAAACTAATATAAATCATTCTTCAAAAAATGAAAACAAGTTGAAAAATACTTTACAAAAAATTGTTAGTTGGAGTGGTGTAATATCGGGTGTAAATATTTGGTAGAGTAATGCAAAATTATATGATCTACTGTCGTTTGCAACATTACATTGGAATTAACGTTGTAACTTGTAACATGGGTTTAATGTTGTTTTGTTTTTAAAATCACGATGTAATTTAAGGTTTAATGTTGGTTAGGTTTTGCATACGAAAATGATGTAATTCACTGTAATATGTAACGTCTAGATTTTTTTTTAATATCGAGACTATACTAGAATTAAAGAGAATAATGAGACGAGTTTAATGATGTTATTTTCATAAAAAATTAATAATGTATGAAAAAATTATAAAGGCTATAAAAACAAAAGGGGTAAAAATTTTAAATAGTAAAAAAAGAATTAGGTGGAAATAGAGGAGGACATGTGTCACATTCTTGTTAAAAGCTGCTTTTTGATTAGTGAATAAAATGACCAAACTGTCCTTTGATGATCTATGCCATTGAATTGAAATCTAAATTATTTTATATTAGATCAATGGTTAGATTTAAGGTTAAAGGGTTCTTGTAATTTCATAGGGTTCTCACATGAACCCAATTCTATATATCTATATCTATATATATATATATATATATATATATATATATATATATATATATATATATATATATATATATATATATATATATATATATATATATATATATATATATATATATATATATATATATATATATGGGGTCAGAATCTTTACAGGACTTCTAAAGATCCCCCGAGAACCGCAAGAACTCATCCTAGCCATTGATTAATATAGTTTTTGTTTTTTATTTAATTTATTCGTAAAGGGTATTAAGGTCATTTTATATTTGAGTATTTATTGTTTCCTTTTTTCATTCCTTTTAATTATGTTAGTTATTGACTTTTCAAAGATGACCATTATTGCAGGGAGTTGAATTATAAACTTCTATTTATATTATCATCATCTTCAACGTTAATATAACAAACCAAAATCAAAGTTCTGGTGAAATTATAAAAATATAGGAATCATTTACATTTAATTTTTGTTTACGATGAAGATGAATTGAAGATGAGATGATGACGACAAAGAAGATGATGACGTTCATGAAGATGAAGATGGTGGCATATTTGGTTCCGGGTTTGAACCTAATGAAAATTATAGTAACATGATTTTAGTGTGTTCAAAACTGAAATCAAATCAGTTCACACTTTTGAGGTTTTTGTAATAATCGATCAAAGGGACAAATGTTCATAGCAACAAAGATGAAGACGATGATGAAGAAGATGTTGTCGTTGATAAAAATGACGATGAAGATGTAAAAGGGTTTTGATTTTTGATGATTTTGAAGATGATGAAGACGATGAAAACGTAAAAGGGTTTCGGCTTTTGATGATTTTGAAGATGATGATGACGATGAAGATGATATTAGTGATGATGTTGTCTACTTGATAATCATATTTAGGTTTGTTGTGAATCCAAGGATCGCAGACAGGAATTATTAGTGTCGATTGATGGCAAGTCAACGTTTGCGGAATCAACGTTGATTTGGTTTAATTGTTTGAAATAACTTTAAATATCAATATATGTTCAAGAACACACGTAACAAAACACAATTAATGATTAATAAGTATTTCATTAGAACATGTTAACGATTACAAATATAATGAATGAATGATATCAAAGTATGTTATGATGTGACGGCTGCTAGGGTTTGATTGAGAGACTTTGAAGTGATTGTCGTATTGCTATTGCTGTTGTTGATCAATCAATCGTCTAAACAATCGTCTTTAAATTAAAACTTAGGATCCATATATATAGACAATGATGTTTCAGTTATAGGAAACACCGAATCTCTTGAGATTTGATTTGTTTCAGTTAAGAAATCATCAGATTTCTCGGGATTCGCATAACTGCCTTGTTGACTTGTTGAATCGTAACACTTGTATTATACAAGTGTTTGGACTCCGCAGGAATATTGTCTTCCGTAGATGATTTGTTCTTCCGCAGAAGAATTGTTCTTCCGCAGAAGTCTTGTTCTTCCGAAGCAATCTTGTTCTTCCGAAGCAATCTTGTTCTTCCGAAGCAATCTTGTTCTTCACTTCTGGTTGTTCATCCGTAGAGGATCTTCGGATGTATAGTTACTTGTAAGAAATATATCTACGGAAGAACAAAATGTTCATCCGTAGATGTTTCTTACACTTGGTCAATTTCATAAATTGACCAAGTATAATGTTTGTACCTGCAACCATATATAAATCAACACACACATAAATGGGTTAACCTATATATTTAATGCATACACAATAATGAATTACAAACATTCATTAAAGATATTAATTCAAGTACTAAACCTATACATAATGAACTAGATCTACTGAACCTAGACCTAACAATACTCCCCCTTAGGCTTAGATACTTGCAATCAGTTCTTCAACACTGAAAGTTCCTTGACTCTGGCAATGATCTTATTGTAGAAGTAAGACACAGCAGTCTTCTGATCATCATACTTGTAGTTGATCTTCATCTTGCTGAACTTCTTCAGAGTCTCAAAGCTTATCCCCAGAACATCTTTCTCCGTAGTGAGTGTGTCTAACATATTGTTGTTATTCACCACTTCTAGCTCGTCTTGCTCTGAAATTTTGAGTTCTGTTACTTCATCAAAAGTTGTTCCCTTTAGCAGTCCAGCATTGAATCTTCTTCTTTTGTAGGCTTTGGCATGTAATTTGTCAATCACTTGGATCACATGGACATGTAGTAACAAATCATTTTGAGTTTTTTCATCAGCCAGCTTAGGAAAGAATTTGTCATTGAGGTACGAGGTGTAGCTGGGGTCAAGTAATTTGATTTTCACAGGATCAAAAATCTTGATCCTGTCATCTTTCTTGTTTTCAGCATTTCTTAGCAGAACCAATTCCTTTGTCTTCTCAACATAACCCCATTCAGTGATAGGGTATGTGAATTGAGTCCCTTCAATGCATTTGATTGCTGCTTTATTTCTACTTTTGTAGCCAACCCTCTTCAAGAATTCATCATCTACATATTCTGAGGCATTGGACTTGTATCTTTTGAGTCCTTTGATTCTCTTCTGATGCTCTACATCTTCTCTTTTAGCTTCTATGAGTACATCATCTTTAAATTTAGTCTTGAGCTTTCCCACTAGAGTTGAGAAGTCTCTTCCTCTAGGGTGAATTGGATAATTGCAGATGATCAGGCTTTGAAGATCTTTGATGTCATTCTCTGACAGACTCACCACTAAAAGTAAATCATGGAAGTATTCAACTCTTCCAGATGTTCTTTTAATAATAGCACAATTCCAGTCTGGATCATATTTCCAGGCCATGATCCTGTTCTCTTCCACAGAACTGGGAGTTGTGAGGTGGTCTATTAGTGGTATCAGAGTGGACTTCTGTTCAGTTATCTCCTTCATTGTAGTCCTAAGTGGCCATACTTTTCCCGGTATTACTTCTCTTGGATCTCTGATCAATTTGTCCTTCCCTTTGTGCTGATCTTTAGATTCAACAGTTATAGGTTCAGCAGGAAGTTTGCTTTGTTGCTCATAGGATGGATGTGGAGCTTTAGTTCTGAATTTTACACCAGTATCCAGTTCAACTTTCATCACATGCTCCATCATCCTTCTAAGTTCTCCTACTGACCTTCCCTTAAGCTCATGTGGTTTGTAGTTATGGCCTTGTAACTAGCAAGTCATGTTGTATTTGCTCAGCTTAGCTGTGTCACAATGTCCCAACTCCTTCTTTGTCTTCTGGATGGATTGAAAGGTGCTGAAAGCTTCATAGTCATAATTTGGAATCATAAAGCATGCAAGCTCAAATTCTTTCAACAGACTCTTCATCTCAGTCATGTTTAGCCTTTCAACCATGTCATAAGGGAAACCATGATTTATGATTGTCATGAACATGGTCGATTCAGGTCTCTCTTCTAATATGTCTTTTGTAGTCAGAAGATCATCAGCCTTTGAGACTTCCTTATCTGGTGGAGAGTCTTCATTGATCAGCTCTTTCCACTGTTCATCATTGTCATCATCCTGATGAGAGATAGACTTCACAGTAGATAAATCTATTGAAGGTGTGTGTTCAGGAGATGTGAGCTTTTGTTTCTTGGAAGAACTTTCATTAATAGTCCTCTTCTTCTCTGCAGTACCAAGATACTTTCTCTTCCTTGAGTATAGAATTAGCTCTTTTGATGCCTCAGTAGATTGTTTTGTTTGAACAGTTGAAACACTAGCATTAGACTCTAATGTACAGATCTTCATTTTGAGCTGCTCAATCTCTTCTTCTTTTCTTTTTATCACATTTGACTGAGCAGACATAGTGTTATTTGCTTGTTCAAGCTTCATCATCATCCTTTCTTTTTCTTCCTTTTCAGTTTCTGTTGACTCTTTAAGCTCAGACTCCTTATCAAGTAAAGCATCAATGACTTCCTTGTCGCATTGAGCATCTTCTCTCAGCCTTTTTATTCTAGCTTGTTGTTTCATCAACTCTTCATCCTTTTCTCTTATCACTCCCTTCAGCTCTTGTATTCTTTGCTTTCTTTTGTTTGATTTTAGCACTAGCTTGTTATACTCAGCAACCAGATAACTCTTGCTGACAGGGATATCATTATCACTTAGATCATATTTATTGTAGGCAATTATATCAACATAGTCTGCTTCTTCTTCTTCTTCCTGATGTTGAGCATCAATCTCATCATCTTTAACTTCTTCCGGGTCTACACTTGCAGAGCTTGAACTGGGCTCAATGGCTTGATCTACAAGTTCTTGATGAGGTTGTTGTTGTTGTTGATGATCAGTCACTGGAGATACTTGTTCAGTTTCATTTGAGAGTACAGGGGATTCAGTTTTGGATAATGACAGTTTAATTGTACTTCCTTGTGAGACTAACTCTGTCTCCCCAATGTAAATACTCTCAGTGGCTGAATTTTCTGGATTTGGAGGTTGTTGATAAAGTTGCATTTGAAGCTGATTTGGTGATTGGGGTTGGATGGGAGAGATTGGTTCTGTATTTTGACTGGCTGGAGATTGTGGTTGGGGTGTTTGTTGTTGATTTGGTGATTGATGGTGGATAGGTGGGATTGGTTCTGTGTTTTGGCTGGCTGGAGATTGTGGTTGGGGTGTTTGTTGTTGATTTGGTGATTAATGGTGGATAGGTGGGTTTGGTTCTGTGTTTTGGCTGGCTAAAGATTGATGATGTATGGGTGATGTATCTGGTGAGTGAGTGTCTTGAACAGAGTTGGTTGGAGAGTTCTCTTGTTCATCTTCCCACACAAGCTCTTGAGAAATATTTGCAGTAGCATCAACCACATGTGCAAACATGTCCATGTCACCTCCTTCATATTTCCCAGAAATTTTGTTCAGAACAGATCTGCCAAGGTGTGCTTGAATAAGCACACCACCATCCACAGAAGTTCCAGGCAAATCCGCATTAATGATTAGTTGAAGAAACCTTGGAAACATATACATCCTATCAACCTTCTGCACTTTAATGTGATCACATAGACAGTTGAAGATATACTTTGAGTAATTGTAGGTTCTTTCCTAAAAAATACCAATGATGCCGGAGGAGATATGTCTTAAAAATCTATCAAGCCCAGATTTTCTGTTTGAAATGCACTTCAGATATGTGTGACAGAGAAATATGTATGGCTTACAGAGTCTTCCTTTCTTGATTTCTCCTTTTTCAAAATCACCATCATACCCCATCATGAGAAAAACTTTCTCTATGTATTCGTTTTCGAACACATCAGGGTGTCCGGCTTCAACATCTCCCAACTCAAGAACCCTTCTTATTGTTTGTTCATCAATTCTCAGCCTTCGATATTTAACATCAGCAACAATACCTTCACCATCTTCTTCTACATATGCAGAGTTCTAGAAATCGGTGATATGTGATTGATAAATCACAGGCTCTGCTGATAGGGCATAGAACAGCCTCGATCTTCTTGGATATCTGATAATTTCTTGACACCCTTCTGAAACAAGATCATCAGGGTTTAAGAAGGCACACACATTGTGTTCTCTCGCAAATCGATTATCCATCTGTTCATAAGAAAAAGAGTTCGTTAAAATCATATTATTGATATGAGAATACGAACAGTTGTGAGATAAAACAAGAATCAAATGGTTCATTCTTGAATATTACAACATGTTTACCTTAATAACAGCGGATTAAGAACACAGATATATGTTTGTTTAATGTTTTGATTTGGTGAAATTTGAATGCTGAGGAAGTGGGAAAAAGTTTGTTGAGAGTGAGTTTTTCTAGGTCTGAAAAGTGAGCTGAAAAAGCGAATAATGAATTTGAGAAGTCAAACCACATCATTTATACTCTCAGACACATTAATTTATCTCATTTATTAAGTGGGACCCTCAATGTATATTTCCGCAGAACATCTACGGATCAACAACATCTGCTGATGATGTGTAACTTATATTTTTTCTAGATTACCAAACTGTAAAATTAAATTACATTTGTTGATCTTTATTCATCCATAGTTTACCAATCTACGGATAAACATTTAAGATTTCCACATTGTAGCTTCTGCTGATACTTAAAATAGCACAATGCAGAGAGATATTGTTGTATGTATGGTCCAAGTCCCTTGGTTAGAACCATTTATTGCTTTAGGACCTTGTTGGCTTTGTATACATGGCAATTTAGCACAAGAAAGTTTAAAAAGATTTTTACTAAAATTTTCATGTATCCAGAAGCTAAGATGATGCTCAGATTCCAATTCCTTCAAATTGATAATGAGATAGACATTGCTGCTGATTGAGAAACTTAACTTCATGTATTATACTCCCCCTAAATTTGTGATTAATGGTGAACTTAAGCATTTATCATAAATTTTTTTAAGAGGAATAACATGATTTTTTAACTGTATGATAATGATCAGATATATATACACATATGATGGGATCATACTATAATACTAAGCCTCTTCCTGATGAGTTATTTTGTTGATTTGATACCTGAACAAGTTCTGATTGCAAGTATATTGTCCACATAAATCCATACAAGAGCTCGTGTATCAACTAGGCATGTTGATTATCATGTTTTCATATTGATTTGAAAATAACTGTTATGGGCTTCATATTCAATTCACAAAGGTTTTGTCCTCCCTTTGCGAGTCCAATCATCACTTTTTCACACTTAAGAACTATGTACTTTAAGTTATAAGATCTATCTTGAGATGCATTTGGCATCTCATTGATGCAATGATGTAAAAGCTCAAGATAATATACAGTTGATCACATAGGATTCTTTTGATAGCTTAGATATGATCATCAACAGGTCACCGGGGCTTTACTCACGTAAAACAAAGGTTCCTTTAACCCAGGTCTTTGTTTACACAAAACAGAGGGATGATGAGGATCATGATCTTTTCACCTTTTGTAACTGATATTCAGTGTGGTGATCATACACCCAGGTGTTTGTTCACACAAAACAGAGGGAGTATGATTTGCAAAGATAGATATTATAAAGTGTTTTACATAGTATGTTTAGATGAGTGATTTGATCACATTAGAATAAGACTCACTTTGTGTTCTCAAAATGAAGTTTCCCACAAACAATCATTTTAGCATTATGTTTGGCATGCACTCAGTTTAGTTTCCACTCAAGATGAATCTACTCACATATCAAGTAACTTGCTGAGATTTATTGTTATTTATGTATTCAGGAATAAGCAAAGCTATAGTGTACTATCATTTCCCATACATATGTCATGCTGAAGCATCATTACACACAGTATTTTGTTTGTTTAAACTCAATTAATCTAAGTTAATCATGCCCAGAGACTCAACCAGAAAGTTAAATCTGACTGAATCAAAGGCTTTAGTGAATAAATCAGCAAGCTGATTTGATGTATCCATTTTGACTAACTTAATCAAACCCTTTTCTGAGCAATCTCTCAGAAAATGATATCTTATCTCAATATGTTTTGTTTTACTATGTTGCACAGGATTAGTAGTGATAAACATAGCTGCAGAATTGTCTATATAAATTGAAGTTTGAAGAAAGTTGTAACCATAGTCAAGCAATTGGTTTTGCAACCAAAGAACTTGAGAGCAACCAGCTGAAGCAGCGATGTACTCAGCCTCAGCTGTGGATACAGAAACATTGGTTTGTTTCTTGCACTGCCATGATACTAGCCTTGGTCCAATGAATTGGCATCCACCGGTTGTTGATTTTCTGTTACTGTTACATCCACCATAGTCACTGTCTGAGTATGAGTAGAGTGTAAAGTCTCCATCCTTTGGATACCAAAGACCAAGTCCTGGTTTTCCTTTGAGGTATCTGAAAATTCTTTTTACAGCATTGAGATGAGACTCCTTGGGATCAGATTGGGTACCTAGCACATACACACACAGCAAACATAATATCAGGTCTACTGGTAGTTAAATACATAAGTGAACCTTTCATTGATCTATATAATTTTTTATCAATAGATTTTCCAGAAGGATCAGGAGTAATCTTATCAATTGTTGATGCTGGTGTTTTGCATGAGGATACTTCAGCAAGATTGTATATCTTCAGAATTTGATGTATTTATTTTTCTTGGTTGATGAATATCCCATCTGATTTTTGATGAACTTGAAGGCCAAGGAAGAAGGTTAATTCACCCATTGAGCTCATCTAAAATTCAGATTTCATCAGCTCTTCAAAATTCACACACAATCTCTTATTAGTTGAACCAAATATAATGTCATCAATATATATTTGAACTACTAAGAGATCTTGATGTTCTTGTTTGAGAAAGAGTGTCTGATCAATAGTTCCTTTATTGTAGCCATGCTTGAGCAAGAAATATGATAGTGTTTCATACCATTTTCTTGGTGCTTGATAAAGACCATACAAGGCTTTATCTAGTTTGTATACCCTATGGGGATAATGAGGATCTTCAAAACCAAGGGGTTGTGACACATAAACTTCCTCATCAATCTTCCCATATAAGAATGCACACTTGACATCCATCTGATACACAATAAACTTCTTATATGATGCATAAGCCAGAAACACTCTTTTGGCCTCAATTCTTGCAACTGGTGCAATCAACCTTGAGTGTATCCTTGTGCAATCAATCTTGCTTTGTTTCTTACAATAATCCCTCTATCATCCATTTTGTTTTTGTATAGCCATCTTGTTCAAATAGGATGTTGACGTTTAGGCAAATCAACAAGAGACCACACTTTTTGCTTTCTGAACTAGTTGAAGCTCTTCTTGCATAGCTTCAATCCAGCTATTGTCTTTTAAAGCAGCAGTGATGTTTGGAGGCACCACTTGAGAAAGAAAACAACTGAAGAGACAAAGGTTGGCAGTACCA
The DNA here is from genome assembly GCA_025215565.1 of Flaveria ramosissima. Taxonomy (NCBI): domain Eukaryota; kingdom Viridiplantae; phylum Streptophyta; class Magnoliopsida; order Asterales; family Asteraceae; genus Flaveria; species Flaveria ramosissima. Next base: position 15,737,118 of record CM046043.1, on the reverse strand, counting down.
CTTTGGCTCCTTGTAGTTGTCTTGGGTTTGTCAACAGAGTCTAAAATAGTTACTCCTTCATGAATAAGTTTTGAAGTTTCAGTTTTAGATTTGGTTGATTCATTCTGATTTGTTTTAGATGAGGATGTGTAACACCCGGAAATTTATTATTTTGAAGCAGACGAAGAAAGAAAAGAAATAAAGTCCAAAGTCGAGGGACCAAACTCGCCAACGAAGAAAAGTCGGGAAATGTGGTGATATGTGTAGGGAGAGGGCAGCCCACTCTCCCCACACTTCACAAAATTCAGCCACCAAAGAAGAGAGAAGAGAGAAAGAAGAGAAAAAGAGAGAAAAGGGTTGATTCGGGTGATTCGGGTGTCCAAATCCGTCGAGTAGCAAGCCAAATCGAAGCTCTTGTCTTTGTGCTCGATTGTGTGAGTTCTAGGACCCCACTTTTACTTGTTTTCAACTGATTTTGGGGCTGGAAGATGTCAAAAACCCGTTTTTATGTGTGTGTGTGCTTGACCCATTTGGGTGTGATGTGTATGGTGTGTTTAGAGTATGATTTCGGGCTTGTGTGTGCTTGTATGGTGTTAAGGTATGCATTCCTAAGGTCCAGGAGGGTTGATTTAGGCTTAGAATGGGTTTGGATGAGCTTGGAGGCCGAAAATGGCAGATTGGGTTCGGGATGAACTCCATTCTGCATCAGCTAGGGCTAGGCGACCGAATGAAGGCCATACGGCCGAATGAGGGCGATTGGAGGTTCATTCGCACGATTGGGACTCAGTCGCACGACTGGGAGTCCAGTCGCATGAGGGGTGTGCGACTGAGGCTTCAGTCGCATAAAGGCTTAGTCGCATGAGTCCATACGCATGAGGTTAGTCGCATAGGTGCCCATTCGTAGTAATCCCATTCGCACAAGGTCCATACGCACGATTGGATGTTCATTCGCATAGATGTCCATCCGCATGAGTCCAGTCGCATGATGTTCAGTCGCATGGAGGCCATGCGACTGAAGAGTGTCCATACGCCCGAATAGGGCTGTTGCACTCGAAGGAATGTGTAGTTTGACTTCTGGCCTTCGGGGGAAAGGTGCAGATGTAAGTTTTGACGTAAAGTAACTCGTAAGAGCATGTAAGAGGATGATTATGGCTTTAGAGAGCATGTAGGGCATGATGATGATGATGATGATGTTGCATGTTTATCCATGTTATGTATGTATGATGTCGCCCTGTATGATGATGATGAATGTGTATGATATGTTCCTTATTATGATGTATGCTTATCTTTCTTGTGGCTTTACATGTCCTATTAATGAATGAATGAATGAATGAAGTATTATGTAATGTAAAGCGAAAGATAATGAAAGAGGAACATGAAGTAAGAATGCATGCATTAATGAACGATGAATGAATGAATGAAAGGCTTGCAAGCATATATATTGGGGTGAGCGACTTTGTGTTGCAAAAGACTCGGATGAAGTGCAATCATTTAGATTGCCTATGAGGTGAGCAACCTTGTCGTTGCAAAAGACTCGAGTAAGAGCTATCGTGACGTTGCCTTGGGGTGAGCAACCTTGTTGTTGCAAAAGACTCGGATAGCTTGCTATCGTGATGGGCAATTGGGGTGAGCAACCTTAGGGGTGCAAAAGACTCGGATAGCGAGCAATCATTGAGATTGCCATTGAGGTGAGCGACCATGTTGTCGCAAAAGACTCGGAAGACAGAATGAACGAAAAGAATGGAAGATAATGAATGAGATGAAAGATAATAATGAAATTATCTGTGTATACGTATGTTGCATGATCGCATGATAAAGGAACGGTTTTTTTTAATGAAAGTAAAGTATGTTTTAATATTAAAACTAGAACTCACTCAGCAACGCTGACTTTTATTGCATTTTCCAGTTGGCAGGTAATGATTGCTGAGGATGGCACGGCAAGGCTACTCCGCTCTTTTGGGATGGCATCCAATTATATAGCTTTTGTGATGTAATGCAAACATAAATTTTGTAACCAGATAATGATGTATTACTTGGCAAAAGTAATTATAATGAAACGTGATGTCATTTTTGAATGTTTCCGCTGCAATGATTTCTTAATGTAATGTAATTATATGTTTTATGTGCGATGAATGACCAACTGTAAGCGTCCCGGGAACGGGGCTTTACAAGTTGGTATCAGAGCCAAAGTTTAAGTGAAATGGGTAAATTTTCAAAATAAACCTTAACTTAAACTGAGAATGGGACGAATGGGGAATGGGATGCCAAACTGAGTAGCTGCGTGCCATCAGGTATTTTCTTAAAGTTAACCGGTTTTATGTGCGCATGGTATATGTTATGTGTTGTATGTAGATTTGAATACTGATGTAGTCAGGACAGGTAATACTTGGGGTATGAAGAGTACAGTAAGTGGCTAATCACAACTGGCCACTGTAATTAGGGACTTACTATACTTGACATAAACTGAGTTGTTTCCTTGAATGACCGTGTTGGTGTTTGAATCTTTCAGTGTGTTAGAGAATGGCTGGTGGTAGATCTTCTAGAGCTTCTAGGGGTGGAGGCCGTGATGGCCCTGTTGCTGAACCACGCCCTAAAAGAGGAAGGCCTAGAGCTGAGAAAGAGGTTCCTGCAGAACCTGAGACTCCTCATCCAGAAACTGGGGATGAGAGTGCGAACTTGAGGGCCTCGGTAAAGGAGGCTGTTGTTGAGGAAGTACACCAGGTCATGCAGACAATCTTACCGTCTGTGGTGACCGAAGTCATCAAGGCTGTGAAGGAAGGGGAAAGGAAGGAGAGAAACCGGGCCTCGGGGGAGCGACCGGAGCCTGAAACGATTTTCTCCGATAATGAGGAAGAAGAGGAAGAGGAGCCGGTGCGGGAGGTGGCACGAGGCTGTAACTACGGGGTATTTATGAGATGCAAACCCCCTACTTTTGACGGTAATGGCAATGCTGCCGCTGCTCACCGATGGGTGAGAGAAATGGAGGCTGTTCTCGACATCAGCGAGTGCCGAGAAGATCAGAAAGTCAAGTTTGCCACCCACTCCTTCGTGGACTCGGCACTATGCTGGTGGGACAACATTGTCCAAGCAGAGGGTAATCGGGCGATCGGGCGAATGAGGTGGCCCGAACTGAAGAAGATGGTGATCGAGGAGTTTTGTCCTCATCGGGAAATGGATAAGGTTGAGAGGGAGTTTCTGCAACTGGAGGCGGGAACCATGACACACCAACAGTACACCACGAAGTTCAACGAGATGGCACGTCTGGTGCCGGATCAAGTGACACCTCTGTCCCGAAAGATCAAGAGGTATATACAAGGTTTGCCAGCGGACATTCGCAGGCACCTGATCGCCGCCCGGCCGAGCACGTTTAGGTTGGCGGTGGATTTGGCGGGAAGATTGTATGATGAGAGGAAGGTGGTGGTGACTGATGGTGGTAGGAAGAGCGGTGGTGACCGGAACTGGCAGGGGAAGAAGTTTGGTCGGGGTAATGCCTCGACGGGTAATAAGAAGGCACGGGTGGATGATCGCCGTGTGGTTATGTCTGGTGCGGGATCGAGAAGGTGTGGTAAATGTGGACGGGAGCATAGCGGGGAGTGCAGGTTTGGGTCGAACTTGTGCTTCAGGTGTGGAAAGGCGGGGCACATGGCAAAGGACTGTCGTGCGGTCCGATGCTTTAACTGTGGTGAAGAGGGTCACGTGCTCAAAGATTGTAAGAAGCCGAGGGCTGAGAGTTCAGGGGCAAAGAGGACGGGAGGTGATGGACCGAGGGCGAGCGCCAGGGCATTCACCATGACACAGGAGGAAGCTAGAACGGACCCTGATGTCGTGTCCGGTACGTTTCTGGTAAACCAAACTTTAGCTTCTGTGTTGTTTGATTCTGGTGCGAGTAGGAGTTTTATTTCTGCTGCTTTCTGTGCTAAGCTGCCTGTTAGTAGTAGATGTGTTGATGCGCCCTTTGATGTAGAAACTGCCATAGGTAAGTCTACCAGGATTTCTGAGATGATAGAGAATTGTGATGTGGAGCTCGAGGGTCATAAGTTTCCTGTTAGAACGTTTGTGATGACCTTAGGTGGTTTTGATTTGGTTCTTGGGATGGATTGGTTAGCGGACTTCGAGGCGAACATTGTGTGTCGCAAGAAGATGATTCGGTTGTCGGCGCCTGATGGTAGTTCAGTGACGGTGTATGGTGATCGGGTTGCTACGATTCCGAAAGTGATCTCGATGGCGGTGGCGGGAAAGTGTATGAGGCGTGGATGTAGTGCCTACTTGGCCTATGTAAAGGATGTGGATACGCCAACACCACAACTAGCCGATGTACCGGTTGTGTGTGACTTTCCAGATGTGTTTCCAGAAGATTTATCAGGAGTGCCACCTGACAGAGAAATCGAGTTTCAGATTGATCTGATACCGGGTGCCCAACCTGTCGCCAAGGCACCATATCGGTTGGCTCCGACCGAGATGAAAGAGTTGATGGAGCAGTTGCAGGAGTTGCTTGATAAGGGGTTCATTAGACCGAGTATCTCTCCTTGGGGTGCTCCGGTCCTGTTTGTAAAGAAGAAGGACGGTAGTATGAGGATGTGCATCGACTACCGCGAGCTGAACAAGTTGACAGTGAAGAACCGATACCCCTTGCCGAGGATAGATGATTTGTTTGATCAGCTTCAGGGTGCCAGTTGGTTTTCAAGAATAGATCTTCGATCTGGTTACCATCAGTTGAAGGTGAAGGAGCAGGATATTCCTAAAACAGCTTTCCGTACGCGCTATGGTCACTACGAGTTTCTTGTCATGTCCTTTGGCTTGACCAACGCGCCAGCTGCTTTTATGGATTTGATGAACCGTGTGTGTCGGCCTATGTTGGATAAATCAGTGATTGTGTTTATTGATGATATCCTGATTTACTCGAGGAGCGAAGCAGAGCATGCCGGTCACATTCGGGAGGTTCTAGAGACGTTGAGAAGGGAGAAGTTGTATGCAAAATTCTCCAAGTGCGCGTTCTGGTTGCGCGAAGTTCAGTTCTTGGGTCACGTGGTGAATCCCGACGGGATAATGGTGGACCCGGCGAAAGTGGAGGCGGTTATGCAATGGAAGTCACCAAAGACGCCATCCGAGATTCGTAGCTTCTTGGGTTTGGCGGGCTACTATAGAAGATTCATCCAAGACTTCTCTAAGATTGCTTCTCCACTGACTAAGTTGACCCGAAAAGATGTGAAGTTTGTATGGGGTCAAGCTCAAGAGAAGGCGTTTGAAGAATTGAAGGCGAGATTGACTCAAGCTCCTGTTCTGTCGCTACCCGATGGAAGCGAAGATCTGGTGGTTTACTCCGATGCTTCTTACTCGGGGTTGGGGTGTGTGTTAATGCAGAGAGGAAAGGTTATAGCCTATGCATCCCGACAGTTGAAGGTTCATGAGGTCAATTATCCTACTCATGACTTGGAGCTAGCAGCCGTGGTCTTTGCATTAAAGATTTGGAGGCACTACCTCTACGGGACAAAGTGCACCATATTCACTGACCACAAGAGTCTGAAATACTTCTTTGAGCAGAAGGATTTGAACATGAGGCAGAGGCGGTGGTTGGAACTTATAAAGGATTATGATTGTGAGATCCACTACCATCCGGGCAAGGCCAACGTGGTGGCTGATGCCCTTAGCCGGAAGGAGAGGCCCGAGCCGATTCGGGTGAAAGCCTATCAGTTGATCATGACCTCTGATGTAATGAAACAGGTTAAAGAGTTTCAAGATGAGGCACTGAAAGAAGATCATCTTAACTCTGAAAGGATGAGAGGTCTGGTTGGAGAATTGGGTGAAAACACGCTCGGTGTTAGAACTCGATTTGATCGTGTGTGGATTCCTCGTTTTGGGGATCTACGGATGAAGATTATGGATGAAGCTCACAAGACTCGGTACTCCATTCATCCTGGTGCCACAAAGATGTACCATGATATGAAGAAAGATTATTGGTGGCCGGGTATGAAGCGCGATGTGGTGAAGTACGTGAGTAAGTGCCTTACTTGCTTACAGGTGAAGGCCGAGCACCAAAAGCCGTATGGGAAGATACAACCTTTGGATATACCGGAATGGAAGTGGGAGCACATCACCATGGATTTCATTACAAAGCTGCCGCGTACCCCGAAAGGGTATGATGCCATATGGGTGATAGTTGATCGTTTGACGAAGAGTGCTCACTTTCTACCGATCCGCGAGACATATTCATCTGAGAGGTTGGCCGATCTGTTCATCAAGGAGATTGTGACTCGTCATGGTGTACCGGTGTCTATTGTGTCGGATCGCGACACCCGGTTTACATCTAAATTCTGGAAGAAGTTCCACGATGCTATGGGGACGAGGTTACACATCAGCACGGCTTATCATCCCCAGACTGATGGTCAGTCCGAAAGGACCATTCAGACGCTGGAAGACATGCTTCGGGCATGTGTGATTGATTTTGGTGGAAGTTGGGATGACCACCTACCGTTAGCTGAATTCTCATACAACAACAGTTATCACGCCAGCATTGGCATGCCTCCATATGAGATGCTATACGGTAGGAGATGCAGAACACCCGTTTGTTGGGGTGATATTGGTCAGAAGGAATTGGGAAGCGTCGAGGTAATCGAGGCTACGACCGAGAAGCTTGAGAAGATCAAAGCCTTCATGAAGGCGGCTAAAGATAGACAGAAGTCGTATGCTGATAAACGACGCAGGCCGATTGAGTTCCAGGTGGGTGACCGGGTTATGTTGAAGGTCTCACCTTGGAAGGGTATCATTCGCTTCCGAAAGCGGGGCAAGTTGAGCCCAAGGTATATAGGCCCTTTCCGAATCATTGCTCGAGTAGGAGAGGTGGCCTATAGACTGGAGTTACCAGATGAGTTAAGTGGAATTCATCCGACATTCCATGTATCTCATCTAAGGAAGTGCTTAGCAGATGAAGATATGATTGTCCCATTGGAAGATATCGAAGTAGATGAACGGCTCAATTATGTGGAGCAACCAGTGGCAATCATCGATCGCAAGGAGAAAAGGCTAAGGAATAAAGTGGTTCCTCTTGTGCGTGTACAGTGGAAGCACAGGAAGGGATCCGAGTCAACGTGGGAGAATGAGGAAGAAATGAGACAGCATTATCCACGTTTGTTCGAGGAATGACAGGTTTCGGGGACGAAACCTATTTAAGGGGGGTGGACTTGTAACACCCGGAAATTTATTATTTTGAAGCAGACGAAGAAAGAAAAGAAATAAAGTCCAAAGTCGAGGGACCAAACTCGCCAACGAAGAAAAGTCGGGAAATGTGGTGATATGTGTAGGGAGAGGGCAGCCCACTCTCCCCACACTTCACAAAATTCAGCCACCAAAGAAGAGAGAAGAGAGAAAGAAGAGAAAAAGAGAGAAAAGGGTTGATTCGGGTGATTCGGGTGTCCAAATCCGTCGAGTAGCAAGCCAAATCGAAGCTCTTGTCTTTGTGCTTGATTGTGTGAGTTCTAGGACCCCACTTTTACTTGTTTTCAACTGATTTTGGGGCTGGAAGATGTCAAAAACTCGTTTTTATGTGTGTGTGTGCTTGACCCATTTGGGTGTGATGTGTATGGTGTGTTTAGAGTATGATTTCGGGCTTGTGTGTGCTTGTATGGTGTTAAGGTATGCATTCCTAAGGTCCAGGAGGGTTGATTTAGGCTTAGAATGGGTTTGGATGAGCTTGGAGGCCGAAAATGGCAGATTGGGTTCGGGATGAACTCCATTCTGCATCAGCTAGGGCTAGGCGACCGAATGAAGGCCATACGGCCGAATGAGGGCGATTGGAGGTTCATTCGCACGATTGGGACTCAGTCGCACGACTGGGAGTCCAGTCGCATGAGGGGTGTGCGACTGAGGCTTCAGTCGCATAAAGGCTTAGTCGCATGAGTCCATACGCATGAGGTTAGTCGCATAGGTGCCCATTCGTAGTAATCCCATTCGCACAAGGTCCATACGCACGATTGGATGTTCATTCGCATAGATGTCCATCCGCATGAGTCCAGTCGCATGATGTTCAGTCGCATGGAGGCCATGCGACTGAAGAGTGTCCATACGCCCGAATAGGGCTGTTGCACTCGAAGGAATGTGTAGTTTGACTTCTGGCCTTCGGGGGAAAGGTGCAGATGTAAGTTTTGACGTAAAGTAACTCGTAAGAGCATGTAAGAGGATGATTATGGCTTTAGAGAGCATGTAGGGCATGATGATGATGATGATGATGTTGCATGTTTATCCATGTTATGTATGTATGATGTCGCCCTGTATGATGATGATGAATGTGTATGATATGTTCCTTATTATGATGTATGCTTATCTTTCTTGTGGCTTTACATGTCCTATTAATGAATGAATGAATGAATGAAGTATTATGTAATGTAAAGCGAAAGATAATGAAAGAGGAACATGAAGTAAGAATGCATGCATTAATGAACGATGAATGAATGAATGAAAGGCTTGCAAGCATATATATTGGGGTGAGCGACTTTGTGTTGCAAAAGACTCGGATGAAGTGCAATCATTTAGATTGCCTATGAGGTGAGCAACCTTGTCGTTGCAAAAGACTCGAGTAAGAGCTATCGTGACGTTGCCTTGGGGTGAGCAACCTTGTTGTTGCAAAAGACTCGGATAGCTTGCTATCGTGATGGGCAATTGGGGTGAGCAACCTTAGGGGTGCAAAAGACTCGGATAGCGAGCAATCATTGAGATTGCCATTGAGGTGAGCGACCATGTTGTCGCAAAAGACTCGGAAGACAGAATGAACGAAAAGAATGGAAGATAATGAATGAGATGAAAGATAATAATGAAATTATCTGTGTATACGTATGTTGCATGATCGCATGATAAAGGAACGGTTTTTTTTAATGAAAGTAAAGTATGTTTTAATATTAAAACTAGAACTCACTCAGCAACGCTGACTTTTATTGCATTTTCCAGTTGGCAGGTAATGATTGCTGAGGATGGCACGGCAAGGCTACTCCGCTCTTTTGGGATGGCATCCAATTATATAGCTTTTGTGATGTAATGCAAACATAAATTTTGTAACCAGATAATGATGTATTACTTGGCAAAAGTAATTATAATGAAACGTGATGTCATTTTTGAATGTTTCCGCTGCAATGATTTCTTAATGTAATGTAATTATATGTTTTATGTGCGATGAATGACCAACTGTAAGCGTCCCGGGAACGGGGCTTTACAGGATGATTCTGCTGAATGTGATGTTGATGAAGTAGGTTCCTGATTCTTAATTTCTGCTTGATTCAAATCAACTTCATTTGTTTGAGTCTTTTGTTTTGATAATGAAACTTTAAATGTCTCACTATCTTTTGTTTTTGAAAGAGGTATTTGAATTCCCTTTTCAAATTTATCAAAAAATAAATCATCATCCTTTGATTCCTTATCAGTCAAATCTACCCTTTTGTGGGGTGTTTTTGACTGCTGACCAGTTGTTCTTTTCTTCAATGGATGAGCACTTGATGATATTTTGTCCTTTGATTTTGACTTTGATTTCAGATCAGGCTTCTTTAGTTTTGAACCTTTTTCACAGTCAGTATCCGTTTCAGACTTATCTGACTCTTTCTTCTTTGTGCCTTTTGTTTTGTTCTTTTTATTGAAATAACATTCCTGAGTGGAATGATTATTTTTGTTACAGATGGCACAATGTTTGTTGAAGTAACATTCAGCTGTCATGTGATTGTTCATATTGCAAATAAAACAGTAGCTACTGAAGTAACATTCTTCAGTATTGTGATTTCTCATGTCACACCATTTGCAATATTTTCCATCTGATTCTTTTTTAGAATCATTCTTATGGTTTGCTGACTTTTGATGTTTCTCTTTCTTCTTCAGCTTTGGATGTGCTTCTTCTCTTTCAACTTTATGTTTCTGATTGATTGTTACCGAATTCCTCTTCCGTAGATCATCTGCTGAAGTTTTCTTTTTCCGTTGATGATCTGCTGATAACTTTTTCTTTCCTTTTTCCTTGGATCTCTCTCTTTCCTTGGTGATAGCAGATTCATCGTTCAATTTCTTGGAAGAGTCTTGTTGCTGGCTTAGTTCTTGAAGACCTTCATTCAATTGAGCTATTCTCTTGCAAATGGTCTTCAACATGTTTCTTTGTTTAGGAGGATATGGCAACTTTGTTTCTTCAAGCACTTTTGGAATATTTGTTTTAATATGAACATTCTTACCAGTGGTTATTTGATCAACATCATGTTCATCAGAATCATCCAAGTCATCACAATTATCATAATCAAATTCTGAATCATTTTGATTTAAAGATTCTGATTCAGAGGATTCAGTTTCACTCACCTCAGCTTCATCGTTAATTTTGATTTGAGTTGATTCTTTTTCAAACTTGGTAGAGTGTTGGTCATTGTTGTAGGTAAAGATGTGTAATTATCATTTATAGGTGGTGCAACAGCATTATAACCCAACCCAGACCTTTTCTTTGATTCAATATGAGAATTTAGTAATTTCTCATATTGCTGAGATGATAACTGAAACTTCTGAAGTTTCACTTCAGTTGATGCATGATCAGCCATGGATTTTGTTAAGAAAGTGGTCAGATGCTCAACTTGAGCTTTTAGGCTATAGTTTTCAGAAACAAATTTTTCTAAATCCTTTTGCAAAGAGTTAATTTTGATTTGATACAATTTATGTTCTCTAACATGGGATTCATTCAAAATCATAGTTTCTTTTACTTTGTCAGCCAACTGTTGAGCATGGACTCTATAGCGTTCAACTTCCTCTACACATGTTGATGAACACAACCTTTCTTTTACCTCTCTTCCTATTGGTGGAACTGTTTGATCCATATGGGCCATCAATGCTTGATTCTCTTCCAGGACTTCTTTTTCATACACACTCTAGTCACACGTTCCATCTTGAAGTATGATCAGCCCTGACTCCTTTGAGTTACTAGGTCCAGCTGATTCATTGGTGGCAGGTGGGGATGTATTGATCAGTTGAGATTGTCTGTGCAGAGGTCTTTGAGAATTTGATTGTTGATGAGGTTGAATCTGATGTTGCTGATGCTGCTGATGTTGTCTCATCTCTGGATATGACTGTTGATTGCATTCTCTGGAGAAATGTCCATAGAGATTGCATTTGAAGCATCTTACCTTTGATTTGTCAACACCAATCTTTGATGTTTTACTTGCTGATGCCAAGTTCTTATTTCTCTTGAGTTATTGCTTTGCTCTATAAGCAATCATGGCCATCTGCCATTGTAGGTCCATTTCTTCCACTACATCAGGAGGTAGTTCTTCTAAGTCTTGTTGGCAGATATTTGCTGACGTTAGAGAGCTTCCCATATATGCTTGAAAACTGGAACTAAAAGCTGCAAAGGCTGCTCTTTGTTCTTAAGAGTCCAATATCACAGTAATTGGTTCTGACTGATTGGTTGAATATGAAGACTTAGCTGTTGCTGCAGTTGTATCTTGTCTATCAGCAGTTCTTCCTTAATTCTTTTGATTCTTATCTTGAGATGATTTCTTTGAGGGTTTAGAAGCATAAAAGCTAACTTCCTCATCATCATCACTCCTAGCACAAGAGTTATCACTTTCATTGTTTGAAATAAATGCACTTCCAACATTATTTGTTTCTTTGAAATGATAGGATGAGATATGAGTTCTCACACTCTTGTTTCTTGATTTTTTGTCCATTTCAAGAGCTTCCACTTTTGCAACCAGAGTATCTAGACCAGTTGATTTCAGATCTATAGTGTTCTTGAACATGGATACAGTTTGCTTCCAACTTTCTGGCAAAGTGTGGAGCATTTTCTTGTTTAATTCCTCACTGGTATATTTCAACTCCAGAATATTCATCTCAGTTACCAACTGCATGAATCTATGAAGTTGTTGAGAAATTGATTCACCCTCAATATGATGAAAGGTTTCGTATTGCGACCTGAGGGTGTCTCTCCTTATGCTTCTGATCTCATCACTCCCTTCGCAGAGAGTATGAAGTATCTTCCATAAGGAGTGTGCTGTTTTGTAGTTCTCACACCTGATCAATATCTCTTCAGGTAAAGCCATACTAAGCAAACTGTATGCTTTGATATCAACTTTGACCTTTTTGACATCATCAGGTGATAGATCTTTGGTACTGATTGGTTGATTTTTGTCGTTATAATCCGGCCCAAGAGTGGGTGGAATATAAGGACCTTCAGTGATGGAAACCCATAAGTCAGAATCAGTATAGTTTACATGATTCCTAAACTTGATTTTCCATGACTTGAAGTCTGCTTTAGTTTCCAACTTCGGTGGTTGGTAAGATGATCCACTGAAGTTGCTCATGATGTTAATTGATGAGAATGATTAACAAGATCTACTATTCAATTGATTTGAATATAGATACAAGTTAATTAAATCTATTGCGGTTAAACGACAACAGTAGATCTAATCAGTAAGAACTCACAAATCTACGAAATTAAAATCAATTAAACACAACTGACACTGATAGATCAATCGATCTAGATCAATGAGCACTTGGCTCTGATACCACTTGTGAATCCAAGGATCGCAGACAGGAATTATCAGTGTCGGTTGATGGCAAGTCAACGTTTGCGGAATCAACGTTGATTTGGTTTAATTGTTTGAAATAACTTTAAATATCAATAAATGTTCAAGAACACACGTAACAAAACACAATTAATGATTAATAAGTATTTCAATAGAACATGTTAATGATTACAAATATAATGAATGAATGATATCAAAGTATGTTATGATGTGACGGCTGCTAGGGTTTGATTGAGAGACTTTGAAGTGATTGTCGTATTGTTATTGTTGTTGTCGATCAATCAATCGTCTAAACAATCATCTTTGAATTAAAACCTAGGATCCATATATATAGACAATGATGTTTTAGTTATAGGAAACACCGGATCTCTTGGGATTTGATTTGCTTCAGTTAAGGAATCATCGGATTTCTCGGGATTCGCATAACTGCCTTGTTGACTTGTTGAATCGTAACACTTGTATTATACAAGTGTTTGGACTCCGCAGGAATATTGTCTTTCGTAGATGATTTGTTCTCCGCAGAAGAATTGTTCTTCCGCAGAAGTCTTGTTCTTCCAACGCAATCTTGTTCTTCCGAAGCAATCTTGTTCTTCTGAAGCAATCTTGTTCTTCCGAAGCAATCTTGTTCTTCACTTCTGGTTGTTCATCCGCAGAGGATCTTCGAATGTATAGTTACTTGTAAGAAATATATCTACGGAAGAACAAAATGTTCATCCGTAGATGTTTCTTACAATTGGTCAATTTCATAAATTGACCAAGTATAATGTTTGTACCTGCAACCATACATAAATCAACACACACATAAATGGGTTAACCTATATATTTAATGTATACACAATAATGAATTACAAACATTCATTACAAATATTAATTCAAGTACTAAGCTTATACATAATGAACTAGATCTACTGAACCTAGACCTAACATTTGTTTTTTAGTATGATTTTGGTTTTGATTATCCACAAACTCCTAAAGATTACAAAGTGGTACGAATTACATATATGTATACAGATTTTCGTTTATGTGAACCTATGTGTAAACTTGTTTTACATATGTGTAAATCTAGTATAATTTTAGTTTATTTGTATTACAGGTAAGATATTTTAAATTTTAATTTTAGTTTTATGATTTTTATTTTCATTTACACATATGCAAAACTGTTTTCCTTAAAATTTGGTGTTGTTTTTATTTAGATTTATGTTTTTGGATTGGGTGTTGTGTTTATTTAGATTTATGTTGTTGGATTAGGTGTTATTTTACGTATATGCAATTTATGTATATCATACAAGTGGATGAACTGATGTATATATGCATATGCGATCAATAATCTTGTGAATCTTTAGTATCACACACTTTCGTGGTCTAATGCATATAAATCATATAACTAATGATTCGATTCATATATAAATATATATGTATAAGTGGTTATTACCAAATAAATTTACATATATGTAAATCATGTAAATCTGGCAATTCACGATCTGATGCATGTGTATAAGTGATAAACAATTTTATGAATCTATTAATATATCATAAATTTTATTTGTGTCATCTTGTTTTGATGTACATATGTGTAACAACACCTATTCTATCTATACATACTTTAAGATTTAACGAATGCTTATTTTTTATATAGATTTATTGTAATAGTTATATATATATATATATATATATATATATATATATATATATATATATATATATGTGTGAATATCTTAGTAGTTTATATATTGTTATGAAATCTATCTTAGTACGTAATATATGTAAAGTACCTGACATATATATAAATGATATGTTTTTATTTAATTTAGAAAAATATGAGAGGGAATAAAATACTTTTATTTCCATATCTTTAAAGGGTTTCCAAAAAACCTAAATGGTTACAATTTACTATTATACCCTTTATGCTTAAATTACAAAAGTTAATTGATATATTAATTGATATTATTACCCTTTTTAATCTCAACCATTGATTACTATGATCAACGGTTAATATGAGTTCTGCGAGATCTCATATATATATATATATATACATATATATATATACATATACATATATATATACATATATATATATATATATATATATATATATATATATATATATATATATACACATATACATATATATACATATATATATATACATATATATATATATATATATACATATATACATATATATATATACATATATATACATATATATATATATATATATATATGTATATATATGTATATATATGTATATATATGTATATATATATATATGTATATATATATGTATATATATATATGTATATATATATGTATATATATAACTTTGTTTATATTATTTTAGAAGTATAAGGGTACGTTGGTTCACTAAAATTCGATATAATTTAGTAGAATTAGAATCTCAATTTCATTCCTAGCCTATTCGATTTGCATGAATTGTTAAGTTGGAATCTAAATTCTTAGTATAACATGTTTGTTGAAGAAATAAATATATGAAGTTATTAATTCAACCAAATGAATTAAAAATCCTACTCTCACTCTAGCCGCCACCCACACCATTGCTGCCTCGTAGCAGTCTTCATATATGTAAAATCGCTATCACTACCGCTACCGCCACCGGTCATCGCACCAATCATGAGTGTTGCCGTCACCTTCATTGTCGTCATCACATTAAAGATGCTCTTATTATTAAAAATCTATTTTATTCATAATTTGTAACAATTTCATAAATATATGAACAATTACTCAATGATTTATGTAATAAGTATTAATAAGAGAAAAAAAAGATTAGAGCATGTCAAGTGGCAGGCTTTGGTTTGACGTTGCATTTGTGAAGCGACAATGCAAAATAAAGTTAGGCTTGGTTTATATGAACACCCAAAACTTGTTATATAAACATCCATATTTTTTATCTCTCTTTATGTATATATGTATGTATAGAAAGAGATAGAGAGAATACGAAGGTAAAGTTATAAGGTATAATTAATTGAAGGCTGCACACGAATTACACAGCTCGCCACCTAAGTTGCGTGTTATCATATGATTTATAGTGGTATTATAGAATGTAGAAAATATTTTTATGTGGTTTACATTAAGCATACACACGTCTCAATACATATATCATTGTGTTATTCTTTCAAAAAACTTAATGCAATGTACTTATGATTTATTAATCGTCATAACTTGGGTTTGCATAATTGCATTCCATTAGTTCCAAGATCACAAAAACCTATGATTCTATAAATAGATTTTTATATATTTGTTCATTTATTTTTCCAAAGAAAGTGTAGATTTTCATGGCATTATATCGATGTTGATCCAACGCATCATCCATTTCAGGTTATTCCAAAATGGGAAAGGTATAATGATGATTTGAACATACAATGTATTTTGTTACATACACGTTTGAAATCCTCATCATAACATATGAATAATAGAAAATATATAAAGTATTTAAAGGTTTTATAAAATATTATTACAAATATTTAGTTCTAGAAATGTTTAAGCATAGCATGACATGCAATCACAAGTCTATCATGTTTATCTAGCTTCAAAAATGACCTTAAGTTAATAAGGAATTTTCTAGGTGTGTGAGGTTTCCTGTATCACTCTCATGACTCAGAACCTAAGTATACATGCTAAAGACGTATAATTACTTGCTATGTATAGCCTAATAATAAATACTAACGATAAAGAAAGGTCGATAGGGCGAAGATGAGTTTTTGTCAAGAAACAAGTTATGTATGTGAAAATATCACCTATGGAGATGATTTAATTATGGGGGATTACATATGCTCACTTGTAAACTTGTAAAATTACATATATATTTTTTTAAAAATACATGGTTTCAATGCATAATGTATAATAATCTTGAAGTATGATTTGAGAAAATATGTAATTTTGCAAGTTTGGAAGAAGATATATGAAACTTCCGTTATAATTAATATAAGCGTTGACGGATTCACAAAATTTCATGAAAGGGTCAAACAATTGTGTCAGCAAAGAAGAGCAAGTATCTAAACGCACTCTTCGAGGGGTGCCTTCTCATGTTTTATTTTATCTTTTTGCTAAAAATAACTACCTTATATATATAAAAACTTAATGTTCAACACCATTACCCAGTTTTAATGATATGTAACCAGTTTGAATCGATTTTCAAACATTGTAAAAGTTGAAAAAGAAATGGTCTATTGATGATGTTGATAGTCAAAAATGATAATTAAAACAATAGGTAGAGTGGGGAATGAGCTTGACTTTACAGGCTGTTGAGCTAAGCATCTCCAAGTGTTCATATCTTGAAGATAGATCCCCACATTGTTATTGTGATAGTTTTCTTTTTATTATTTATTGTGACTATTAATCTTTAAACTTTGAAGATTTTGTTGTAAGTTGTAACTTGTCTTCGAAACAAAACAATCATATATAATTAAAAAAATAACTAAAATAACTAAGAGCGGCGAAAACATATCAAAATATATTTAGATTAAATTGAATTTTATGTATGTGAAAAGTGTCTTGTCTAATAAACCCGTCAACATTATAATGGTGTTTATTTTTGGTTTTGTACATATGATTGTAATATTATGTTAGAATGCTAATTTATTTCTCCATAGCAATACAATTAGAAGTTTATAAATATTTACTTTTGTTCTTTAAATTATAGGTTAAATCATCTATGGAGTCATTCTTGACGTACTCCACAAACGCCTACGGGCTAACTTTTAATTAACTAGCACCCATTGCGTGGTTTGGCTTTTCATTTTTAAGACTAGATGTAGTGGGGTTTCGAACATGATGACATGAATATAAGTGGTGACTTCAAACACCGTTACAAGATAATTAAAAGTAGCTTCATACCTATAGGGCTTCAATCCTATAACGGACGTCAAACATAATATTTCCTATATTATTTTATTAATAAGGGCTCCAAACACTAGTTTACCACTACATTTGATTTAAAAGAGCCTTTAGTAAAATAGTTTGTATCTACGAGACATTTAAATGGTATTTTAACTACCCATTGGCGAGACCTCTCAAA
Source organism: Flaveria ramosissima (assembly GCA_025215565.1). NCBI lineage: Eukaryota > Viridiplantae > Streptophyta > Magnoliopsida > Asterales > Asteraceae > Flaveria > Flaveria ramosissima. The sequence goes on along the minus strand of CM046043.1, from coordinate 15,719,577 downwards.
GTAATTATTTACACTATAAAAATGATACATATATAAATATTTATATATTATAAAGTTTTTATAAAATAAATTAAGTAATCTATAAACTTATTGATTTAAGAATTTATATATCACTAAAATTTTGAAAAAGAAACTCATATCTTTTAATGAGATATAGGGTATTACTTAAATTATAAATATATCAACTAATAAATATAATACAAAGTCATATAAATTTTATTAATTTGTAGAAATTATGAAAAGGCTATATATAAATATATCAAATTATTAAACTTTTAAATATTTATCGTATTAATTATGTATTCTTTAAAAATATCAGATTTAATATTACCGCACTCTAAATTAAATAGTTTATTGTAATAAATAAGTTGATTATAAAAGTACAAGTAAAAAATGATGATGATGTAAAAATAAATATATATATACATACATATATACATATATATACATATATATACATATATATATATATACACATATATATATATATATATATATATATATATATATATATATCAGTGACACTACATTGGAGAAGAAATAGACGTTTCTAAAGAATCAGTGTTTTACTAATAATATTTTTCACTCTAAGAGGTTTTTTTGGTAGACTATTAAAAAGTTACCTCTTAAGGGTTTATAAACTCTTAATGATTAAGAGGTTACTTCTATGTTGACTGGTTAATAGACTATGTACTTTTTAACCATTCAACATTAATGTTACTTTTTAATAATTAAAAGTCTATTAACTATTAAGAGGTAGTCTTTTAATGACTATTAACAGGCTATCAAACAGTACTTGAGAATTGTAAATCGAGAATGAGATTTTATTTGGGTCAAAATGATGATTTTAATGTATCAGAAAACAAATCGGTTTGGTTGATTCAAAACATTTATTTCTATTATTTATAACTTATAAATAATAAATAATTACTATATTAAATATAATCTGAAAACTCTATAACTAACTAATATTAATGTAAGTGCTTTTAAACAAAACCGTTTATGTCACTGAGAATTTGAGTACCCTTGACTCCTTGGGTTACATTTGACATGTAAGTTCGACCCATAACATGGGTCACTTTTAACTTTAATTTTTTTTAATATGGGTGTTTTATACCGGTTGGTTAACTCAACAACACTTCTACTTGTTAGTCTTTTAAAAATAGTTAATCTAATTAATATGACTAGAAACTATGTTCTTGAAATACTAATACAATTTTTTCAATAAAAAGGATTAAGCGATTATTAGTACAAAAATATATATTCTACGAGTTTCATCATTTTGAACTTAAATGGTCACAGCAACTAAATATATCATCTTTAAATATGTCAAAAATTGTCTTTTAAGTTATATAAAATTATATACAATTCATAGCCTTAAGAGGAATAGGAACAATTGCCCTTTGCCCATTCCCATATGTGAAAGGAACACAACCAGAAAGAACCATAAAGTTTGAAAGAAGTCTAATTTGTAAAGCAAAGATAAAGTGGGTGGGGGACCTATCAACCATGCTCTCATTGCCTTCACTTCATAATTACTACCCATTATAACTAACCATGATTTTATTATTTTTTAATATATGCATATACACATACATACATATACGAGATGTATTATTTGCTAACTAAGTTTAAAGAATAAACATGTGAAAACATTTAAGAACAACAAAAATCATTATTTTTATTGTTGAAATTATATTATTACACATATATAACATTATGGTCTTTTATGTATACATGTAAATTCATATGTAGCTAAAAACCTAAACCATGTGTATACTATAAACTACATGTTGTAAACATATGTTATGTGTTGTTACCAATTACACATGTGCTAGTTTTTTAACACACGTGAATTTACATATAAATAAAAGATTATAATGTTGTTTATGTTTAATAAGACTATTAGAAAAATGATTTTCATTTCTCTTGATTGATTTTTACAAATTTACTCTCTAGAAATTGATTTGCAACTTACATAAAAGACTAAAATATTATACATATATATATATATATACATATACATATATATATATATGTATACATATACATATATATATATATGTATACATATACATATATATGTATATATGTATATGTATACACATATATATATGTATATATGTATATATATACACATATATATATGTATATATATACATATATATATATATATATATATATATATATATATATATATATATATATATATATATATATATATATATATATATATTCAAAAGGGTATATGTATTTATATATAAATCAAATATATTATTATACATGAAAATTTTGTTACACATATGAAAATACTAACAAGTGGCTATATTACAAAAATTGTTAAAAAATACTTAGCAACAAACCAAAACGATAATTTTAGTATATCACAAAAAGTCAGGAATAACATTTCAATTAGTTGTTAACACAAGTGAAAACCAACATTCGAAGTCTAGTCACATATGTAAAGTTATCATTAACGCACGTGTAAACTTACCTTTTACACATAAAAATAACATTATAACTTACTTCCTTTGTCACATAACACATGTGCAAATCACTTTTACGCATGAGTAAATTTCCTTTTACACATGTGTAGAATTCATTTTTATATTTCAAACGATCTTTAACATGTCGCTTATAATACCATTGGTGATTTCTCGGTGTGACCCATTCGTAATCTGGTACAAAACACATCACTCACGCCTTGTTTACCGATCAAGTATTAATGAAGAATGCAAGTACATAGAGAGACTTATTATTGATGGATCCATTCTTAGTGAAACTCATATGTAAAAGGTTGTAAACAGTTTTATGGTCGTGATTAATCACATGTGAGTTGTACTGATCAAAATGTAAAAAATTAGAATATATTCTTTTATTAAATAGGTTTAATCGTGTTATAAACTAATCAAAAATTGCCAGCTTCGGTGCACATGTGTTTCTTTTTTATTTTATTATTATAATAAATTTTTGACATATTTTATTTCTTTTTTTAGAACTTTTTAGATATAATATTTTCATATATTTTGAATATATCATTGTGAAATTCTTATGTTTTTTTTTGAGATCTTTTTAAAAACCAAACACGGTTTTCAAAAATTAATTTATGTTTTGATATAATATTTTCTAAAACCAAACATGGTTATTTTAAGATCTTTTCACTGCTTTTTTTTTATTTTTTAATATGTGTTTCTTATCACTTATTTTCACAAAAATTATTGTTGCATCATGCATATTTTTATTCACGTTTCGGTATATATTTTACCAAGCCCTTAAAAACACACAATCATAAGTCACTGGTTTGGTATCTAATTTTAGTTCTTTCTATAATAAATATTTTTGAGTAAGTTGATGGTATGATTAGATCATAAAACAAAGCTCGTGGCCATCATCAAACCTTTTCACTTTTATCTCACTTTCTTATCTTTTTCCCTTATGCAACTATTTAAAGTTTAAATGGGGCCAAAATACAATAAGTTAAAGTTTAGGGATGAGGTATAAAGTGGTTCACTTGTGAACCGTGAAAACTCCCGTTCCAAGATACCTAAATTTATTAGGCTTTCTAGAAAATTATATTCTATATATAATATTGGTAATTGTTATTTTAATAAATACAAGTTTCTCAAATTGTTTATCTTTGTTGTGGGATATTTATATTATTTCATGATGATTAAAATGGTCGTTTAATTATTTAAATAGTTAAAAGGGTTGTTTAATTAGTTAAATGATTTTTGAGAATCCTTTTTCTTTAAAGTACTCATACAAATAGCCTCTCAAGTCTCGACCCACTAGTGCCATTATCTACAACCAACAAGAAGTTGTAAAGCAAAGAAACACACAAGTTAGAGAGAGAGATGATTAGAAGAAATGGGAAAAGGGCTTCTTCAAGAGATCTTTTGGTATGCTTTCCTACAAGACCACATCTTGCATTGATGCCGAAACCGGCTAGTAGCCCACGTCGACACCTCCGTCACCTCCACCAAAACCACCTTCGGAAGTCTATACGAGGGGGTGGAGGTGGTGGAGGTGGTAACACAGGCGGCCATGCAAGTCCATACATGTGGTCAGGGACAAAGCAGTTGGGCTCAGATAACTTATCTGAGCCCACCTCTCCTAAAGTAACTTGTGCTGGTCAGATCAAGGTTCGACCCAGTACAAGATCATGTAAAAACTGGCAAACCGTCATGGAAGAGATTGAGAGAATTCATAATAATAGAAACAAGAAACCTACTTGGATGGGAGCATTAGGGTTTAAGAAAGAAGTCATGCAGTTCTTGAGTTGTTTAAGGAATATTAAGTTCGATTTTCGTTGTTTGGGGGCATTTTCTCATGTAGATATCACTTCTGATGATGATGAAGATGAAGAAGATAATAATGACAAAGGAATCAATAAAAATCAAAATCAAGATCACCATGATCATGATCATGATATCAATGAAGAAGTTTCAACAGGAACAATGTTTTCCAAATGGTTTATGGTGCTAGAAGAGAATCAAGATTGTGGTGTGTATGAAAAAGATGAAAACTGTTTGAAATCATCAAAAGAAACAGATGATAATCATCCATGTCTGCCACCTGCAAATGCACTTTTGCTTATGCGATGTCGATCTGCACCCGCTAAAAGCTGGATGGAGGAGAAAGAAGAAGAAGAACAAGAACAACTAAAGAAAAATGGTGATGATCTTGATCGTCATCATGATCAAGAAGGTGAAGAACATGCTGATAAAGATAAGAAAAAAGTCAAAAGGAAAAGTTTATCAGAATTGATGAAAAATGAAAGTGATTTCTACAAATTATCAATTGATATTGCAAAGGAAACCTGGGTTATTAGTGGTGGAATTAACAAAGATCCATTCTCAAGAAGTAGAAGTTGGAGAAGGTGATCTAAAATCCATCATCAATCTTTTTTTTTTTTTGGTTCTTTTGTTTTTTTTTCTTTGTAATTTTTCTTTTTGTGAGATCTTAAATTGTAAGTATTTTGTAGATAATATGCCCAAGGTAATTGTCGTATAATGTTTACAAGAAATGATAAACTATTTTGATGGTTGTATTATTTTAATGTCATCAAAAGTGATTACGCTTTTCAAATATAGCATTATGCCATTGCACTGTTCTCGTAAATGATTGCTTTGATTATGGCTAGAAAACTTATTGTAAACAACAATTTATGTTTAGGATTGTGTAACTCTTGGATCTGCATCAACTCGAACTCGATGTCATAACAATATGAGTCGATCTAGTTCTGCTAGTAATCTTCAATCCGAGTTGGGGGCTCAAGTCATTTACATTTGGCTCATATTTACTTGAATCATCTCGTTTTGCCGTCAGTTAGTTTCATTTTTCAAATAACATAGTAACAAACTATCAATAAACCAGAAAAAGTTATAATATATTTTAGCTAGCTTATGAGAGAACTATATTTTAGCCAAACTCATCATATAAGCTTGAGCTGAAGTTAATCGAATTATTAATGAGCAATTATTGGTGAGTGTTGAGCAACGAGTTAATTTTCCGACCCTAGTATCAGACCATCAGTATTATAATGTGCTTTTAACTAAATCTGGCCTGATATCATTTACAATCAAGTTAATTTTATATTTGTTAGTGCTACTATCGTGGCAGATTTTATGGTTTAGTTTGGTAGTTTTAAATCATCTATTTTTCTGTAGTTTAGTTCTATTGGAATGCCTAGTATTGTATTGTTGACATGATTCATTTTGATAGTTAGACTAGATTTCTTCCATTCCTTTGTTTTGTCAATGTGCAAGCTTCACGTTATTATGTCCCGTCTAGCTTGAGGGTACATACTAAAGCTATAGTAAGCTACAATGACACTAGTTATATATTTTAGTTATCTTGTTACACTTTAGTTTCGGTTATTTACTCTCCTATTATTCTCTATAGGGCTATATACATAGGAGTATCTTGAATTGTTGGCTTGATACATTTATAGCTTAGAAAAATATTTCTTACCTTCATTTAATATCCTAATTTAACGATTCAATGCAGGGACACGAATACATGTAAACTATATTTGAGAGGTTCCCTTAATTAGTGAACTTATACGTATGCAATTGTGTGTGTGTAATTTAAATATGTTGTCTTATTATTCATGTTTATTTTAATCTCACTTGTATTATAACTTGTACCCTATAACAAAATATGCTATGTAATATTATATATTCCATACGTGTATGGAAACACGTGTACACACATATGAGGATTAGATTGTATTCTGAAAGGCTGTCGTGGGTACTCATTGTTCACTTTCATGCTTTGCTTAGTTGTATGTGTATATGGTTTACAATAACAAGATAAAAGGAATGTTTTTATTATTTATAAATACAACTAATTTTTTTACCCATCGTGTTTATATATAAACAAGTACAATAATAATTGTTATAATAATAAACAAAAAAAATTATTGTAGCGATACAACTTATGTTACATAGTTAAACGAGTTATGAGACGAGATGTAGCTCATGAATTAGAGTAACTTTAATGTAGCTCATGAATTAGAGTAACTTTAATGTATTGAAGAATTCTCTTGAGCACATCAAAGGTGGTTCCCGCTAATCATGCATTATTTTTGGTTTAAATTTTGTAAATCACTAACAAAACTTTGATATAATTAGGGATCTTTAACCAGGTCCTTTAAGTCCAACTTTAGATAGTTTTATTAGCGGCTAGTTTATGATTAGAAGTCTTTACACGAACTAGGATGTCTTTAGAATGATGTGTTTGAGATAGAAACATCTCGTCATTGTTATCAGTAACAATAATCCTCGAAAAAATAATGCAAAGGGCCCAAGTCACTCATAGCCAACTCAACACGCAAAGAAGTGATAATGCGCCATACCAACTCAAAGGATGATTTAGTAAAAATAATGTCATCCACATATAGCAAGAGAAAAGTTGTATCGTGGCCATGTTGATAATAATGAAGAGTCATGATGACTTTTAAAATCCAATGATACCCATGTATGTAACAAACCTATTGGTACCTGATGTGTGAAAACAATATATATTAACTACGAAAGTGATTTTCACATATTAGTTTTAGAAAGGATTACCAAAATAAACATCACACAATCAGCAGGTGTACCGATCGTGATAGAGTATAGTTCAAGCAAGTCCGGGTATCGAACCCAAAGACACTATCGGCAGATCTTAATAATAAACTTTTATCGAGTTTTAACCTAATTATCAAAATGATATATTTTTATACTAAACTAAACTATAAAGAAAAACTATAACTTTTTATAAAACTACTAGAAACACTCAGCGAAACTTAATGATGAAAAAGCAACTACTTGGATTAGGAAGTCATATTGTATCTTTAACTAAAAATCAAATCTAATGATTCAACGGTAACCATAAATTAAATCTTGACTATTATGAAGTTAGATAAACATGCCAAATCTTCTTCCGGACTCACTAACCCACTTAATAAATTCTTAATAGTTGTATGACAACCGGTGGTTTTAATTAAACTAGTTTACCTCCCGGTCTCACCAATTTTAATATGTTAATGTATCCAAAAGTTATTTTACCTCCTGGTCTCAATAACACAATACCCAAAAACCTATTTATGAATTCCAAGATGTGACATAGTTTATATTAACATGATCAAAGACACAAAATCACTAGCTTTAACATTAATTAGATAAAACTCACTAAATTTTAACCAATTAAATAAGAAAAAAACTTGTTAAGTTGACACATTTTCACCTTCCAATCTTAAAGTTGGTTAAAACACTTATTTATATTCAAGTTACAACCCAAAGCCCATGACTAATTATTTCTAGCTTAGCCACATAATCATTACAAACATAAAGTAATCAACTTTAACATGCTAACCTATTCAATTAATATAAAATCCATCGAATAACCAAGCAAGAGGATCAAGCATCAAACTTTAACCATAAATCAGCATCAAACAACATCTAAGTTCATGAATAAACTAAACTTCTTAACAACATATAACTATTGAATCAATAAACCAAAAAATAGTCAAAATGACAATATTCAAACCACATCTAAGTAGTTTAAAACAAGTTAGCTACTCATGGTGATTAATAACAGCAAACATGAAATTCTAGGAGCAAACATGATGAACACAAGTCTTAAAAACTAAAAACAAAGTCAAGGTGATGTAACAAAGTCAAACCGAAAGCTTGAGCACTTCGTTCGTCAACTCTTAATATTCTGACCCATGATTACAACCTTCCAAAGCACTTTAAAGCTCCGTTAAGTCGTTCCAGAAGATAATCTCCCAAATGAATGAGGTGAATCATGTTTGAAGTCATCAAAATTAGAAGAAAATGGAAGTTTGTTTCGAATGGGCCATTGCGGACCGCTAAGGTAAGGCTTGGAAGTCTGCTAAGCATGTCCAAACACGCAATGATTATCTACAACTATGTTGTTGACTTATTCGATAGCAGACCGTTTTGGGTTATTTGGTGGTCTGCTATGAGATTTATTAGGGTTTTCAGGTTCCTCTTTCAACTCAAACTGCTACCTTTATGTTTTTCCTTCTTTAGCCTCTGTTCCTCTGTTTATCCTATGATATTGATAATTATTCAATTAAGTTTTAAAATTCGTATAAGTTGCTTATAAAAATTATCTGAATTGTAACAAAATTTGTATATTTCCATGTATAATTATAAGTATATTGGTACCAATCATTCAAAAGCCTGTTAAAGACCATATAAAGACTTCTGAATGCATCATATATAATTTAGATATGAGGAGTCCACAAACCCCTTGAGGCTGGCTCTATGCATTGTCGCGTAAAATGAGCCATGTAGAAAACCATTTTTTACGTCGAGGTGATGAATAGGCTATGAAGATAGGCATTCTAAATGGGCCTTTTATTGTAAAGAAAATTGTTGGTTGGCATCAAAAGATAAATATTAAATAATTGCTTTTAAAGACTGATTTTAAGAACGTATATCATTTCTTGAGTTGGGATTATCTTATGTTGATGATATCCTTTATGAGATTTGGTTCTAAATGGAGCCATTAGATTTGTGCTTCTCCAGTGACAACCATGTCTTTGATTTTGGTGAATGGTACTCATTCATTCAAATTTTAGCTTTAAAGAGGGTTACGTCAAGGTGACATTCTCTTTCCTTTCCTATTCATTCTTGTTGTGGAAGGCCTTCATGTCACGTTAAAAGATACTATATGTGTCGAGTTATTCAAGGGAATTGAAATTATTGGATAATGTTTGTTTATCTCATTTATTTTATGCACATGATGTTATTTTGATTGGCGGGTGTTCATCAAACATTATCTACTATTGTTCAGGCTCTAAACTCTTTTTATATGGCTTCTGAGTTGAAAATTAACCTTTGTAAAACTACTCTTAGTGGTGTGTGAGTGAATTTTCAAGAAGTGAAGAGATTTTCTTAGTATTTGGGATAAAATCCAGATAAGATTTCACTTACTTACATGGGTATCTTAGTGGAGGTGAATATGTTGATATGTCATGGTTGGTAGTTGATGATTGAGGAATTTTCAAAGAGGTTATCTAAGTGGAAAGCTAATATGCTTTATATTTGTGTCGTTCTATTATTGACCATGTCATTTTTGGCTTTTTTTGGCATTTATTATTCGTAATTATTTCTTTTGTGTGTTCAAGCAAAAATATGCTAGAATTTGTTAGATCCTTGTTTTTTCAGGGTGTGGTACATGACTGGTTTAAATGAAACTTGGTTATTGGCTCTAAAGATAAAGGGGCTTAGAAGCATTTAACTATGTGTTGTTTAACGTTGATTGCTTACAAAAGCAACGGGTTGAGGATTTGAACGGGTATGACAACACTTGTTCTTATTCTTGTGATTGGTTGTAGAATTTTTGAATAATCTCTTACCACCATGCTTGTCTCTTATCAACGATCTATGTCCTAATAATACCCCATGATCCTAATCGGGAATACGGTTTGCTTAATTATGTTGTTTAACTTTGATTGATGGTTGTATTCGACACGTAATACTATATTGAATTGTGACACATGGATTCACGTTTATACTTGTGTTTTTATCATTGTTGTCCTAATAATACCCCATGATCCTAATCGTGGGCACTCGCCGCGAGCCGCTTGAGAGCCGCCTTAGTATTTTTGAAGGTTGGTTCGAGGGTCTGGTCAGGTGTGACTGACCTTGGTGCACGGTCAGAGGTGTGACTCGTAACGGTTTCCGTTACACGTTGACCGAAACCGACGACTGTTAATGACGAATTAAATGAGCAGTTACGATTTCGGATTAATGATTGAGTAATGGCTGGGTGGCTGTTATGATTCAAATTCCACTATAAATACTGAGGGTGTCTCAGAAGAAAAACACACCAACACAACTCGAAACCTGCAGCAAAACAGGTTCTCTAATCATCCTCAATCTCTCTGGTTTCTCTTCTACAAACAAGTTCGGGTTCTAGATCAATCTCGGCAGTACAAAACGAGTTCTCTTGGGAGGCTCGAAACTTGTTTTAAGGGCCCCGTGTTGAACACGATCCTCAGCTTTTACATTTCTGTTCATCTATTTCTGTAACTTTAAAATTGTAAAAGAGATTTGTAGTTGTTTATTTATGTTCAGTTGTATTGAGTATTATTAATAAAAATTGTTTTGGTTTAATTTTATATGAATGGTTCCTACATAATTATTAGTTGCAGATAGTGAAGAATGCTTTTGAGATGATTCATATGAGGTTCATAAGGATCATGCGTTTAAAGGACAAAAAAAAGAGATCCAAATAAGAAATGACAAGGAGTTAGATGGTGAGATTTATTATGAAAGCTATTATTAACGCATTTATGTTGGTAATCAGTATTAGTTTATTTAAAATGATCACTAATATATCATTGATAAGATAAAAGTTGACGTAACATAAATTTATTAGCATGCATGTGAACCAGTGTGTGTTTGTTTCTCTTCATTAAATATATACTTGCAATTTATATAGGGTCCTAATATATAGATATCCACACAGATAAATCGACACCCCCTATACATCGCGTATGGGTCCATACGTGACGTATAGGGTCGAATACACTGAAAACGAGGAAAATTCAGGGGAGCTGTCAGAGAGCGATACGCCCCATATAGCCCTATACGACCCCCCTATACGACGCATATAGGGTCATATGACGTGTATAACAAATTTCGACACTGACTACGAGGAAAATTCAGGGGGCTGTCAGAGGGGTTATACGCCCGGTATAGGGCTATACGACCCCCCCTATACGACGCGTAGGAGACTATAAGACCCGTATAGAAATTTAAGGTATTATATATAATTTTGGGATGTCTATATATCCACACCCTTTATATATTATTTTGTACAATCTTTTAGATAAAATTGTTTAACCTTGATTTTATCTTCTCAAACTCACATAAACTAAAACTAGAAATAAACACAAATTGTCATTTAATAGTGATTTTACAAGAAAAGTACTTTATGAAACAAATCAAATCAGACAATTAGAATCTTGTTTACAAAAATGAAAAGCATAACTGATTGATTGCATTTTTACACGTGTACAAATAGAACAGAATTGGATTTAGAAAATGGCAAAACCAAAACAATTTTCAACTTTATTGTAACAATATATTTTTGTAATCTAAACTTTGTTTATTAATGAAATTAGTCACTAATATGTTTAATTACCCTAAAGTTTTAATCATTATTTTGGCATGCAAAAAGGCACTATAAAAATATTCTTGATGATATGGGCAAAGGGCCAAAGGAACAATTTATATAATCATTGAACAAACTCCAAAAGAAGGGTGCATAGTGCTAGTAATAATGGCTAATAATTATTTCTTTAAAAAACATTTTTCTCCATCAAAATTCTTGCGTGATTCTATTAAAGAATTTAGATTCATTAAACACAATAAAAATAATATTTGAACATCAAGTAAATTAAATTAAAAAAAAAAATTTCAGGTTGGGCTAGTGGGTTTTCTCTCACATATGGTGAGTTTCTTCTCGAGTGTGGTCTGGGATTACGTACTCAAATATGGATATGATCAGGTGGATCAGTGACCCGCTGGGAATCCAATTTGCTATTAAAAGAACGATACATTTATTATATCTCACTGATTAAAGTCGGAGACCAATGAAAACCCATGACGTTTTTACTACTTAAAAATGTCATGTAAATGTTATTAACAAAGCGGGTAGTGGTGAAGTTGTTTAAAGTTCTCTCCTTTGAGCCATATCACACACGTTTTATCCATACGGGTGCATTTCTTTTTACTTCTTTGTGGTTTTTTTCTTTTTTCTTCTCCTGGTTTTCTTGTTTTTCCATTTTATAAATTATTTTTTTAATTATTAAGCTGTAACATGAGAGGTATAATATTGTATTCAATCTATTTTTTATCTCTAAAACAAAGCCGATACGATTTCATACGTTTCTTTTATTTACTTGACCGAATTAATGTCACCGCCGGAAGCGAAGTTCGTAAGCACGCAAGCTTATAGTGTAGCTTATTATTATTGCATACAAGTTAGATGATATATCATATATTTTAGTTATTACTAGTGTTGTTTCCGTGCGCGCGTTGCGCGCATGACGGACGGGATAATGCAAAGCTCAGATTAACACATACTTTCTAGTTATCACGTTCTTATAATCATAACCGTATTTGAAACCGAGGAGATAAATTGAGGCTCATATAAAATGAGTATTATCTTATTATCATGTTTTTACAATCATAGCCATGTTTTGCAAACAAATTGGCACAAATTTATAAATACTATAATAATATAATATGTATTAAACTAAAAGGCTCGGAAACGGCAGTACGTCATGGCTGCAAACGTTGTTTTTACCGCGCCATAACAACGAACCTATCATTATATTGACATCATCATCGCCTCTCAAGTGGTGTCAACCAAGATTTACAAAAAATGGGTTCCGACATTGCCAACCAAACATCATATTCACAAACAACTCGGTCATGTCTTAGTCGAGCCTTGCCAAGGCTCGTCGTCATCAACAGCATCACTACGTACATGGAGTGAACACAAAATCAAATTACAATATGAAATAAGGGCATATGATACTTCAACAATGAAGAACAAATTAGAAAAATACCATCCTCAAAAGAGATGAAACCAAATAGATAAAACAACTCAGAAACCCCATATGTCAATGACATGTCAAATTTCATAGATTCAAAGGCATGATTTCTCTTTCTTTCTATAACCATACACCACAACAAAAAGAGGAAACCTTGTTAACACTTAAAAAAAGTTTGGAATAATGCATTAACATCATATTGAAACTTTAATTTGGAATGAACAAAATAACCAAATGTAAAAGTTATCACAGGGCATTCACTTTTACACCCCAGCTCTTGTTATACAAAATCAAATGATGTAAAATGAATTACTACCTGAATAAAGTGAAGCATGCTTCTAAAATTTTATATAAATCGCTTGAGTTAAATTGTTTATTTTCTTCATTGATTTCAACTAAGATTATTAAACTTGATCAATTACATAGAAAAATAATCCATCGGTGACTTAAACAACTCGACTAACAGCTTCTGTGAGTTAAACAATAGTTAATGCTATAATGCAAAATCGATTGAACCCGTACCTGAGGGTCGCTCGAATGTTCTAAAATCGTGTTGGCTGAAAAGCGCGTCGAATCGGTGGCTAAAATCATCTTTTTGAAACCCTACCTGTTCAATCACAATCGAATTCTTGAAATTGAGTTCTTCAAATAGAATTCTAGAACTCAAAAGACTTCCGACACCACCTGAAATCAAACAAAAAGGAGCCGACACAAATAGAAAAATTTCTAAAACAATAGAAAAGGCAGCTCGAACACTACAAAACACATGTTAAGTGTATAAATAAATATTAAACGAGTCAATCCAAAACACGAACACTACAAAACACATGTTAAGTGTATCCAAATTACAGTTGAACTCTTTCACATGAATAGAAATATAGGTTGTGTCGGGGTTCACCTATTCCACCTATCAATCTCCTAACTTGAAATTCAACTACTGTCAACCTAACTTAACAGACCTATATGTTTATCATACCCAGATGTTTATCAGACATCTAGTTTTAGAAATGTTAAATAGCAAAATAAACTAGCTCGGCGTTCGAGCACCCTTCACGATACGGTATGAAACCAACGTACTATTAGCAAACCAATATTGTACGATCCAGTTTTTAATACAAAAAAAAAACATTTAAATTTTTGGTACTGGTCTCAGTGTGCACATTAAAATGGGCCAAACATAGGTAAGTTCGTCCTCTCAAATTAACCGTGCCTAACTTTTCTAGGGCCTGGGCTTAACCCAATTAGAGCCCACTGTATACCAACCCAGCCCACTGTACAGCATGTATGTCTTATATTAAACAATAAGGAATTGGTCAAATATATTTATTATTTAACTCATCAAACATGCTTGTATAGTTGTATGAATATTATTACTATTATATTTATTATATACTTAAAAAACAAATTCGGGGGCCAATGAATTAGGCCACACGATTTGTTTTTGAAATATAGTCAAAGTTAGTGAAAACATGACATATTGAAGCCACACGAGTTCAATACATGCGGTTGTCAATTTTTTTCTTTTATTTTTCCTATATTTGTTTTTCTATCTTATTTCATGTTATTTACGAGTAATTTGTTAACAAATTTGTCGTTTCGATGTAGCTTTTAAACGGTTTCTATCTTTAATATAAATTTCACCAATGTTAAAATTCTTTTTTGGTGTTAGTTTTCTTAATGGGTTTAATTCTTTTTGACATTTCAATATTATTTTATCAGTTGGTTTCGTTGTATAAGTTTCTTCATTTTATTAGCGTAATTTACGACTTCACATGTGTTGTTGTTACTTTAATCTATAACTTTATCTAAGACTGAGTCATGTTTACACGACAACATGCGAGAAAACCGAGTCATGTTTATATTGCAATGCGTGAAGCAAGTCATAATGCATGGTGAATCGACATGCTCATTTTTATTAGCGTTTAGATCCCCTACTTTGAATATTTATACTTTCATGTATAATTTTACTTAAACAATAATTTCTTATGTTCATATTTTTATGTACGTGTCGGTATAAATTCGACTCCATCTACGTTTGGATTTAAATTTGGATCAGCAACGACTCGGCCCAAATATAAAATGTTTCCGTGCTTATTTTACATACGCCTTAAAATGGTCTACGTTTCGATTTTCGTGTACGTTTTAACGTAGATTCAGAAATAAGTTGAGTCAAATATAACATACGATTTGTTTGGAATTGCATCGAGTAAAATACAATACGTTTTCATTACTCTACCTTTTGACGTAAATTTTATTCGGAAACGAGTCGGATCGATTTTACTTTGTATTTATAACGTCATGTATGATGTCGCGGCAACGCGCGACGGGTAAAATAACTAGTTTATATCAATTACTATAAATTCTTCTTTTTTTCTTTTACAAACTAGTGAAGTTATGGTTTAACTTAAGGTAAGACCAAAATTGACAAAAACAAATTTTAAGGATTTTAATATCTTTAGCAACCAATTGGGTTTTTACTTTTAGGGGTGTTTACTGTTCAGTTTTATCAGTTTTTAACTATGAGTTACAGTGAGTGATTTTTTTTTTTTTGTAAACTAAAGTAGAACGGGTAAAGAATTTAATCAAAATCAAACCAAATGTTTAAGCTAATGGATCTTTCAAATATATATCTTCTGGTGTGGTCTGAATTGAATGGAAACTTAAGCATAATATATAACTGTGTAACATAGTAATTGATTTGTATTGAGAAAAATAACTATAAATAATAAGAAAAATAATTCGACGCAATTAAAAAGCAAAATTTAATATTGTGTAACATATTGCTGGTTATGTTATATTACTATGATCAACTGAAAGGTATCATTAGTAATAACAATTGTTGCTTTTAGACCAACCCATAAACATAAAACACCCCTAGTGATGCCAATTAAGTTAGGATTAAACATATTGAATTAACAAGAACAATTGTAACATTCAAATGCGCTTGAGTTCGCCCCTACTCTACGCAAAAGTCTATAAGAGGCTGGGTCGTGTTGCGATCTGATATACACAGTCTAATCTTACATTTTATGAATAAAACTGTTTCTAATGACTTAAACTTATAATCTCAAGGTTATAAAGCAACAACCGTACCAGTTGTCAAAGACACGTCACATATTCAAATGTATGATTTTAATATATATTGTTAGATAATAATAAAATAATAATAAATAATAATAATATCTAACCGGCCAGCAACACAAATTAAAAATGCCGTCTAGAAACTATTATTATTAAATTTGTTACACGACAACTTGTTTTGATCATGGGCCCAGAGATCTTGTACGGGTCCAAATAAATAGTCCATATGACAGTGTGACACTACGTTAGACTCAATCTAAACCATAAAATAAAACAAAAACCACACGTACACAAATTAATAAACGAATTAAACCTTATGCCGATCGGATCTAAAACTATGTTCGCTTGTCGGGTTTACAACTCGGTCAACATGTTCACTTCTCGTCCTTCGTCTTGCTTCAAACCGCGATTAAAAACCCTTTGAATTCGTTTGTGTTAGACTCGTTGATTAGTTTTACAGGTTTTCCTTTGGCAGTGTGTTGCTTCTCGAGTTGCATCCGAGCCTCCAAAAACTCCCGCTTGACTTCTTCATCTCCACGTGTTTCTTGGTTCAAAACGTCGTAGTCTTGAATTGCGGCCTCCCATCTTTCCAACTATATGATAATAATACGATATACAGTTATCTAGTCGTATAGATAAGCATGATCATGGTATAATTTCTATGTAACACGACATGCTTGAAGAAAAAAACTACTTATAATGTCGTCAAATCCAAAAAGAACTTTGTTTTTTCGTAAAAATATCGTCTATAAAAACTTTTGAAAGATATAATTTCAGACGATGAGAGAGGTTGAAATTATAATTTACCTTGGCATTGCATTGGGCTCTTCGGAGTCTAACCTTCGCGTACGAAGGTCTTAAGTTAAGGGCTATGGTACAATCTTCGACGGCTCTTTCAAACTGACCTAGTTTGTAACGACAAGCAGCACGATTGCTTAACAATACCGCATTGTATGGCTCGTGCTCCAAACCTTCACTGTACACTTTACACGCCTCGTAGAATTGTGAAGCCTTGAAAATCTTGTTACCATTAGCTCGAGCTTTTGCCAATGCTCGAGTTTTCCTCGCTACGCTAAAAACCGCCTCGCTTTGATCAAGCTCAGTGGCCCGCAACGCAACACTCACCGCCTCCTCAAACCTACATCGCGTTCACAACATTGTGTATCATTACCTATAACTTTCATAAAACTAAAGATATAATATTTTGTATTGGGGGTTTGCTAACCGGCCCGATGCTAGATAAACTTGTGCCTGAACCGTTAAGAAGTTACTAGTAACCGTTGATCCAAACAACCTAGCCGCGGTATTCACATCTATAACGGGTGCATTTTGAAAACTGGAACACGCCTCATCGTGCCTATGAAGATTTAGTAACGCCTCGGCTTGCATAGCGTAGACCTAACATCAACAAATCATCATAACATATATTAGTCGATTATGGTAGTTAATTCGTAACGACCAACGAGTAGTTAGGAATGTACCTGAAGCGATGAATCCGCACCTAACGAATATGCAAATTGGCTTTCTTTTAGTAGCTTTTTCCAATCGTTGTTCTTTCGAGCCTCGGAACATGTAACGAGTTGTGCTTTGATAGCTTGTACCTTCGCAATGTCGTGTCTTTCGGCTTTCTCCCCCGAACACTTGTAATGACATAAAGCTTTCTCCGTCTCCCCAAACCTAAAACACGTTAAAAAAAACCCAAAGATTTAAGTGATCTTAAGCTTAAACGAGAAAAAAATAAGCATGACCAATATGTATCGGTACACATCGCTACACGTTATTAAGTTGTATAGTACAAGTCGTTAATGCACTACCGACTAAACTAAAACTAACTAGAAAAACCACATACATTACTCCTTGTTACACGTTACTATGTTGTAAACTATAATTATTTAACGAAAAATATGATTTGAATACCTGAAGATTCTCCAAAAAGGTCGAGATTAAGACAATCTTGACCTTAAACGAGCTAAAAGAGAACATATTTGTTCATCTTTTAGTCGTACATTACAAGTCTTTAATACCAAAAAACAACCATGACATTGTGTAGTACCTGAGATAGAGCGAGGCGAGGCGATAATGAGCCCGATGATACACAGGATTGATCCGAATAGCGATTTTACAATCAAGAATCGCATCAAGAAACTTCCCTAAACCGATCAATGCAGCACTTCTATTACTATAATAACACGCGACCGTGGAGTCGATCCCAATCGCTTCGGTGTACAACTTGATCGCCTCATCGAACCGCCCCTGTCTATACTTCTCGTTACCGATGTTTTTGAACACCTCGGGGTCGGCCTTTCGGGTCGAGTTGGTGTAAATGTTGCCAAATTCCCCATATGATCTCGCGCTATCGGGCTGTTTTTTCGTCAGATTGCCCAAATGGCCCGGGATTTGGTTCGACGAGGCCCGATAACTCGACCCACCCGAGTTTGATGTCCCGCGAACCGATATTCGTAGACTCAACTCACTAGAGGTAAAACTTGGTTCCTTACGTAGTTGTTTAGTGTATGATATATTGGTCACTTGTGACACACTATACAATGCACTTTTTGATGGTGTGTGACCATAAGTTGTGTTAACAACTTGTTTGGTTTTTATTACTGGTGGTTTTCTTATAGTGGTGGGTTGTTTTTTTACGGTGGTGGGCGGTGGTGGAGGGGGTTTGACCACCGGTTTCGAGAAGCCGGTGTAGACTATTTCGGTGGTGGTGGTGGTGGTGGTGCGGTTGGTGGTTCGTGGTGGTCTTTTGGTTGCGTGGTTGGGCGGAGAATGGGTTCGCCGGTGCTCTTTGGAGGCTTCGAGCCGCGGCACCGACAACGGTTTACGGTGTTTGGGTCCGAAGATGGCACCCATGAAACCGCAACCGGAGTCTTTTCCGGCCATGTGGTGTGGTGGTCCGGCCATTTTTCTTTGGTTTCTTGGTTCTTATAAAAATGTGGAGTGTGTTGTGTCCCCAATGTTGAAGAAATGGTCAAGGCTTTTATAATACATACATGTTGGATATGTGTGTGTATATTATATTAAGTGATATAAATAATAAGCTTGTGGACCTATTCAGTTTTTAAATGCGAAGCTCGGGTCTAAGCTCGTTTATTAAATGAACTTCGATTTATTTGAGCTTGAGTTCGAGTTCAAACTAGCTCGTTTAGTTTCTTTTTAACAGCAAGTTGATCTTAAATAACTTATGAAAGATGAGTCTTGTATTTTAATAATAAGTGCTTATGTAATTCTCTGTTATTTTCTATTAAAGAGGTCCAACATATATATTTTTTTAAAAACGAGGACTATAATTGTTTTTGTCAAATTTTACGTTTATAAGATTTAAACACATGACTTTTTGATTTATATACTTCTATTACATATAGCCATAATCCCACCCAGAGGTCCAACATTATTATATTAAGATTATAATAGAATTGAGAGGGTGTTAATCTCTATGTTCTACTGATTTATCAAAGATAAAGTTAGTTTTATATTTATTTATTGTTTCCTTTTATAGATAAAAGTAGAAACGCATTGGCATATTTTCTATTTTGTTTGTTTGTTAGTCCCGTCTAAATAGTTTAAATTATCTTTACCATTAAATGATACAAAAAAGTTTGGCAATTAGCAAAAGAGCAAATCCAACATAATTATTACACTAATTAATAAATTCCTCCATCCAATCACAGCTTATAAAATATAATTTTCTAAATGAAATCATAATCTAAATGCATTTGTTTACTTGATGCATGATTGAATAAAAATCTTGCCTTTTAATTAAATAAAGATATAGCAAAACTTGACATTATAATATTTTGAATTGTTAGTTTTAGTAATTGATTATATATAATCCAATTAATAATAAAAACTGAAATTCACCCAAAAGAATAAAAATTACAACATAAAATATTCTAGTCCTATATTATCTTGGTTGAAAATAGTTTGATAATGTCATAAAATTGTAACACATGTTTTATAGTTATTAAGGTCATTATACCTTGTTATAAACAAGCCAATAGATTTTTAATATTCATATTGACTTTATTAGTTCAAGCTTTTTTACGTATTATGGTTATTTTACGAAAATTACCAAATTGTGATACATAAATTTATGTTGGTAATTCTCTTTCTAAATATATATTTATAATTTCATTATATTTATCCACCCATAAATTTTCATGTACAATCAACCACTTTTGATGTCAGAGCTAAAAAGCTGATAGAAGTTAATATATAAAGTGATAAATTTAGTAGTGAAAAGGGATTATAGGGTAGGACCTCACAAATTAATATTTAATCAACACTAACCGTGATTTGCTATGTAATTTGAGTGGATGCCACTCATATTCTTTAAAAAGTTATAGTTATTATTTTTTATATTGTAAAAAGGTTGATATGAACTTCACATAAGTGGTATATATGTCGGTATAATTGTAAACTTATGTATAATGGTAAATAAACTTGCCTATAAATCACCTTTATATTCTAAAAATACTCATGATAATAGTTTTTTTTCTAGTATCAATTAACAAATAAAATTTAGTTTCACTTTATATTCTCTTATTATTATAAACATCTTAACATGTAAATAATATAACTCCTATTTTAAGAACATAAAGCATACAATTAAAAAATAGTAAAATATCGGTTAATCATGCTTATTTATGATAATACGTAAACATAAAGTAGATGAAAATTCATGTATTTTATATACCATTGTCATATAAGAAAATGCTTATTTAACATGCATGCTAAAATATAAATATACTCAATAAATAATAATTTTTTTATTTTAATATTTTTTTTCTGGATCCTTTGATGGTAAGCGTGGGAAACCAAAGGGAATGTGAGGTTAGAAAACGAAATAAGAGTTGAAGGGTGGCCAAAGCCAAAAATAGGGTCAAACAAAATATCTTTTCTTCATTAACAAAAGGTTCTTGATGTCTACTTTGCAGGTTTTGTAGCACCACATTTGACTCATTTATGCCTTTCACTCATTTTAATTGTATAGTTTTCTCATATTTTACCAATTTATTATTAATTTGGAAATATAACCCATATCTTCTTTATTCATAAGAATACTTCCTTTTTATTTGTGGTTGTTTTACAAAAAGTGAGTATTTTTTAGAACAGTCATTTTTCCTTTTTCATGTTTACATATTTACATATTAGTAAATACTAGTATTCTGCCCCACGCATTGCGGTGAGACCATAAAATCATGCCAAAAAATCATGTCAGGTAGCATTAATGTCACACCATTTCTAGCGACCATCAACACCACGAATACTCATAAAACAAAAGAATTAAAATCAAACGAAAAATAGACGTAAAAACATTGAACCATGCACGTGTGTTACGACGTGTTAATGTGTGTAAATTAGAACGAAACGTAAAATATAATGTGACCATTAAACAGAAAAAATAGATATAAAAATATTGAACCATATATGCATGTTGCAGTATGTTAACTCGAAAAGTTTAGACCGAGACGTAAAATAAAAAATTTGTAAAAAATTTAAGGTCAATGAAATTTAAGTTGAAAGTGAAAAAATGTGTTAGTATTAAATGTAAAAGATGAAAACTATAGGGCTAAAAGTATAAAAGTATAGAAAAGACAAATTAACTTACAATCTATAAAAATAAGGTATAAACCATTAAACAAAACTAAGATGGTAATTAGTATTATATAAATTACCACATATAGGTAGTACTGATCCTGATTTATAAATCTTGTTAATTTTTATATATTAAAAACCTAATTAAGACTTTAATCAAAATATATACATTGTTACAATAAAATTAAAGGTTAATTTCTAGTCGCATACTTTACAAGCTTTTACAAATTATGATGCTTAAACGTAAGGATGTTAGGATGAAAAAAATGTTGGTGATTTTAGTTAAAATATACAATCGTCTAATCAATATGTCATCAACTAAGATCTTCTCACATATGGCTCATGTGAGCTTAGATAAATAGACGTTGTTTCCATGTAAATACCCGCATTAACCTCAAAGGTCAATAATATCTAAATAACATGAGATACAATATCCTTATTATTTATACTCATTTTCATTGATACACTCTAGTAATCCAACCCTCCATATACACATTTTTCATATTCATATATGCATTGCATAACTCGCTAACGCTTCGCTTTCATCAATACCAAGAGCGAGAAGATCTCTTCAAATAGAATGAGACTCACTCTCCAATCTCCACCTTAGACACAAACAAACTTGGATGTTAGAGCTTTTCTTAGGTTTTGGCACATGTCCCTTCAAGCAAGTCATTTTAAAGGTTTCAATTTTACCAAATTAAGATGTTAACGAACACCATTTAATAATTCAATCAAGAACACCACCGTTTGATTATTAGAACTTAAAAAGACTACAAATCAAAAGAGAAGCAAAAAAAGAATACACTGACTAAACTACCTCTCCTAAAATAGAATTGATTAATAACCACGAGAAATGGATTAACTAACTATTTAGGAGAAGTTACAAAATTCCCCTTTAACTATAAGCAAGTTGACAAGTAATTATCAAAATTTAATTGATCATTGACAAAGACTTTTTTGAAGAAACAAATTACCCTATATATTTAAAAAACAATTGAAGGAATATAAGAGTTTATATTATTTTGATATTGACCACACAGGTTTTCATTGATTGCATTTTGCCCCTTTTGTGTTTGGTATACTTTTGTGGGTTCCGACAGAGAGTTTGTGAAAGGGGGTTGAGGGTTACCGTCTATGGAGGCAATAGCCTCGCCTACTTCCGCCACTGGAGGCGTTAGCCTTTCCGGCTTGAACGATGTCTACGGCGTTAACCATTCTAGCATCACCAATGTCTTCGGCCGATGTGTGGAGGCTGAGACCGTTGTGTCGAGGCGTTAGCCTTTCCTACATTACCAAAGAAATGGTGCTGGTGAAGAATAAGGACAAGGGATTTGCAAATTTTCCAGGAAATTGCGGTGGCCGTCGATAATGTTAGTGCAAAGTTTACAACTAAAATTTAGTTTGTAAACGAGTCGGGGTAATTGTAGTCTATACTTCACCTCACCTATTTATTTTTATGTATGTTTTGAGTTGGTTTACGTTTCAACGTAAATTTTGTTTGGAGTCATGTCAAATATAATACATTTTCATTTGACGACATAAATTCGAATTACTCTACCTTTTGACATAAATTTAGTTTGGTAACGAGAGGGGTCGATTATAGTCTTTGGTTTATTACACTATGTACGCCGCCGCAACGCGTGGCGGGTATAAAAACTAGTTGAGTTGCTGCACTACTAACATTCACAATCTCCACCTTAGTGCAAAATTAACTTTATTCAACAAACCACTTCTCAATTCTTGTGACTGGATAAGAATTAGTTAACATACCTACTAAATTATCACTTATATCCATTTCTTTAAACATAACTTCTTTAGAATTGTTAACATCTCGAATAAGACACAACTTTACAATAATATGTTTGGTACATTGATAGAAGACCTGGTTCTTAGAAAGCTGCACAACATCTTGATTATCATATAGAACCACTGCATTAACATTCTTAACGCCTAGTTCAGACACAATCCCTGTAACCACAATGCTTATTTGACAACCTCAGTTAAAGCAATGTACTCTGACTTAGTTTATAAGAGAACTATCACTTTCCACAATGTAGATCTCCAGCTTACAAGACATCCCATCACTTTTAAAACATAACTTATACTTCTTCTATATAAATCTTTAGTAAAGTTTACATCTACATAACCAAGAACTAGTGGTCATTAGTAACAATTATCACCAAACAATAAACCATAATCTCATATTTGCTATATTCTCTAAAACAAACATAGTGATCATAGTTACTTCTCCTGAAACCATTATTTACCCTATATTCATCAAATCTCTTAGACCATTGCTTAGGAGATTTTTTTTAATTCATAAAGTGACATTCTTAACAAATACACTTTATCTTCTTGTCCTTCAACTTCGAAACCCATAGGTTGTTTTATATAATTGTTTTCTTTTAAAATTCCATTAAGAAAAGTTGTCTTTACATCAAATGTTCCAACCCATATTCTTTAATACAGTTAGAGCTAATACAACCTCAATTAAAGTATGGTTAACCATAAGTCTCTAATTTATCGATTTGTCTAGCAAGACCCATGTTTCATTCTTATACATTGAATTACATCCTTGTACATTATGTTTTCTTGAAAAGTATTATCTCTACTCAGTATAATTTTTGTACTTGTACCATCAAGCCTTCACAATCTATAGCGTTAACACCTTCAAGATAACCCAAAAATATGCATTTATATGATCTTGGCTCCAACATTCCTTTGGTTCAAATGCGCATATACTACTAAACCAGATACCTTTAAAGGATTGTTAGAAGCTTTCCAAACCATATTTTCATTGGTGTGTTCATACCTATAGCAGTTGATGATGACATGTTTACAAAAAAAGCTGAAGTAGCCGCTACCTCGGCTCAATATCTCTTAGGCAATCCTAAGCAAGATAACATACACTTGACCTTATTTAGCAAGGTTCTATTCATTCTTTCTACATGACCGTTTGTTTTATTTTGGGGTGTATCGAGAATGGTAATATGTCTTGCAATTCCATTTTCCTAACATAACTGATCAAACACCTTACTATAGAACTCCAAACCATTGTCAGATCTAATCTTTTTGAATTTCTTTCAAGTCTGGTTTTCAACTATACCTTTATTTAAGTGGTCATTACTGATAGATAGAAAGTATTTAACACCTCCCATTTCCTTTAGCAGGATGACAACTCCTCCCAAAATTCACCATATGAGTTTTTCTCATTACATAATGCTCAAAGAAACTAATTTCTAGACCCTTTAAATCTTTAAAGACTTGCTATTATTTAGTTCAATGAGGCCTTGACTGCAAATTTCCCATATCCTACTATGCCATTGCATAGTAGAATTGTTTATGTTCCCTTTTATAATTGGCACCGAACCTTGTAAAACATTCCCATTAAACATATAAATGTTATTTCATTTCATAGTCTAATAATATCATCATTGATTCATTCATCACTCTAGACTTTAGGCTTACATGATAACCAATATTTTCTAGAGTACCAAGGGAAATAAGATTCATTGTTGGGTTAGGGGAGTACCTCACATTTGAAAACTTGAATTCTAATCCTCCTTCCAGTTTTAGAACCACATTCTCAGGGCCTTTTATCCTATTGTTGTTAGTATTGGTATCGTAGGCCGGTTTTGGTATTCACTTTTATGCTTTTTGACAAGCCGATGTGATAACGACTAAACTCACGTAGTGTGGGAGAAGAACGACAAAGCTCCAGCGGAAAATAATGTTCGTTCCTTAACTTTTTCTAAAAGACGCATTACACAGCTATGTTTAATTTTTTTTTGGCAACGTTACGATATAAATTATTTCATAAACATTATGTGTTCAAATCAAAGAATTTTAATATCGTAGGATATAGCTAACATAGTTATTGTTGCGGTAACATAATGAAACAAACTGATTATGGGCAAACATCATCGTTGTCGGTATATTATTGAAACCAGTATCAGTATTCACTTTTATGGTTTTCAATAAACCGAACCGATAACAATCAAAAGTCATGTACACGTTGTAGTAATTTCGTAAAACACTAGAAAATTAACTAACTTTATTTAAAACAACACACACCTATTTAATTTTTTTAATTTTACACCACAATATATATAAATCAAATAATTTGCCAATAAATCTAACCCATTGTATAGAAAGTTACTTTCATCATAGGTTGTACAGTTGTACTTAAAATTTGTTTCCACATAATACAACACCAATAAATCCGGTCGGTGCCGGCATTAGTAAACCCCTTTAAAACCCGGTCCATAGTATATGAACACCACATAACCAACCCTGCACGGCATGCAAGAAAACCCACTTATACTTTTTCTTTATTAAATTTATTATAATAAAATAAAATTACAGCTAGTTGATTACATGCAAAATGCTTAACCAATTAATGTACAACTATCACTGTCTCATATTCCCTTGGTTGTTTAGCACTCAATAAAACTATTCAAAAGTTATTATATTTGTGTGAATTTAATAAATATATATAATATTAGTGGAAAGGACTGTGCTATATAGCGGAGGTTATAAAAGTTGAAAGAGTAAGTTCCGATAATTTATACGTTACTACTAACCACCCAAACAAATATTACGTGTGAAACGCTGTTAAAAATGTAATAGAAAAATATTATAAAAAAATAAATTCCTCAAAACAGAGAAAAAAATGTTGAATGTGTATATGGTGACGTTATTATAATTAACAAGCTACTATTGTAAATTGGTTATAAGAAATTTTTAATAACTCAAAGCTTATGTATAAAACTTTAAAAACATTCAGGTGATTCAATGTAAATTTGACATAACTCTAATATTTAAGTATAAAATAAAAAAATTCAGTTGATTAAATGTAAAGTTGGCATAACTCGAATGCTTAACTATAAAAAATTAAAAAAAACAAAATGAGTTGGTATCAATTTAAAAAAAGAAAGAAAGAAAGTGAGTTAGTGTTGTGTTAGTTTAAAAAATCCTTAAAACCTTAAAGGTTTAGATCTAAAATTGTAAAAAATCAAAATAGGTTTTATTTAGTTTGGAGAAAAAAAATTATCGTGATGATATTGAGAAAATCTTCAGCTTCATTACTTATAATCTTTTCTATTTGTTACATATATTGATGTGGTGACGGTTGTTATTGAGTCTCGTTTCCACTCTGCATTAAACACTGATATATTTCGGTATTATTATTCTTATAACTATGTAAAAGTTAGTGATTATATACTTAAATGTTTAGATAAAATAATACTTAAATCAAATAGTATTAAATTATATAAGTATAATTAATGAATAATATATATTTCAATATTAATTTAAAGTATTATAACTAAGATAACACTTAAAATAAATATATATTAAATAATATATTAATTAGGAGAATTTATTAAATAGGAGTAAATTAGAAAATATTATATATAACACTTATGCCTTATGTTTAAAAAAGTATATATGTTGTTTTAAATTTTGAGTAATATTACAAGCGTGATGCTCAAATGTTTTATATAATAGTATAGATATATAAATATAGATTATTATTATGATCATTATGAGAAAAGAATTTAGTAATTATATAGTTAAGTATTCAAATAATACTCTACTTATTTATAATTTATAATTTATTAATTATTATTATTATTTTTTTATTATTTTTATTATTATTATTATATTATTATTATCATTATTATTATTATTATATTTGTATTATTATTATTATTATTATTATTTGTATTATTATTATTATTATTATATTATTATTATTATTATTATAAAATTATTTAGTACTTAGATAGTTAAGTATTTAAATAAGATAATACTTATTAATAAATTTGAATATTATTTAAAGTATTACAAATAATAAAATATATAATGTAGTGAATTAATTTAAGAAGTTTTATAGAATACATGTACCTAATACCTAATTTAAGATAATACTTAGATATGTTTTATATAGTAGTATAGATATAAATATAGATATAGATATAGATATAAATAAATGTAAAGTAAAATAAACAAGCGTTGACTACCTATTAAATTATCAAAGTAATTTATATTTTTTTGAATATTTATTCATATATAATTATGTGAAAATTTAAGAAAAAGTTTCATTAAATTGAAGAAAAGAATATTTTTATTATTGTAAATATACTACAATGCAAAGTGTAGTTGCAGAAAGTTATAAAGGATAATTTATATTTTAAATTAATACATTAGTGTCATTTCTAGTACAAAGTTGATATCGGTTTATTTTAATTCGAACATCTTTATAAACAACTAAGAAATAACTAATAATATAGCGGGTGACTAAGAAGAGAGAGAGAGAGAACGGGTATATATTATGTGATTTTGTAAAAAAAGGGATATGTGACGAAATGTTTGCGTATAGCATGCTACGAAGTGTAGAGACATAACTTTTAAAATAATATTGCTCCACAACATATCATTACATGTTTGCCTGTGTGTTCGAATACGTGATTTCATGTTCGTGTGTTTCATGTGGTTTTTTTTCATTATTATTATATTTGTTTATATTATGCATAAAACATATACTAGTGGAAATGCTTGTGTGTTGTGGCGGTACGATTGTTGCACGATCTTTTTGAAAATTTGATTTTAGTCAGTATCGGCTCGATGCATTTATGATGTAAATTAAAAAATCAAAATATAATTATTGAAAAAATGGAATGAAAGAAAACAATTACGTATATTACAAAAGTTTTTAAAACAACTATATTATCCTAACAATATTAGTGATAACATGGGTGGTATTTGTGATCGAAAATCATTTATTACCTACATTTTAGGGGGTAGGGGTTTTCGTTTTATAAATATAGGTTAAAGTTTTATGATTATCGAATTCAACTTCGGTGGTGATTTGCAAAGACCGCAAAAAGTTAATGGAAAAATTATCACCACAAATTATCATTTTGATTGTTAGTGAGCTGTTAACAACCGTCAGGGAAAGGGGAAGAGGGGTTAGTGCTCAATCGCAATGAATGAACGAAATTGAAAGTAACTGACGGTTTTGTTTGGTCACGTGTATATGCTTTAGCATTTGTATTATAAGCATTATATGTTATACTTTATTGTAAAAACATAAATAGAATAAAATGGTTACTTTTTTAAATTTAAGAATGATTTTTCATGCGGATGTTTTAATCTATATGTAAAATTATCATTCTATCCTCCTTTCATTTTTATTATAAAGGATATAGATAAATATTAAAATTATTAAACTCATAATATGCCCCTAGAAAAATATTAGTATTATAGTTATTATAACTATGAAGATATATATAAGTTATATACTTAAATATTTAAATAAAATAATACTTAATTTAAAAAGTATTTAGTTATAAAAATATAATTAGTAAATATAAATTTAAATGTCAATTTATATTATTATAAATAAAATAAAACTTAATGAAGTGAATTAAATAATATCATATTATTAAATAATATTTAATAATATGTATTAAATAATACAATAATTAGAATAAGTAAATTAAATGGGGGCAAAAGTAGAACTATTACATAAAACACTTATACTCTATGTTTAAAATGTGTATAGGTGTCTTACACTTTAAATAAAATTATTATCTTATCTGTCTAATATGTATTATATATAGTAGTATAGATATATCTTTAAAACCACCATGATATCATATTGATTGTTTCAAAAATCAATATACTTGGCTTTTGGTTAACTTTTTAATTAACATTAATTATTTACTCCTGAATATCATCTAATCTTACATTCTTAAATATCTAAAGTCAAACCATAATATTTTAAATGGTAATCATTTATAATGTCACTTCACTACAAACAGTAGCGGATCCAGAAATTTATTCTTATGGAATCACTCTCTTTTATAAATGCTCTAACTTTATTGAAGTAGATATAAGAAATTTCTAGTCGATTCGAGTCAGGTCAAGTTGGTCATATAATATAAAATTCGGTATAATAATAAGAAAAACATCATTATTAGAATGGAAGCACATAACACTTCCTTGAGATTTTAAGCTGAAAAAATATTTAGCGCCACCTACTGTCGCTCTTGTCCAAATATTAAATCGTGAATCGCCCTTGCATTTGATCATAAGTCCAATACTTTAAAGTACTGAATACAAGAGTATTTTTTAGGTTTTATCATTATTAGGTATTTCGTGGGTATTAGGAGTGAGTTTATTTAATTTACTTAAATCGTGAGTTTTACGGGCATTAGGTATTTAGTCATGAGAATGCACTTATTTAGTTGTTTAATTAATTAACTCGTAGACTTTTTCAAAGTTTGAGAGTATATTTTTTTATAACTAATGAAGTCACCGTCCTAAAAAACATTGTTTTCACTCGAAAAACTTATACACCTATTTCCATATGCATGCGAAAATTCACTGTATTCTAGTGACTCATTGATTACATACTAGGTCTGCCCCTAGCTACAAAGCCACGTATTTGTAGTTCTTATCAAAGTATGTAGTTTTTTAATCAAAATTATATAATTTGTCATTGATCATTTTAAGATGGTCTAGTGGTAGGAGACTTAGGCACCCAGAGAAAAATCAGTCCCAGGAGGTGGAGAGCCCACAACAAAGAGCGGGAGCCAAACCAAGGTCAAGCGCTAACGCGATGTGGGGCGTAAATAATAGTTCGAACCTCACTGCGTGGCTGTGAGTCAGCTCATAATCCGCATCGCCTTCTGTGGTCTCTAAAGCAGGATTGTCACATACCGATTAATGAGTCCGGTACACTTATTTTTATTATAATTTGTTAATATAATTTAATGATTATTTTGATATGCCGACAAAAAAAAATATGTTTAGTGAAAGAACGGATACCTACCAAAGTGCTCGGCCGGATCCGGCTACACAATACCACCGACTGTTGACCACGTACCAGTCAAACTTTGCCACCATATTGTGGGCCAATATATGCTGTTCCTTTTACTCTTTTATTGATTTCTTTGAAATAATATATCGTTACTTATAAGAAGGTATGTAAAATATAATATCTGTATGTATTTATATTGAGGCTTTAACACACACACATATACATACATACATATGTATATATATGTATATATTATATTGTATACACACACAGGATATGAATCAATTACTAATTATTTTTATACTAATAACCTATAAACTCCAGTACAACCCTTGATTAAAAATAAAATCTATAGGATCATGTCGAGTGTCATGAACATTGCCTTTAAAAAAATGGGTTAACATGTCATTTTACACATCTATCTAGGGCTGCAAATGATCCGAACGAACACGAACAAGGCTTTGTTCGTGTTCGTTCGTTAAGAAATAAACTTGTTCATGAACTGTTCACGAACACTTACCGAACGCAAATGAACCCAAACAAAAGTAAACGAACACAAACAACTGTTCATGAACATAATGAACACAAAAAAGTTCATAAACATAAGCGGATACAAATTATTATAGATTTATTTTAGAATAAAATTTACATTTTTTATTACAAAGATTATACAAAATTAATCAAAAATAAATAAGTAGTTAACACAAATATCAAAAAATACTTGATACAATAGTCATAAAAATAACTGACACAATAATTGAGAATATAAACGAATACCTTAACGAACATAAACAAACACTTTATCGAACGAACACTAACGAACATAAACAAACAAATTATCGAACGCTCACGAACATAAATGAACGAACGCGGGTTGTGTTCATGTTCGTTCGTTTAACTAAACGAACATAATTTTCTTGTTCGTGTTCGTTCATTTACTAAATGAACGAACATAAACGAACTTCCCGCCGAACGGTTCACGAATTGTTCGCTGAACATTCAGTTCGTTTGCAGCCCTACATCTACCATCTAGTTAAATATTTTATCCACTCTTTTCACTCATTAAAATAAAAAAAGATTCTCCCTAATTTTTAAAATATTCATAATTTTTTTATAAAAGTTTTTAACAGAAATACACCAATAAATAGATCGTGTTTCTATCGTTAATTCCGTTATAGTTTTTACAAACATTTGTAATTACATATATGTAACGAATAATTGCATATATGTGATATATTTTCATCATCTTTACAAAAAATTCTGTTTTGGGAAAAACTTTCTCAATTATTTTATAAAATTTTAGTATGTGGTTATAATCCGAGTACAATATTTTGATTCTTTGATATTATTACGTGATCCACAAACAATTGTACTAGCGATATAATTAATGATATTGAAGATATATCTTCTTATTGTTGTACGAACTGTCATAGACTATATTTGTCTAATTAACGATAAGCAAAGAGCCAACAAGAAGTGATTATTGATATTTTATTTTGTTATCTATTTTTTTAATTAATGAAATGTTATGTAATGTTATTATAGAAATGTTATTTAAGGAAATGTAATTTAAATTTTATTAGTTATCTTATTATATGTATATTACATTTTATGTATATATAAAGTGTTATTGATTTTGTATGACAAGAACCAACACGATTTGGACATCAAAGTCCGTCCAATAATCCAGATCCATGATCACTTCTCAGTTATGTCGTAAGGTTTAAGAATTCCATTTTAATTTCACTCATTATTTTAATTTATTATTTAGGTCTTAATATAAAAAAATTAATGAGTGAGCCAACAAACCCTTTATCTAGCGAACCACGAGCCGAGCTAACCTTACATACAAGGGGTTTGATAACAATTATGGTTACATACATACAAATTGTTTATGTTTTTTACCAAAATAAATGTTTAATTAAAAAAACATATAACATATATTTAACAATATATATTACACATATATAATATGATGTTACATGTATGCAATAAAATATTATATCAATTTAATAACACATTGTAAGAAATTTATGTTATGTTAATTTTTTTATAAATCATGTAAGTATGAGTTATGTTGTTTCGTTAATGTGTGAAAAATTTTAGAATTATGTACATCATCTTGATTAAATCATAGATTTAAAAATATGATTTTCGTGAAAAAGTTGTAGACATGCACATTTGTGAAGAATAAAAGCAACAAGATACGACTCAGTTCGACAAAAAGGAACAAAAAACATGCATTTTGATTAAATCAATAGTTCTTTGATATATGTAATACAACAATTCTTATATAGTAAAAACATGCATGTAATATAAAAGTATATATAATTGTTCATATCACCTATATGTAATGAAATAATTTTTTGATTGTTCTTCAATGGAGTATAGGGTTTTGTCTTTTGCACTTCTAGTTGATAATGATAACTGCAAACTATAATTTTATATGATGATTACTAATTATTGCACATGGGTATCAATATTACATGTACGTGATATGATATTACATATACATCGTAACATAATATTACATACATATAAAAAGATATTATATATAGGTTTATATCCATATATACGTGATTATATTTGATATGGAGAAGAAACGGCTGTTAACCCACCTTTATTACGATAACCCGTTAACGCTAATGTAAGAAACACTTACACCATAATTATGCGGTGTAACTAACTTTTACATCGCGTTCCACCATTGATGTATAATTTTTCCCCTATTTTCAAAATTTCCCTCCCTTTTAAAAAAACTTCACCCTTTTTTAAAACATTCTTAACTTTTTTGTATAATGTTACTTTCTTACAAAAATTACACCATTAAATAGATTTTTAAATATCTTTAATTTAAGTATAGTCTTTCTATATTTTTTTAAATAACATTCATTGTGCACCACTAGTTTTACCACTTTAACTTTAACTTACAGTGACGATATGACATACTGTGGACCAGTAGTTGGGTTAATGAGTTATCGCGCAATAAACAATGGTTAACATCAGGGGGTGCAAATGATAATTTACTCTAAAATATAACATGAACTTACGGTTTATTCTACGATATCTAGAAAAGATTTTTTCTTGTAGTTTAGTGATATTGTATTTTTATTGTATATAATTTTTGTATATGTCTAATTTATGATCACCCGACTTTTGACCGACCCGAAAATTGTGACATTTGTGCTGTTAGAATTCCACAAACAATAAAAATACTGAGACTAAAAGAAATTTTTTTGGTTTCATCACTGATTACTTGAGCATTTTAATCTTTGTATGCGGCATGAAAGATAACTATTGGCAATTGCTATGACATGTAAATCAGTATTTTATTTACTTATTATCATCAAATGAAAATATTATAAATAACCTTTTATTAGCGTATCCATGATAAACAACTTAATTATATCAGGGTGGTTTTCTGATTCACAATATATATTATCATTAAATGAAGAGTGAAGTCATGCAATGTTAGTGTATAAGGTAAGCTTTATAAACAACCGAGTGAATACTTTCTAACAGAAGCTTCTGTATTTCCTTCGCGTCAAAGTGATATCATCTCACATCAAAGGTTGTAGCCACATTCTAACATATGGTTGTGTTCCCGACTCTTTCCCTTATTAAATAACATGATTAAAAACCTTCTTAATGTGTTTCCGACTCTTTCCCTTATTAAATAATAATACTAAAAGAATATAATGTTGAATATTAAATATGAATTTAATTACAGATGATGCACATTATTCAATTATGAATAGTCATTATATCATTAACCAAATGAATTTAATATGAAATTATTTATGGATAGTTATAATTATAGACTTTACTTATCGATTTCAAAAACTAAGTTTGTATTATAAAAGAGAAATGTTCAAATAAAAAAACCTTAAAACTAAAAAGTATAAAAAGTAATTTCAATCATCAATCATTTTAATCAGTAGTTGAGATCAAATTGTAGGAAAAATATGTTAGATGAGTATTTCAGGAAAGCCATTTTTGCTAACTTTTTACAAGTTCCTCAATATTTTGTAAACATTCATTACTTTAATGTACGGCATTATCTTTTTTATAAAATTACACCATAAGAACAAGCATTTTTATTTTCAAAACGAATATAGTATGGTTATATAAAAAAATAATAATTTTTATGGTTTAAGTTCATACCTTGTCATTGTGTATTTAATACAGTTCATTGTTTTTTTTTTAGTTATTGTATTTTTCTGAATACTATTGTTTTTTTTCTAAAATAATAAATTTAAAATAATCATAATAGTAGAATAACATTGTTGTGTATCTCTAATATATAAAGCACAATAATAAATTTACAACTAATAATCTAATAAATTAAAAAAACAAAAAAAAACACAATGTCTCATTGTATTTTTTGATCTTCATTGTATTATCTTGAACAATATGAGTTTTATACATTATATTGGTTAAATAATATCATTGTGTACAACAAGGTTATATAATCTATAGAAAATGACAAAATTATTATATTGTGTTATCTTTAACACTATGAGTTTTAAGAAATACATTGGTGAAGGTATATTACTGTGTACTTTTCATTGTAAAACATAATGATAGATAGCAAATTTATATAATCTATAGACACAGTGACAAAATAACACAAAACGATCTAAATGTAAAACACAATTATGAATACATATAACAAATGATGTAAAATATATGACACAATGAACTAATATTTGATATAATGAACGTATAAGACATAATTAGCTCACGTATTTGAAACAATGACCAAAGTGTCATTCTTTTTAAAATAATAGAATGATACGTGTTAAGTTCATAATCCTTCTAAGATTTTTTAGAATAAATACCCTTTTTACTACAACTCTACCCTAATAATACTTATTATTCTTGACTAGTGATTTCTACACTTTTTAAAACTTCTAATGTGGTTGGATGGTTTGAATAGTTAAAATACAATATCTCAAAAAAAAGTGTTGTTACAAAACCAAGTTTTAGTTTCTAATTTTAGATATATAGTTAAATACACTATAAATAAATTAAAATTTATCAGTTAAATAAAAGTATAATGCCCGATTGTAAAAAAGTGTTTTCAAAGCTAACTTAGCAAATTAATAACTGTAAGGTCAAAGTTCATTTCTCAAAGACATAATATAAAGATTGCATGTTTTTAAGTTATTTCATTATATTTTATTTAACTCATATAATACATGAGTTTATTTTATTTTTCTAATACATCAGCTTTTACAAAAATAACCTTTTATTACTATGTATATATCATTACATTAATTCAGCACGTATAACATACGGAATTTTAACCTAGTAATCTAACAAACATAAACAACTACAAAGTAAATCTTTGTATAACGCTAATCAACTTTGGCATAGTATTGTAAAACAATTTTAGACTTGTTAGTAATCGTTAAATGATAAGTTACAAACTTTTCTGATTTTATTAGTAAATCTTTAAACCTTAGTTTTACTATTTTTTACCCAACTTCTTTCATATCCAACATGTTTGTTTATGTCTTAACCAAATGGTTATGCATAGGGGTGATCACCACAATTTAAAATTGGCAAACCTGAATCAAAAATCAAATTGTAATTCAGTTTGACTAGTTTTATACCGGAAAACCCCCTTTTTAAAAAGATAATTGTTCATAAATTAGGGTTGAAATTTCCTTAGTTTGGTTTTCTTAGTTTTGTAATAAGCAAAATGTTTAAAAGGTTAAACAAATGGCAAATTAGTCAATAGTAAAAATACGTGTAATTCAAGTTCCTCGTTTTAACCAAATTGAGTTTTCTAGAACCTAATCCGGTTTCAGTCTAAAACCAAACCAAATACCAGATATATGACTCGTTTAGGTTTTGTACGGTTTGATTTTCGATTTAATCAGTTTGATATAGAATATTAATGTAGTGTGTATAAGGTTGGTGGGATTTGAGAATGTTAGCCAAAGAAAAGATGTGGATAAAAGTGGAACAAACGTGTAGCATGAGAAAAGTGTACATAGCAATTGTGTTATACGCAAAGGGAAAATTCAGACTTTTGGACTTTTGGTCACGTGATCCAAGTCATTGGAACTTCGCTTTATTTGTTTTTTTTTTCTTTTTCTGGTAAAAGCAAAGTTTATATTACACATGTAAAATAAGCAAAATGATTATTGACGTTTGGTACGTTTTATCATTTACAACCTTATGAAATACCAACGAATCAAATATATAAGGGGTAAAATAATATATAGTGATTTTCTTTTAGAACCTTAGGAATCAATGAGCAACGAAAGATGTATATGTATGTGTATGTATATACGTTCATTTAAGCACACAAGTTCTAGACAAGTAACACATAATGTAGAATGGTATGACCGAATCTTGTTAATGCATCAAAACTCATTTTAGACTCGCACACACATCCGCATCATCCTATATAACCGTATTGTGCCGAATATACCACAGTTTTATATTGCAGGGCGAATTACACATTTTAAAAAAAATAATTTCAGAAAAGATATATTACAATATTAACATAGAAATATTCTCGTGTCTATGGTATAAATATTTTTAGAAAAATATTATATAAAAGTTTATTTGTTAGAATATTAACACAAATGTGATTTCCATTTTAGCCCTCCCACCGGATATTAACAATGAAATAGTTACGAATTTACCATTTATTAATCTTAACTATCAAATTAGTATTTAACTTTTCAAATAATTAATGCTGCATTTTTCAAATTGTAGATGGGCTGTAAAAATTTTTCATGGATTAGATATTATCAACGTAAGTTTTATGATGGGTCGACGTTTGTTTTGGGCTTTATCTGTTTTAAACTGATTTATTCATATGGTACATAATTATAGCCTTATAGGCCATAAATTCAAAGACGAAAGTTGTATCAAAAGTTACTCTTAAATCTCAACTCATGAGTCGCGATATTCGATAGCCCAAGTTAGAGGTGGGAAAAATAACTCGGTTAATCAAATCAACCCGAAAACCTAACCAATAACTTAACTGGCTATTAAACGATCCAACACAAGCCAGTTTCTAACCTGTCAAATTTCCACATCTCAAACCGGTTAGGAACCAATTATTTTCAACTATTTTTTGAACTGGTGAGAAAACCGGTTAGTAACTTAACCGAATCGGTTACCCTAGGTATGTTTTTATACACTCTCAAACCGCTTAATATCCAAACTGGTTTTGACTATTTTGACCAACAACCGATTCAGTTAATAACCGCACCTATTGTTTTTTAATAATTGATTTGTGCACCTCTAACCCAAGTTTCTTATGCATTAGATACATTCACACTTGCATGCTAAAAAGTTGTGAATTGGGCTATAGGTCAAAACGGGCCGGGTAGAACGGGTTGGGCTAACGAAAATTAACATGATTTGGGTTTGGGGTATAAACAAGAGATTAAAATTTCAGGTTAAAAGTCGTGGGTGTTTACGAATCAGGACCTTGTGATTTGCTATTAGCATGTATAAAATTATGTTTACTATTTCACAGTAAGTTTTCCCATAAAGTGTTTATCTTAACTTTTGAACGACTATGTAAATTAGTGGCGGACCACTAACCCATCTAATCTTTTTCATTACTCGAGTACGGAATCTTAAGTCTCTAGGCTGGCACGTTGGCGGCAAGAAGCTCTTACATCAATTCGTCCTCATTAGTCCCAAACATGATACACTTTTTTTGTTGCAGATAGGACTTGAATCCAATAACTTCAAATGTTTAATGAATTCTTATATATTTTCATCTCAACTACTTATGTTAAGGATCATTACATTACATAATGTTAATTTTAAAACCAAACGAATAGTGTTTTTCTAAATATCATCCATCCATTTGTGTAAGTTGGTTGTGAGTTGTGATCTGAGCCGTAGAAATGTAGCATGGGATGGGTATGATGTGGAGATGATGGATTGGATGGTGAGGTTGTCACCAAGACAGAATGGAACACAATTGCTGCTTGCACAACCCATGTGTCCCGCACAATTACTATGCCCTTAAAATAAGGTCGGTGGCCTTTAGAATTCAACTTTTACATCATCATCTCGTAACACTAAAAATTCTGTAAAATGTGTCCACCCAAGTTTCTAAAATACTAGGCCTACTCTGTACAATGTTACTAAATAAACTAATTTCTGACGTTTGTATTTTTGTGTACGTGTCAGTACAAGTCAGGTCAAATAAAAAACGTTTTCATGGTTACGATATATATGCTTTGAGTTGGTATTTGTTTTGACGTAAGTTTTGTTTGGGAACTTGTCAAGTTAAATATAATACATGTCATTCGACGGTATAAATCTAAGTTACTCTACGCTCCGACGTGATTTATTTCGGAAATGAGTTTGTGCGATTATAATCTATACTTTATAACACTGCATATAACGTCGCCGCACGAGCCTTTTTATGTACGTTTTGAGTTGGTCTATGTTTTGAAATAAATTTAATTTGTTTGGAAAGGTCGAGTAAAAGATAATATGTTTTCATTTAACGGTTTAGATTCAAGTTATTCTACGTTTTGACGTAAATTTAGTTTGGCAACGAGTAGGATCGATTACCATATATATTTTATCATGCCGAATAAGATGCCGCCACAACACGACGCGAGTAAAAATCCTAGTTGACTTGAAATTGTTTATCTTTTTTAACGCCAATATCATACTACTAATTCTAAATCACGTTAAATTAAATCATGTCTAGGTTTAAACTTTAGAAAGTTTCGACCAAAGCCCACATTAGTTATAAATTGTTTATCTACTCTTTATAATTGTATTTAAAACTTTCTTATATATAATAACAATTTTATTCTTATTAAATATTAAAATTTAAATCCTAGCACATTTTATGGCATTGGTGACCAGAGTGAGATGGGGTTAGATATTGCAAACCACAATGTGGTTGACCTAATTTTATTTATATAACAAAGTTATATTTATTTATTCATTAATTGATATATAATATTTTAATGTTATATTTATATTATTAATATAATATATAAGAGGATTTCTGCATGTTTTTTTAATTAAAAGCGACTCAAAATATCTTTTTATTTTCTATTTAATAGGTAAATATGTTTTATGATGTGATCGTATTTCAAATAGCCATAAAAGTTATCGATCAAGTATAAATTCAAGAGATCATTGTTACACATTTATGCACGTCACTAAAGTTCTAATTTCTTGTAGATCTTAATAGAAAGGTAAGTTTATTTCTATAAAATGTAACAAAAAACAGATAGAGATTTATTTAAGTGACCTTAAAAGTTCTCAATTATAAAATCAAGAGATATATTAGTTAGGATAAATTGTGTTCTCATACGTGAATGCAATAAGGTTTATATTTCATAGATGGATTCATGTTAAGATATGACTTTACATGTGAAAATAAGTAGGGCAGTTTAACTCGTAGGGAAGGTTTAAAGCAAGTTTTAATATTAAAGAGTTTTTTTTATAAAAATATCCGTATATCACGTACATTACTAAGTGTAACACCTTGCCCCTCATACCAACAATATTGTCCGCTTTACCCACGCAGAGCTCACGGATTTGCTTTTTGTTGCCCGGGTGAAAAATTCCCACAGAGGTCACCCATCCCTGGATTGCTCCTACCTGAGCACGCTTAACTGTGAAGTTCTCCTCTCATCCACAATCAATACGCCCAAAATGCGTTGTTGATATTAGAGACCAAACATTCTTTATAAACCAGGAATCTCTCCTGTCCACAGCCAATGTGAGATTTATGTAGGGTGTCACAATCACCCCCCGTTTGGACTCATCGTTCTCGATGAGCCCGAGAAGTCATCATCCTCAGTGAGGTATGTCCCACATCCCGAACGGCACAGGAGTGGCTCTGATACCATTTTGTAATGTAACACCCGGAAATTTCTTTTGAAGCCGACGAAAGAAGAAAAAGAAATAAAGTCCGAAGTCGAGGGACCAAACCCGCCAACGAGAGAAACTTCGATGAATGGGAGTTTAAAAGGGGGAAACACCCCAATCTTTCTTATTTTTCAGCCAAAAGAGGAGAGGAGAGGAGAAGGAGAAAAAGAGGAGAAAAGTTTGGTTCGGGTGGATTCGAGCGTGGAAATCGACGTGTAGCGGGTCAAATCGAAACTCTACTCGACGGGATCGTTAAGGTGAGTTCTAGGACCCCTCTTTTACACGTTTCAACTGATTTTGGGGCTGGAACACATCTGAAAACCTATTTTCGAGTTTTGGGTGAAAACCCGTTTTTATGCATGTGTGTATGTGTATGATGCGTTTGAGGCTTGATTTCTTGCTTGGTTATGCTTGAATGAGGTCGTGGTATGTTTCCCTAAGGTTTGGAATTGTTGATTTGAGCTTAAAAAAGGTTTGGAAGAGGTTGGAGGCCGAAAACCCGCGGCTGCAGTCGGGATGGACTGCATTCTGCATCAGCTAGGGCTAGGCGACCGACTGGAGGGCGATTGGAGGCCATTCGGCCGATTGGAGTGCGACTGAGGTCCATGCGCATGATTGCCATACGACTGAGGTCCATACGCATGATGGCCATGCGACTGAAGTTCATGTGCCTGTGAGGCATGCGATTGAAGGAGTGTGCGACTGAGGTTCATTCGCATGAAGGTTATGCGACTGAAGTCCATGCGCCTGGAGGCCATGCGACTGAGGTTCATTCGCATGAAGAGTATGCGACTGAAGCCCATGCGCCTGAAGTCATGCGACTGAAGGCCATACGCATGAAAGTTATGCGACTGAGAGTCCATTCGCATAGATGTCCATTCGCCCATAGTCCTTTCGTATAGGGTCCATTCGCCTGATGTCCATTCGCCTGATGTCCATTCGCCTAAGTGTTCAGTCGCCCTGAAGGCCATGCGACTGGAGGGTGTCCATACGCCCAAGTAGGGTTGATGCTCCCAAAAGGATAACCGTTTATCATATGACCTTCGAGGGAAGGTGTGGTTATGGGTTTTGACTCGGGAGGTTCCCGTAGACTCGTGTAAGTTGACTTTCGAGGTCATAGACGTTATGTTGGGCATGTAGATGATGATGATATGTATGACGTTATGTATGATGTTAGGCATGGCGATGCGTGTGATGTGTAGCATGTATGATGTGCGTGATGTGATGTATGATTGATGCGTATGTATGATGATGCTGTATGTTTATGTTTATGTTTATGTTCCTTATTATGTATGTTTATCTTTCCATGGCTTTGCGTTGAACGTTAATGAATGAAATGAAAGTATTATGTAACGTAAAGTGAAAGATAATAAAAAGAGGAACGTAATGAATGAATGCATGCATTAATGAATGAATGAACGAATGAAAGGCTTGCAATCATATGTATGAGGTGAGCAACTCTGTGTCGCAACAGACTCGAAAGAGGTCCTTGTCGCGTACTCTGGTACTGTGTCAGTCTTCGAACATGAGTCGGGGGTTTGTGTACAGACCCCGGCACAGTATCAGTCTTCGAACATGAGTCGGGGGTATTGCATGAGACAGGATCCGGATGAATGAGAAGAGGATCGCGTATTCCGGTACTGTGTCAGTCTTCGGACATGAGTGGGGGGTTTGTGTACATGCCCTGACACAGTATCAGTATTTGGACATGAGTCGGGAGTATGGCGTGAGACGGAATTGAGATGACGAGAACGAATCGCATACTCCGGTGCTGTGTCAGTCTTCGGACATGAGTCGGGGGTTTGTGTACAGACCCCGGCATAGTACCAGTCTTCGGACATGAGTCGGGAGTATGGCGTGAGTTAATGAATGAGAAAGGTAATGATGGAAAGAACAAATGTATGAAATGAACGTTAACGAAATATCTTAATAATGTACGAAATGGGATCATTGTCACTCGATCTCAGTAATCGTGGCTGAGTGCCACGAAGGGGGTAAAGTCTGACAGGATCTAGAAAGAAGTGAAAGATAATAATGTACGATGAATGATGAAAGTAATGAACGTAATCATGAAGATAATAATGATATTATCTGTATGTATCGTGTGTGATCGCATGTATGTAACGAATGTTTTATAAAGAAAGTAAAGAACGGTTTTACGAAAGAAAAGTTAGTTTTATTATAAAACTAGACATCACTCAGTAACGCTGACTTTGATGTGTTTCCAGTTGGCAGGTATGTTGCTGAGGATGGCACGGGGCGGCTACTCAGCGTATTTTGGATGGCATCCATTATGTTTAATGCTTTTGTAATAAATGTAAAATGATTTTGTCAAAGGATCGATTGTACTATTGTGCAAAAGTATTTTGATGGAATGAAATTGTGTTTTAAATGTTTTCGCTGCAATGTTTTTATATAAGATGACGAAAATTGTGTTTTGAGTGCGATGAATGACCAACTGTAGGCGTCCCGGAAACGGGGCCTTACATGTAACACCCTGCCCCTCACCCCAACAATATTATTAGCTTTACCCACGAGGAGCTCACGGATTTGCTTTTTGTTGCCCGGATGAAAACTTCCAAGGGAGGTCACCCATCCCTGGATTGTTCCCATCTGAGCACGCTTAACTGTGGAGTTCTCCTCTAATCCACAGCCAATACGCCAAAACGCGTTGTTGATATTAGAGACTGGACATTTCTTATGAACCAGGAATCTCTCCTGTCCACAGCCGATGGGGGATTTATGTAGAGTGTCACACTAAGGAATTAACAATTGTCAACTGGGAGGTACGAAACGAAGATTGTGCAAGCAATTATCCTCACATCATGATGGTGTCATTGAAAGAGCATAACAATATTCTTTTTAACAACAAAAAGCCATCGGTGGCATAGGTTTTGGGTTTTGTGTGTTAAAATTATATCTAATATATATGTTAACTATATATTTAAGGTATTGGTTAATTGGACACCCCCAATTATAAATCAACATCATATATTTCTATACGGGTCGTATAACACCATATATACGCGTCGTATAGGAAGATCGTATAGCTCTATATGGGCCGTATAACCCCTCTGACAGCTCCCTGGATTTTTCCCATAGTAAGTGTCGAAATTTGATATACGCGTTGTATAGCCCTATATGTGTCGTATAGGGGGTCGTATATGCTTATATGGGGCGTATAGCCCTCTGACAACCCCCCCCCCTAAATTTTACTCGTTTTTAGTGTCTTCGACACTATACGCTGCGTATGGTGCTATACGAGGCGTATAGAGGGGGTTTGATTTATAATATGGGATGTGTGTATTAATTGGTCTAGCTGTTAAAAAGAAAACAATGCTTCAACGGCTTCCGGTTCGATAGCATATGGTTCAAAGGAGTAATTTGATTCTAAAACATAAAAGTTGTGCATATTTTAATACGATTCTGCACCAAAATTCACACCATTCTTCTTAATTTGTAACACTATTTTAATTAAAAACAACAATTAGCACTATTTTAGTAAAAACAACACCATTCCGTATAATTTCAAGCTTTCATTTGATAAACACTACATTGTTTTCTGAATTTAACTTCCAAAGTTTCTTGTTTTAGAAATGGTTGCACTAGCTCCAGCTACGAATCTATCTTCTTCAAGTAGTGTATTACCATCAGTTGGTAATAAAATTATAACGGTGTCAAACCATGCTAAGAAACCAGAAAAGTGTTATGGGCTACATTTTAAGAGTTGGAAGCAGAAGATATATTCTATCTCACAACTTTAAACCTTTCGAGATTCTTCATGGAGTCCTTTCTTACTCACACCGAAAGGCTGACTTATGTCTAATATGTAAGTCCCATGAAGGCTTGAAAGCACTCATAGTTTTCATGCCATAACTATGTGTTTAATAACTTTATGGATACTTTGTATAACTTGTGTTGTAAAATAACGACTGCTAAAGAAATATGACAGTTGTTAGAATGCAAGTAAATTGGTCGTGGTCCATTTCTTGGACTATAAAATGGTTGAGTCTAAGACTCTGATTAGCTAAGTTCAAGAGTTGTAAGTTATACCTAATGACATTCTCTTGAAGCAATGACTCTTAGTTAGACATTTCAAGTTGTTGCTATGGTTGAAAAGCTACTGACTAGCTGGGTGGATTTTAAAAACTGCCTCAAGAATAAGCAAAATGAATCGAGAACCTTCTCCAAAACGAGGATGTCAACAAATATACGTAAAATAGAAGTCAAGTGAAAACATTGATTAAGGACAACACGTTAGAGCATGG
Organism: Flaveria ramosissima; assembly: GCA_025215565.1. Lineage (NCBI taxonomy): Eukaryota > Viridiplantae > Streptophyta > Magnoliopsida > Asterales > Asteraceae > Flaveria > Flaveria ramosissima. Next base: position 15,674,822 of record CM046043.1, on the reverse strand, counting down.
TTAATCCTCTAAAGGCCATAAAGCTAACAAGAGGAGATGAAAGGCAAGGCTAAGGTTATGGATATATGGCCAAGGAAAAGGACATATGGAGAAGCAGGTGGCTTCTTTTAAAGGAAAATGCTACAAATATGCTGAATCAGATCATCACATTAATCAATGCAAGACACCTAAAAAGAGAGGGCACATATGATTAATGATGATATGCTAGTCACCGCCATGCTCTCTAGCCTTACTGCCATGATGGATGAGGTCAACTTGATGTCTAACAACCCAAAGAGGTGGTAGGTTAACATTGGAGCTACTTTCCCATGTGTGCTCATACAAGACCCTCTTTAATGCTTTTACGAAGGTGGTGGGAGACAATACGTTGTACATGAAAGTTTTTATTGTAGATGATATTAATGAAGAAGGCGATGTGATCTTGCGAACTTCAGGGATGGAGCTCACCAAGCAACGTACTATATGTACCCACCTTGCGCAAGAGCCTTGTGTCGAGATGGTTGTATAACAAGTTTAACTTTCGATTAGTTTTTGAAAGTGATAAATTTATTTTACCTAAGCATATTATGTTTGTTAATGACATGCTTAAACAGAATGCAGTGATAATAAAAATGAATATGAATAGAAATGCTTCTACTTATACTTACTTGATTGAGCACATTAATTTAATTTAATGCATTTTTTGATTAAATTAGGTTGCTTAAGGTATGATTGATATTATGTGGGGGAAGCCATTCTATCGACTAATAATTTTCTGAACAAAATATTTTTTTAAGAAAAATGATATCACACCTTATGAGTTGTGAATATGAAGAAAACCATGTTACGAATACTTGAAAGTTTGTTTGTTTCGTTTTTTGAATTAAACATTCTATTATACATTCACCGATTAAACTAGCTAGTTTAATTCGTGAACTGATTTTGTTGAAACTACACTCTTCACATTCATAGTGTCATGTATATATACGAGGAATGCGACCTTGTTTCTAGAAACTTGAACTTACATGTTTAAACAAAAACGCACATCTTCGAAGATTTTCTAGCTTTTACTTCCTTAAGCACTCTTGTTTCAAGGTTTGTTTAAGGTGTTTGGTTAATCTTGTAGTACAATCTACTTTGGCTATTGTACCCATGGAGAAGATGTGTTCTCCAGGGTGGCATGAAATTTGTTTTAATATACCTCTATTTCAATGATCATACCCGTTTTTGTTTATGTTTCATTATTATGTCATTATCTAATTTGTAACTAGAAAATTCTGCTTTTTTTACTTATGTATTGTAATCAGAATATTCGATCAATAATAATGTTTATTTTTATTTTGTAAACCGTGTTTCTAATATATATATATATATATATATATATATATATATATATATATATATATATATATATATATATATATATATGTATGTATGTATATGTATATAGGGTAGGGTTATCTTGAGAACCACCCTTTTTAGTGAGAACTCTAGAAACCAATATCAACCACACATTTTAGTCACATGCAAGTCACATGCCACTTCCACCTTTTTGTTAAAACGTTCATAACTTTTTTTCATGACATTATTTTTTCATAAAAATTTCACCATTAATTTTATTTTTTTTATCTTTCCAACGCCTACCATATTGATATATTTTTTAAAAAAAATTCGTCCACCCGTTATTTACACATGTGTAAATTAGTCATTACATATGTGTAAATTCTGTTTTACACATGTGTAATTCCAAGAATTACATATGTGTAAAATGACGCTCGTAAAAAAAACGAGATTTTTTTTTATTTTTTATAATTTTTTTATTTTTTTTTATGGTAGAGGGAAACGAGAGAAACACTTCTGTGTTTTTACTTTTTTTCTTTTTTTATTATTTTTTATTTTATGATTTTTTTGATTATATTGTTGTTAATTACAATTTTGCCATTAAAAACTAGTGGTTCACATTGGTTCCTAGAGTTCTCACAAAAAAAGGAGTTCTCATTTGATCCCTCCCCTATATATGGGAGGGTTCAAATGAGAACCACCTTTTTTTGTGAGAACTCTAAGAACCAATCTCAGCCACTCATTTCTTATCACATGCAAATCACATGCCATTTTTCCCCTTTTTTTAAAACGTTCATAACTTTTTTTCACTATATTTTTTTTTCAAAAAAAATTCACCATAAAATTCAGTATTTTTTTATCTTTCCAACGCCTACCATATTGATATACTTTTCTAAAAAAATCATCAATCCGTTATTTACATATGTGTAAATCTAGTTATACACATATGTAGTATTGGATTTACACATGTGTAAATCCGATATTACACATGTGTAAAACGAATTTCGTTAAAAATAACGGAAATTTTTTTTATTTTTTATAAATTTTTTATTATTTTTTTTATGAAAGAGGAAAAGTAGGGGAACATTTTTATGTTTTTATTTTTTTTATTTTTATGTTATTTTTTGATTTATAAATTTTTTAAATATGTTTTTGTTAATTACAATTTTGTCATTAAGAACTAGTGGTTGAGATTGGTTCCTAGAGTTCTCACAAAAAAAGCTAGTTCTCATTTGATCCCTCCCCTATATATATATATATATATATATATATATATATATATATATATATATATATATATATATATATATATATATATATATATATATATATATATATTGTAGATACATGTGTACCTAGTTTTAAGATGGGTACTGAATGAAATACAATATGTAATTGTGCTTATAATGTTGAACATTTCATTGCTTATTATATAATAACGCATGGTTGAACTAACTATATAGGTTCGTGGTTGTTTACATAGATCTTAGTCAAGAATGGTTGAGAAATATGTTTAAACTTAGTCATGTGAAGTTCTTATGCGAATGGCCCATGCTAATGGACCATACGCATGAACAACTTCATGCTAATGAACCAGTCGCACGACTGAACCAGGAGACTGGATCAATCGCACGATTGTGACATGAGATTGACTCAGTCGCACGACTGAAGCCTCAGTCGTGCGGATGGAACAATCGTATGACTCAGTCGCACGACTGAACCATACTAATGGTTCAGTCGCACGAATGAGAAACCCTAACCTATAAATACCACTTAATTCGTGGAAAAACGTAACAATTCGAATCCCTACGTACTAAATCGTACCCTAGCCGTCCAGAGACCTTAGAGAACCTGTTCCAAGTTCATAGATCGCACTAAATTGTATTGCAATCGTTCTTAACGTTTAGATTCATTCTAAGATCGATTCTACGTGCGTTCTCACTGATTGGATCGCCAATCAAATAGGATTCCGCATTATTTGAGTTGGTATACGCGTAAATCAGTTAGTACTCCGTCCCGTACACGGTTCTAACAATTGGTATCAGAGCCGGTTACTGCTGGAATGATCTAACAATCATTCTAGCAACCCGAGCTCTTGATTTCTGGATCTATTTCAGGTTCTTTGACGTTAAACCCACTTCGTGTTCTTCATGTTTTGCTCAGATCTTGTTACGTGTGTTGGTTCTTGGTTAAAATAGAACTCGGAAACACGTTCTTATCACCCTAGCATATCTGATGATGTCTATTTTGGTTCGGATCATGTAAAATTCATCAGATTAGGGTTTTTGGTAGCCATGGCGGCTGCAGATCTCAAAATCTGCGTGAAGACCCGTTCGTGCGAGTGGACCATGCTAATGGACCATTCGTGCGACTGGACCATGCTAATGGACCATTCGTGCATCTGGACCATGCTAATGGACCATTCGTGCGACTGGACCATGCTAATGGACCACTCGTGCGACTGGACCATGCAAATGGACCATTCGTACGACTGGACCATGCTAATGGACCATTCGTACGACTGGACCATGCTAATGGACCATTCATACGACTGGACCATGCTAATGGACTATTCGTACGACTGGACCATTTGACTGGACCATTCGTACGACTGGAATGCGACTGGACCAGTCTTATGACCAGTCATGCTACTGGACCTGTCTTATGTTCAGTCATGCTATTGGACCAGTCTCACGAAGATATAATTCGTATTATCCACTCACACGAATATGATAATTGTACTCCATGTCATACGAATGACCGGTGTTCCAGACAAAAAATAATAATAATAAAAAATAAAAAAAAATTCTGAAACTACCTTTTGCACAGATTTGAGGATGAGCAAAACACATTCACCTTGAGGTTCTTTTGTCAAATAAGTTCGATGGATACCCCATTATTCGTTGGACTTCCAGAACAGGTGATTGTAGTTAGAACACAAAAGAGAGAAGAGAAGATGTCAGCAGTCGGTGCTAATTTTGTGGGGTAGTCGGGAGCATCTGACTATTTATGGGCCAATCAAGTTATATTTATCCGCACATAGAGGATTCTCATTCTTAGGAGGAATCATGTATAAAGACATTGAAGACGCAATCCAAAAGTGATGATGTGAGCTGGTTTCTGGTGATGAATCTGAGTGCATGCTGATTTGTTTGAGATTGTCAGCTGTGGATTGGAACCTTCTACCTTTTGCCCAATACACTGTATGAAGACGCCAGGAGAGCATAATATCTATATATTGGGATATGCTGAATTTGAGGGGGAATTTTTGCAGGTGTTAATGTTAATCAGGTTAGCATGTGTGAAGATTGGAGCAATGGAAAACTATTCATGTCATTATCTAGAAAAATCAGTCATATGGGGAATCTTGCTGCTATGATGGTGTTCTGCAAAGTAAACGAAAGCTATTGTGCCTAAATTCATTTCAGGGATACTGTAGCAACCTAACGAATCAACAACGTTGGCTAATATGGTTTTTCGTTTGATTCTATTGGAAACCGGAGCAAAGATTGACTGAAGATTGTAAGAGGTGTTATCTACTATTCGCAAGCAACGTCCAAGGGGGAATTTATTGGATCATATATTGTCATATATAGTGTGTTTGTCGCTTGTCGAATAGTCTAGGCTTAATGTAATACACCTGATATGTTGTAAACACATGAAACTGGGTCATTCGCAGGAGCATATTCGAATGAGACTCAGTCGTACGATTGAGTCATGCTAATGGACCAGTCGTGTGACTAAGAGATGCGATTGGGCCAGTCGTAAGACTGAACCATAAGTATGGTCCAATCGTAAGATTGAACCATACGCATGGTCCAGTCGTACGATTTAACCATACGCATGACCCAATCGTACGAATGGGCCCAGTCGCATCTGATATGGGCTGAGGCCTATAAATACCAGTTTCATTGTGTAGAGAGATTAGGGTTTTGAGAGAGTCTGCCCGGGGCCTAGGTGCTGCCGGATGAGAGGGGAGATCATGCTCGATCTCCCATTGCCAAGAGTCGCGATTCTTATGTTGTAACGAGCTTGTAATCATTAGGTTTTATCAATGAAACCATTTTATTATAGTTCGTTCTATTGTTTGTCTCTTGGTTGTTTATCCTTCCGTCAAGAACACGCTCGGATGTCTACCGATCCAGCGACTCCACACACACACACACGCACACACACACACACACACACACACATATATATATATATATATATATATATATATATATATATATATATATATATATATATATATATACACATATATATATGCACTCCATGTTTATAATACTAGTCTTCAATATAATATTGTTTATAACTATGGTTTAAGACACCGCATGTTCACTCCTCAATCTTCAACCGCTAGTCCGCCTCCATTAAACTCCGCTAGTCTTTAAATATAACTATGGTAGAGACCACCTCTTCTCATATCACCAATCATAGTAGTGATCATCGCTTTAGCATCTCACTAGAAGACATCGGTCACCTTTCACTAATTGGATAGTGATCACCCATTCATTGTTTCACTAATTCTGTAGTGATCACTCTTTCAAGTCTAACTGAAAAGAGTAGTGATTGTCTCTTTTCATATCTTCAATCTAGATAATGATCACCTTTAGAGTTCTCATTAGTTGGGTAGTGAACACCCGTTACATATTATATATATGAAGTTCGTAATATATATTTATGATAAAAGGTTTACGTTAACACATCTTGTTGAACTTCTCGCTCTTGATCTTCATCTCTCAATCATGTTTGAACTGTTAATTAGAGATCACTTGTAGAAAATATGTATTATTATTTTTAAGAACTTTAGAGGTTGGTCGAAAAGTGAAAAGGACGATTGTCGCTTAAATAGTTAATAAAGAGAGTAAGTGAAAAAGTCATGGCTGATGCCATGGTTGAACCATGTAATGACAGTGGGTTCTCTTTGATATACATTATTACTTACAACGACTTGACGAGTGATATTTTTTTCATTTTAGTTGGATCTTAAACACTTACAAAAAAAAATATAATAAATTATAGATTTAGTCTTGAAAAGAAAAGAGAGGGATAAAAGGTTTTTTTTACTAAAATAAGAAAATTTGGCATTGTCCATTACCTATTTATGATAATTTCTTCATTCGCTTAAACTACATTCTTTTGACAAGATTTTAATTTTGAATTACTCTTCTTTAAAAAGATTCCCTCTAGAATTTTTGACCAAGAGGATCTTTATATAATAATAAAAAAGTTTGACTAGTTTTGTAAGCATCTTCAAAGTCTTATATTATTTTATGATTCTTTTTGATTTTATATAAACGTTTAAAGTATTAAATACATTTTGTAAACATTTGTTTTGTTAGTTCTCATTTTAGTTAATCAGATTTAGTTTACAGGCATCTTAATTCTATACAACTTATTTATATAGGTTTTCAAGGGATTGTTCTATCATCTACCGTATCTCATGATCAATCCTGTATTTTATCACTTGATACTTAATTGGTCTTAACGCTGGCTTTATTAATGACGACGACGACAAAAAAGAAAACCAAAAAAACAGAAAAAAAGAAACCCTTTTTGTACGCTTACAAGCAATTCAAGGTAGCATCATGTAAAGACCATCGCTTTTCAGTCGCTTGGGTCTTCTAGTATGATTAATTCTTATATGCACTAAAAATTTAGTGCACTCACAACAAAGTTCAATTCCATATAATATTTGCAATCACAACTTGAATGACAAAACAATACCCACAAATCAATCAAGGAGGCATAAAAGGTTAACATTTTGCACAACCTATCAAACAAATCCGTTACAAATCTAACAGACATACTAGAGGTTTAAATTTTGATTACGTCGTTTTTTATGAATGTATGCTTCATATATGGCCCGATACGTATGATTAGATGGCACACACTCCATTAATTGGGCAAACCATCAAGGATTACACCATCGTAAAAGAAATGTTCTAAACGTTATTAAGTTATTCGCATATTCACATAGGATCCAATGACGATATTTTTTTCCATAGGTCAATGGCTAGTAGACAACAAATCCAAAAAATTGACAAAATATACATCAATATCATAATAAAAGATAAGGGTCTAAATCTCTAGGGTTTTATAAATTTATCTATTTTTTATTGGATCGGCCTTGAAAATGAATATATCTCAATTTACGGATGTACTATTAATAAATAGATGCACTGAAATTAATTTTGAATAAATTATATTCACATTTGAATATGCGTCCCTATATGTTGAATTTTAAGAGCTATCATATCCTAATACGAGCATGCATCAATGAGTGAACGAACTACAAGTTCTATATTACATTGTTGTATACAAACTTACGTACATACATACCGATAATAATTAAAGAGGGGGTAAGATTACCTTTAATTTATCTTCAATTTAATTTAATTTTTAAGATGGTTCTCACACCCCCCAACCGCCTAAAAAATTACCAACATATTTTTTAAGGTGGTTCACACTAGTGTTATATTTATGATTTAAAAAGAATATTTAATTCTTGAAAATGTTATGATATTTTACAAGTAAAAAATAAAAGAGGTGACACGAGATATTTAGTGATTTGAGTGGAAATTAACGAATCCAAGTTAAGTCGACTTCATCTTCTACCGAAAATTTGTCTATACTTCAATATTTTATAATCGATGGATATTACATATATGTACAATGACTTTATTATTTAGCATGACTTCTCCCTATTTTCCCTTAGAATGGATCACCAAAAACGTCCCACTATTGGTCTTGTTCGTAAGTAATCACGGCTCTTTTTATGTACAACATATATACAAATCTGTAATTTTCATTAGTTTTTTATTTTTTTTATTTTTGTTTTTATTTTAGTTACTTTACGTTTGTTTATTTTTTTCTATCTTTTCTAATCACTTGTATTTTATAATTTTAAATGATCATTTTGCCGTTATAAAATGACGAAATTTAGGACTAAAAACCATAAAAAAACGTTCTTTTTTCTTTTTTGGATCTTTTACTGTTGATGTTTCTCTTTGTTGCAAAAGTTGAAAAAATTTTAATGACTAAACGAATCAAGATCACTTTTATTAAATATTTAGGCAAAATAATAATAAAGATGCTCTCGTTGTTCGAATAAATAACATTATACAATACCATCTATACGAACTAAATGAGAAACAAATATAAAATGCAATTTATACCAAACATGGTTTAGACTAATGTTATTATAAAACAGATTGTCTTCTAGGATACAACTACCTTAAAATAGTACGATACTCGTTCGAGAAAAACCTTCTAGACTTGAGTCTTCAATCCGTTGAGCGTAGTCACATTTGTCTTTGACTACACCCAGGGGCGGAGCTATTAAGGGGCCGGGGGGGGGCGCCCCCCTATTTTTCGTCCGTAGTGTTAAATTTTAGCCGGATAGTGTCAATTTTTGGCCTGGTAGTGTAGATTTTTATATAAATATTGAGTTCGCCCCCCTGAAAAAAATAATTTCGCCCCCGCCCCCCTTACAAAGTTGGTTAAGCTCCGCCACTGACTACACCAATGACCAAACACTTTGTTGACGGTGGTGATTGAGACATGTATTCAATACGCTGTTCTTAAAATAAATTCCATGCATCTTCTTAGAAAGACAAATCTATCTTCTAAGACAACAACCTTAACCGTATGCATATTTGTAATTATGATTCATATATTCACTTACACATACTTATACTAAATAAAACAATGTATCATGCATAAATGATCGAACGAGCAACAAGTATTCGGTTAAAATATTTTCTAAATAAAACAAATAGATATCATGCATTTCTCTATCGCCATCTCATTTTTAATTTATAAGAATATAAGAATTCTTATTTTCTATTTGTATATAAATGACTAGATTGAAAACATGTGTATAACACAAATTAATCGTTTTTAATATATATTTTTAAATAACATGCCATAATATTTTAAAAGGCGAGTTATAAAAGAAATAGAGAGTAAGATATATGATGTAACCATATTATTTACCAAATAAAAAAATCATGAAATAGAAGAAAGATATGAAAAATCAAAATTTAGAATTTACTATTTACTAAAAGTTAAAATGTAGCATTCAATATGTAATTGAAAAAGGAGACGGGAAAATCACATTTTAAAAAGTCTACAAAGCTAACACGTGTCATCTATTATTTATATTTATGAGAAGAAGATTTATTAAAAATGACTGAATAAGTAACGACCAATACCTAGAATATATTGACGGTTAATTCACTAAAAGATATTTGACCCATATAGTAGTATCCAAACGTGTAAAATAATACATCCCCCCATGGGTTAAGGGTGCGAGCTCAACAGTAAACAATGATATGATCGATACTAATACTGGATCAGATTTTCATTAAAAAAATTAACAGTTAATCCAACATATCTTTTTATAACCATAAAACGTTAAAAGCAGAATGTTCAATAACAAAAACCGATCAATCATTATAAAAACATAAAACCCAAAATATCGGATATAGTTTTCGTATAAAACAACCCGTATTATATTGTAACTGCCCATAGTTTTGTGATGGTTGATGAGAGTCGATGGTCGTTTGCCACCTACCAAGCATCTTCCTAACGGCCCCACCATTCCTAAACTCTCACCCGTAAATAACGTTGAATTGACGGGATGATAGAAACGTTGACAAGTCTTCAACTAATGTAACATTAAAAAGGTTCATTAAATTCTTTTCTCTGAACGTGTAATTCACTCATTTTTCCATATTCATAAAAAAGATATTATCACAAAAAGTGAAGTGTCTTAGTGACAGACTACACGAATATTTAGTGACATAAGTAACATGTCATGTATATCTGATTTTTAATGAGCTCATTTTCAACTAATAGTATTACTAGGTGTGCAAACACGTCGAGTTGAAATCATACTTACATAATTTTAACTTTACTCTTCAAAATTATAATAACTCAAGCTCAGCTTGTTTCGAGCTCAATATGTAAAACACAAGTATGGTTGAGTAGCTTTTCAAAGATCGAACTCGAGTAGGGCTCGTCTCGTTTATTATTTAGTAGTAAGTAAGTTATTTTTTACAGATATATAATCATTTTATATCTTTACAATTATACATATAAGATAATATATTATTTAGTTATTTTTTTATAGTTTTATTATATCTAATATATATATTATTGTATAAATATACATCTAATATATGAATTTTTTTTAGAACAAATAGACTCACTTTGAGCCCCTCGTAGCCTGTACACTTACTGTATACCTCGAGCAACTTGTGCACTTTGAGCATCTTGATGTGTGGATGTAACACCCCCATAATTTTGAGTTAAATCGGGTAAATATAGAAGTAAAGGGAGGCTTTTTAAAGAAAGAAATAAGATCAAAGGTGGAAAAAAAGTTAAAATTCTAAAAACACCTGTAAAAAAAAAGGAGCCGCTCGTGCTCCTTTCTAGCGATCAAAGTTTGTCAAAGAGGTGAAGAGGTAAAGTAGTACTCGTTCTAGAAAGTGAAAATCAAAGAAGAGCTAAAAGTATGATCTTCTTCATATATTTTAGAAGACACATACCGGCTTTATGCTCAAGATAGGATTATCATTTATTTCTATTAATAAAGTTGGCATTTTTACATGAATTGATGTAGATCTCGATACCATTATTCTTGGTTCTAGGATTTATTCAAGTTCGTCAAAAAATGAATCCTAGATCCTCGTTTTACATGTTTTATATTCTTTTTGGGCTAGTATGCATACGTATGATGGTTTTTGCTAAAGTATAATGATTATCGATGATAAAGTTTACATTTTTATATTTATGTCACATTTGCTAGGGTGTTCAAAGTCAAAAATCCAAAATTTTATTATATCCGAAACTTTCGGATAGTAGAAATCACTATCCGTATCCGTATATCCAATTTTCGGATACGGATACGGATAGTGATTCGGATATCCGAAATTTATATATATTATTTTATTTTTTACTTTTTTTACAATTGTTAGACATATGATATTATAAAAATAATATAAAAAACAACTCATATCATAAAAGTCCTAATATCCGAAATTATTGAAAATCACCATCCGGATTCGAATTTTCGGATATCCGAAATTAAGATATTTCGTATTTGATTCTTGGATTCAGATATTTTTGAACACCCTTAACATGTGCATGTATAATGAAATAGTTATTGCATGAACCCTAGAAAACGTGTTCACTGAAAATCGTTTTAAAATCGGAACGGATAAAGTTTATGGATGTATACAGGTGGATATATTCATGCACACATAACATGAGTCATGCGCAGACGGCCAAGTTATGTGCAGGTGTTGTCCACGTGCAGATGTGAAGACATGGTTAGTTAGTTGACGCCTGTGCGTAGATGCGTATACCATGCGCAAATGCAAGTTATAGTTTCTCATGCTTAGATGATAACATTCATGCATAGATGATAGATGTTTGTTCATGTGTACATAGTTTCTCATAGTTATTCAAGGGTACGTGATCCCTCTTTCGTAGAAGATTATTCATGGTACATAGCTTCTCGTATATAGTTACTTATGTGTAGATGTTCATTCATGTGTAGTAGAATTACTTGTATCATTATAAAGGCATTGCTGCTATAAATAAAGTGTATGCTAATGTATAAAATGGACAAAGTGAGTTAAAGTAATTTAGTATGATGAAGATTTAAAAGTATAATTGTTGTTATGGTAAAGTGTTAAAAAATGATAATGTTAATAACAATAATAGCTAAAGAATATAAAGAGAGCCTAAAATGCTAAAGTTCACATGTAAAAGCTAAAATTCAAAATCTGGCAATGCGAGAAATGAGTTTGCATTCGTTGCATCTACGCATGAGTAACATCTATGCATGGGCTTTAACTTAATACAATGTAGTAAACCTTGATAGATCTCATTTGGGAGTGACATGGCTAGCATCCCAAATACTCTAGCATCCACCTTCATCTTCTTGCAGTTTTCATCGGAATACTTACTTAATATTTTAAGAATGTGAAGTGCTTTATTAGCTTCCACTTTAATAGGTTGATTAGCGCCAATCATGATAGATTTCTAACATCACATTTCACAAAGTGATAGAAAGTGCTACATTCTTCAAGAAGCTGAATCTAATCGAACAATCATCAAAGGTTTTGTTGAGGATCTACTATTGCGATTTTTAAAGATCAAAGGTTTTGTTTAAAGGATTGAGATTTTTAAACATGAATTCAAAAGAGGGTTTTATTGATCTTCAAAATCAAAGTAACAACAACAAAATTATGAATTCGATTTTGTATCAAAATTCAGAGGTAGTTGACTCTAAATAATAATTTCGGTTGCTTAAATATTTAAATTTTATCACTAGAGAAATGAGTTGTAATGGAATTAAGAATAGAAGAAATCAAAACACATAAGAGATCCTCATTAATCACAAGAATGACGATAAATTTGTTTAAACTGCCCCTCAAAGTATGATCTCATTGTTACAGATAATGACCATACTCTTCGTCACACGTACAACTCTCAAATCTCATTATAGTGAAAGAAAAAATCTGTTTATATAGAATAATGCACTCCATGCTGTGGACATAACATGAAAAGAACATCCAAAATTTGTAACAAAATTTTGCCATGTTTTCAACACGAGTGAAGGGCGTCAATAACGTTCAGTGTGTCTAGATGGTCAGTTGATGTAGGTTAGTGATTTTTGTTTTCGATGCTTAGACAACAACTGATTAGCTCTTCTTGTCTTCGGTGCTTTTTAACTATTGATAGGGTAATGTAATCTCTTGTTCTTGACTTATGAGCTCCATTTTAATGAGGAAAATATGTATAACAGTTTTTCATCGATAGATTATTTTCTCTCAATGTACGTTGGTTGATAGATCTTGTGATTATGATATATGTAATTGATGCTCTTTTTGGCCGTTTTGTATCATCAGTTCATTGTATTCAACAAAATCAAAAGTAGATTCTAGTTTAAACAAATCCGGAAAATGAAATACAAGAGGATATACATTTAATTTTTTACCATACTTTTGTTATTGATTCGATTGAAACCGTAAACAAGAATTTAAGCGCTAATCTAGTACAAGTCCTTTAAATACAAGGTATCACTTTTCAAAACTGGTATTATGGTATGTTAAAAATTAACTTTTAAAATATTATAGATTTCTATAGTAACTTTAAAATATGATATTTTAGGATTTTGTAAATACACAATTGTGATGTGTTTATTTTCATACATTTTGATGATTAATTTTATTTGAAACTAACCTGAGTGAAATATAATATATTTTTAATATTTTTACAATTAAATCTTCCTAAATTCTGCACTTACAGTCGTGACATGCTTATTCATAACCGGGCCGACGCAACATGCACCCAAACTTCACAGGTCAAATATAATATTCATTTTTATTTTTTTCACAACAATAATACGTTTAAAATTTACCGTCACAACTGATTCATTTCTACCTACGTTAAGTTTTATTTAGAACCGAGCTACCCTAACACGAACAAAACCCACTTGTTAATAAACGTATCCATCCCTAAAAAGAGCAGGAATAGTTTTGAATACAAAGTTGTTTTCTTAAGAAGTGTATAAAATAAAGTGAAATTATAATGAAAAAAGAATTACACTTACATGATAACTATCACATAATAATTGATTTATTATGCAAATAAATGTAATTATCTTGCAAGAAAGATAAATAATTACGCAAGAAATTTGTACGCTCCGTAGAGATAACCCACTTTGTACCATAACCGTTCCAATTAGACTAATACTATCTCCCAACTCTAATAAAAGAACAATTAAAAGGAACAAACGCCAATACCACATTCCTCCTCGATAAAGTTTTCCAGTTTTTCTCTCTTATTAAATAATTATATTAATTACTAAAAATATTATTTAATCTTTTAGATTAAAAAAGTAATTTTTTAAAATTAAAAAAGAGATCATTTTATTAATATTATTTCTAAAGAAGTATAAATTTAATAAATGAGAACTTTTTTTTAAATATCAAACTTTTTTAGAAATACAAAATATTTTAAAATTGATGTTTTTAAACAGTAAAAATTATAAATCAAAACTAATTAAAGTTGAGAGTTATTATAAGAAAATTTTAAGAATGACATATTTTTAAAAATGATTTATTTTAAAACAAAATATTTAACTTAGAAAAAAAACATAAAAAACTTAAAAATTAAAATTAAAATTTTGATCTTATTGTTTTATTACTTAATTATAGTATTTACTAATACGTAATTCAATCATATCTTATCGTAAAATATGATTTTATAATTAATAAAATTTGTTTTATTTATTATTATTTTTTTAATTCGTATGATACACACGTTTTTAAATATAATATATAAAAATAATATATAAATATACATGTTATTTTCCTTAAGAGGCCCCTACATATTTATCACTTATGACTTGTAATAAGGAGAACCATTAAGACTTAATACAATACAAGATAAAATCACTTCCACCTTTCTCTCTTCTCCTTTCTTCTTCCTCTCATCAATCTCCATCACAACCACCACCACCATGGACTCTAGCAACAGCGGCAGCTTCCAATCCTCCAGCGGCCCCGGTGCCGCCCCGGCCGACACCGAAGAATTCGACTCCTCAACACCTCACTCCATCTCCTCCTTCTTCAACCACTTCAACCCTAATCTCAACCACCTCCTCCACCCTCCTCCACCACCACCAACCACCACCACCACCACCTTCTTCACACCACCACCACCTTTCTCCACCTACCCCATCAACCCTAATCCATCAAACACAAACAAAGATCACCACCATCACCATCATCATCAAGATCATCATCAAGATCATCACCATCATCATCAAGATCATCAAGATCAACATCATCATCATCATCAAGATCATCATCACCAGATCGGAGTGACGATGAAGAACCCTAAGAAACGCACACGTGCATCCCGTAGGGCACCCACCACCGTGCTCACAACCGACACCACCAACTTCCGGCAAATGGTTCAAGAGTTCACCGGAATACCCACTTCGCCGTTCACCGCCACCGCCTTCTCCCGCCGGCTGGAGCTTTTCCGGCCGACGGCGCAGAAGCTTCAACCTCCGGCGCCACCGTTGTTGAATCCCATGGCCAATAATAATAATAATATTATTGTTGATTCCAGCACCTGCAATAATAATAATAACAATAATAATATCACTTCTAGTAGTTACCATTTACACCCTTCTAGTATCCATGACTTGCAAAAGCAGCCTTCGACTTTGCTTGATTTGCAGAACCACCCCATGTTATCTTTTCAATCGCTTCTACAAACCTCAGTTCCTCAAGAGTCTAGTGATTTGAATGGGTTGCAGAGTACTTCTGGTAAAAGATGGAGGGACCAAAATGAAAAGTTGGAAAGTTTTGAAGATGACAATATTGTCCGATCTAATGTTGTGGTTTCTTCTAGAAGTGGTGGTGATCAAGTTCAAGGTAATAATAATCAAAGGTTCATGGATTTGCCCTTCTAATTAATCAGGATATTATTATCATTATTAATATTATTACAATGATTATTATTTTTGTTTAATTGTTTTATTTAGTTATATGTGTTTCATAAAATTCTAGTAGTGTATATATGTGTTAAGTTCATCATTAGTAACGAAATGAACGTATAGCTAGATTTAACTGACACGTATAAGTAAAAATAAGTGATTAAATTAATGGCATTATAAATAGTTTAAGGTTTGAATAATTAGGGTGTATGATTAGTTCAACAAAGAATATAGTGATGTTTGTTGAGACGTTATAGTCATCGACAGTCCACGAGGTTTTACAAACAATCTTTAAGTTGTGTTTTAATGTTGACTCCTTATGAATTAAGCAAGAATAATCAAACATTCATATTTAACTTGGTACTATACATTATATAACTATTGTTAGACTATCCTTGTAACGATACTTAGACGTTGGAGTGTTTGATGATAGTTAAATCTTGGTACGGAAACATCTTGAGAACAAAGTTAACCACTAGTCTCATCCAGGTAAAATCCATAACGTGACTCGGAGGTTAGAGTATGTATTTGAGGGTTGACGTATTTAGTGAATGTATGCTTGTATTGACGAAGATGTATTTATAGATGATGGTTGGTGCTAATGGTGTTTAATTAATTGAAGGTGTGTCATCTAGGTGATGAATGATCCTCATGTCATATAGGTTACTAGAGTAAGTACGAGATTTAGTTAGCATGTGGCATCTAGGTGTACGACTTTAGTCGTGTTGTCATGTAGCACTTAATACTCTTGGCTAACAATGTCTTAGTGTTATCTAAACATCTGATGTTGTTCTAAATTATTGGTCATCTTGTTGTTCAAGGGTAATCTGAACATTTGAGATGGTCCGAATTTCGTAGATTGTTCGATATTGGGGTAAGATTCGACCGAGTTACTTTGCGTGAGTTACAAAATTATAGTTGATATATCTTGAACATAAACATATTTACATAAAGAAAAAGATTATTATGATTTACACCAACCTAACAATGGGTGGGACTCAAAACCCTTATACTTCATAGAAGCTTCACCAATCTAATTTCAAATGGGTTTATCGTTAGATCCAATCTTCACCTTGCTTTCATTCTAATCAAATCAAAACCTTGCATGCATGGTTGTAAACAAACCAAACGTTCAGTTCGTGGACTATTTGGCGGAAAGTTGGTTTATTTTGTTCTTTTAATAAATAAATAAACACGAAAAAAATATTGTGTTCGTTAAGCTAAACAAACGAATATGAACATATTAATTCATTTATGTTTGTGAACGTTTGTTTCTGTTTGTTCATGTAAAGATTTTATGTTCTATATTTTTGTTTTATCGGTTCTAATTTTAAAAAATATGAACCCCTGGTTATACTATTATGTTTTGTCTAACATCCCAATTTGATCATTTTGAACTTTAGTTTATTCTCAATCTTGACAATCTTCCTAATTTTTGTGTTAATTATTATTTATGATAATTATATCAAGTATGCTTTGATAATTATATTAAGTGTGTTAAACTTGACAAACATTCGTTCGTGTTAATTTATGTTCATAAACATTTGTTTATATTCGTTTGTCTTTATTTGTGTTCATTTATGTTTGGTAATTGTTCATGAACAATTTACTTTTTTAATGAACGAACACGAATGAAAAATCTCGTTTGATAAATATTCGTAAACAATTCATAAACAACTTTACATCCTTAATGAGCAAACACGAACATAACATTATTCGTTTTAGTTTGATTCATTTACAACCCTAGTTGCATGTCTAGTTTCAAATATGTTTGTGATGATATTCATCGAATTCAAATTTCAAGTTATTTTTTTTCTAAACAAGCATAAAGGCGTTAATGTATTTGTAGATATGAATCTAGTTCATGTTGTCGTATTTTATTTGTATGTTCTATTTCACTATCAAATATTTCAGTTTTTTATATATTTCTTTTTATTGATTTAAAAAGCTTATCTATGGATGTGTATATATGTATGTGTATGAAGTAAAGATTAAAAAATGAGTGATTGACATATATTTATTTTGGGGGAAGTGGATACAATGATGTGAGATATTTAAGAGGAAAAATGTGATATGCAATCTTTTTCAAATGATTATTTCTGATTCATGTGCAAGGAAGTGTTTGGAAAAATTAAATACATTCACTGTTATAAGTTAAAAAGTTGTTTTAATAATAATTATTTTGATATTTAACTTCAAATGTTTTAACTTTGAGGAAGAAATAAATTTAAGTGACTATATATATATTGTCATTTTGGTAGTCGACATATTGTCATCACTTTTTAAAAGTTTGTTGAAATCCACACATGCACGACTCCAAGGTGAGACTACATTCTATGGTTAGTAAACAAAGACTACAAAGTAGTAGCTAGGGATTGATGATTGTTGTGAATGTGTGGTTGTCTCTTGACAAAGTTGTATTTACAGGTGATGGTTGGTACTAATGGCGTTTACCGTAGGTGCATCACCTGGATGATGAATGATCATCATGTTACTTTGGTTAATCTAACAAGTATGAGATATGGTTGGCGTGTGGCATCTACGTACACGACTCCATTCATGTTGTCGCATAATATTCACTGCCCTTCGTTGGTGACTTTTTGAGGTTTATATCAATGTTTAGGTTAACCTGAAGATTTAGTCATTGTACATCTAGTTATTCAAGGGGTATCTATGGAATGGCTCGAACGCCTTAGGTTGTGATGTTGAGGTAAGATTCGGCTGAGTTTGTCTTATAACATAGCCTTAGACATGGCTTACATATATACTTATAACTTGTCTTGAACTTTATTATTATTGTTATAATTATAACCTAAGGTGTTATATTTGTACTTGTACTAGATATGAAATATAGTTCATCTGTCGTATTGTATTTGTATGTTCTCTTTCACTATTAGTTATGTTTATAATTATTTGTTATAAGAACTTTTATATATGTTTGTGTATGAAATAAATGATGATAGCGAAATGAGTGATTGACATATTTAATCTTGGGGTAGTGGATATAATGATGTGAGATTTTGGAGGGGGGAAATGATTTGTAATCCCTTTTGAATGATTACTGAATCTGATTTTTGTTTTTCAGAAATAAATTCACAAAAGTTACTGTATAAATAAATTCATAAAAGACTGTATAAATACTTATTTTCTCTCCTAATGGTTTATAAATCCTTACATTTTTTTACAATATTTTTTAGTTTTGTAATATCTAAATTAATGGAATATATTTTTAAAATTTTTTACTAGAAGTATATAAAATTGTGAGAATATCTTAGAATTTGATATTAAAATTAAAAGAATATTACTAAGAACAAACACTACATAAACTAAACTAAACAAAAGGTCATACTTAACTCTAATTCTAACATATAGTTAATGGATAGCAATGTATGGGTTCTCACAACTAATATCAAAGAACATGGCTTTTTGTTCTTCGATTTCGAGGTATGTGTTTGTTTGTTGTCTGAAATATATCTTCACTTGTGTGCTTTTTGTTCCAATGTTTTGATAAGTGAATCAATGAGCTTGAGTTTAATATAGACTCGTGATGATTCTGCCTTTTTCTTTGCCTTCTCCTTATTGATTTCTAAATGAGTTTAATGTAGATGCAAACGTACAATGCATGTTAGTGTTCTCAATAATGTCTGAACCTAAAGAGTCACACAAAAAGAAATGACAGTTTATACACACACAAGAAGAAATATTGTAACATTAGTTATTTATGAAATAATTAATGCTAATCTCTAATAAATATTAATAGTTTTATTTGGTTATAATTGGTCTAATGGAGTTAGATGAATATGAAAAGACCCATGAAAAAAATTAGGGTTTGGAGTAATACAAATAGAGGGTTCTATTTGTTATTTAATAAACATGCAATTATGAAGAAAGCCAAGTTACCATCATCTTAGAGAAATCTGTCAGTCGCCCCTTTTCATTGTGTTCTGTTGATCGTGATCAAGCAAAAGGTGGGGGCGTTCATTAATTGATCGAAGTGTGGTGTTACATGTCCTAGCTAGTACCTAGGCCATTGTTTCTTGTGGATGTCATTAGTGAAGGTAATCCAATTCCAACAAAATAAAGGTAAGAGTTTTGTAATAACCTGAATTTGTAAAACTCAAATTAATAAAAATAAAACAAAAATAAAATAATGATAATAATAATAATAATAATAATATATGTAAATCAATAAACATTTAAAATTAATTTTCTTTTAAATAAAAAGGAACCCTCATGCATATGTGTGATGTAACATCCTGAAAAATCTAACTCGGTAAAGTTCCCGAACTTCCAAAAATCATAACTTGAGCTATGATTAAGGGATCCATTACCTATCACGAAAAACATTTAGAAAACTGTACAAAAATATTTAGTCAGAGGAGTCATTGCGGACGAAGCATAGTCCTGTCCATAATGTCAAGGTGGTTCACATGTGGTTGAGAAACTGCCACGTGTGCCTATCTGCCGCCTCAAGGTGTTACGGCCCCAACACGTTTCCATTGTGATCCCACGTAAAATCCATAATGTGACTTGTAGGTTAGAGTATGTGTTTGAGGGTTAGTGAATAGAGAGCAGAAAGTAGTATGTTGTTGACGTATTTAGTAAATGTGTGATTGTCGCTTGACGAAGATGTATTTATGGGTGATGGTTGGTGCTAATGGAATTTAATTGGAGGTGCGTAATCCAGATGATGAATGATCCTCATGTCAGTCATATGGGTTACTAGAGTAAGTACGCAATTTAGTTAGTATGTGGCATCTAGGTGTACGAATTTAGTTGTGTTGTCATGCAGCAGTTAATACTCTTGGCTAACAGTGTCTTAGCGTTATCTAAACATTTGATATTGCTCGAAATTATTAATCGTCTTGTTGTTTAAGGGCAATCCAAACATTTGAGATGGTCTAGACTTCTTAAGTTGTTTGGATGTTGGGGTAATCTCAAGGCGATTCACATGTGTAAAACCCTTTTGTGTCTTGGACCTATGGTAGAGTTCCAAGAATTCTATCAGTGCATATCTCTGTATATAATGCTATTTACATTCATGGCTATGGAGGGATCTATGGGAAGGGGGCACCACCCATTAGTGATATGGTACACATTAGTTCATAAGGTCCTAGGCATATGGCTGAGGTAATTCCCAATTCACGTGGTGCTCAACGATTAGAGAGTTCTGCCTTGAGTCAGGGCTCGGCAAAACACTTAAAATGCGTCAAAGACCTTACTGTTGGCTTTGTATAGTAGAAATTGTCCCGTGTAGAAATAGTTGGTGAGTTATCGAAAGGGCAAGCTTGAGGATGGATTTTAGGGTGTTAGTATGTCATGCTTATTTTATAAACGACTTTATCTAAGAAGGGATCACTATTGCGATGCAATAGGATGTGTCTTGACTTTCTCATTGAGATAGTCCGAGATATTTAAAGAACCTACACCCTCGTCTTTTGATTGTCTTGTGTAGAGATAGTTGGTACTTTGGAACAGTTGTGAGTCAACAATACTTTGACTGTGTCGAGCAGATAGTCGATAGTATGTTATGAAAGTTTATGCAGGGTTGGCAACTAGAAGAATGAGGATGTTTTTAAGAGCTGGAACAGTTTAGAGATTTTATGGGCTTGAAGACTTAGATCTCTATTTCTAGCATTGTATATGATGTACAAAAGAATAGTGTTTAAACTTTTATACTTGGGTTTTTGAATATCAATGATGCTAACTTGCTTCCACTACGTTACTCTGTTATTGATCTGTCACATGTAACCAAGACCTGAGACAAGGGTGTGCAATGTGTAAGTATTCAGAGAGTTTTTTTATAAGATGGAAAGTGAGAAGGGTATACAAAACATAACTTGTTATAAGTGGGAAATCACACTTATATATACACATACACACACAAACATAAGGTAAGTGGCTCTAACCCTACTAGGCTAAGTCTATTTAAGCTTATAAGTTGGATTTATAATAGTGGTGCCAAATTTTGTAGGTCTAAGCCCACTCATGATGCGTGCTCATGATATAGGATTTGTTAAACCTCAGATACATACTTAAACTTGATTTTACGAATGTTGTCCTTTGACATGATTTCACGATGTTATTTGAGCAGATAGTCATAAGGACATCATTAGAAGATACTTAGAAGTATAATGAGGATTGTATGTAGTCAACATGGAATTTGTTCTCTTACCATAGTAAATAGTTATCATCTCTAGCCTCTCATTGATTCAACTAGTACAAATGCAATTGAAATTCAATTAAGAAAAGGAATAGTTAATGTCATATCACCACTGGTAACGGAAAAACGAGGATGCGACGAACGAGATCGTCATAACATATTGATCGTCTAAGAGAATCACTAGAGGTATTCTCCGTCAATGGATCATGACATCACCCGACACATAAGAACAAGTTCTAAGTACAGTCTATCTCATAACGTCATACCATGCATAATGAACGCAAAATCCAAAAGTTTCAAACTAGAACAACCATATACAAAAACAAATACAAACAAATACCATATATATATATATATACATTGACGAGTTCACATGTTTAAAAGTACGAAATATTTTGTCATGTAAGTATAGTACAAGTTATAAGCTCATGACCAAAGCTAATGACGTACATGCCCCAAGTATAAGTCCAAGTACAAACATACAGGCTTAAGTTCACCCCAGGGCAAGACCAACCTAAGTTAGTTTTAGCTAACGTACTGACAACAAAGGGAGGTGACACCTCGTTGGTACTAACAATAACTCTACACATATCCAATACGCGGTTATATAGTCATGATAAGCACATGGGGTCTTAAGCACAAGACACATACTCATGAGGTAAATCTAGACTCGATCCTATGACTCAAACCACATATGATACTCCAAAACAAGTTTAAAAACACGACACGGTCCAAAACCTTTAAACACGCTTTTCCCTCAAGTAAAACATATAAAAAGAGATCGTGAAACTCATCTTAGTAGCAGCATAGCCCAAAACTCCACACATATTCATTAGCAAGTAACTACAGATATCAAAACAAGATAGAATTACTAAAGGTCGAGAATACCCAATTGATTGCAATCCTCGTAGTCCAATCCTTAATGTCCAACCAAGTATTTATTTTAATAAAAATGTTGTTCGTTTTTACGTTTTATAAGTTCTTATCCGAGTCCAAGTCAAATTCGACGAACTTCTCACTCTCACCAAGTATATGGCCCATTAGTCGATTCTAAGCCCATAAAGTATAATTCATGTACTTCACATGTCTATACGTGTCTAAAATACTAAATAAGGTTCAAGTCAACATTAACTCAACTTTCAAGTCAAATTCCACATTGTGGCCAAAGTCAAAGTCAACGTACATGTTTTGCTACAGATATCACAGTTAAGCAATATATCAGAATGAAATCTCATTTCCAACAAGTGTCTACTAAAGAAAAGCTAGTTTACCAAAGAACCATAGTTACCATTTCCATAAAAGAAGAGTACTTTAAATAATTGATGAGAGTGAATGACTTTAAAAGCATCCTGCGTTATTAGAAGAAGTGAGATGTTAGTAATTGTTCATTACTGTTTGTACTAACACATGATTGAAACTTGTGCAATTGAGGGACTGTTCAACATATATGTCCAAATAACAACATATATATCACAATGTTGTTAATATATAAGGCTTAATTATAAAGGTTCGCACAACAAGCAAATTAACTGGCTAAATATTAAAAAAAATGTTTTGATGAATTAACGTGAAATAAAATTAATAATAATAATAATAATAATAATAATAATAATAATAATAATAATAATAATAATAATAATAATAATAAATAATAATAATAATAATAATAATAATTATTATTATTATTATTATTATTATTATTATTATTATTATTATTATTATTAATATAATAATAATAATAACAATAATAATAATAATAATAATAATAATAATAATAATAATAGTAATGATAATAATTACAATCTTATAATATTAATTATTATAGTTATTATAAAAAAATAGTAGTTGGATATTAATATTAATTAAGTAAATTTTTATTTAAAATAAATGTTTAAATCAAATGGATTGACTATTTATATAATTTTCAATTATGTAATTTATATCTAGACCAAAGTACAAGTTATTATCCTTATATTTTGTGTAACATCCGCCATTTTCAAGTTATAAACCCGAACCCGAACTAAAATCGAACTTTCTTACGATATGAATTTCTTTATTTAACTTATTTTATTTATATTAATGAATTATATAGATTAGACGTGTAGTTTAAATTGATTTATTCAATTTATCATTTAAACAACTTATAACAACTTGTTGATTTATAAATAATTCTTTTTCATAAATTTATAAAGTTTATTAATCATGTTACAACAAATAACTAAATGAAAAAGACTTATTAAAACTTATAAAGTTATAAAATGAATTTTATGAAACTTATAAAGTTTTATATGTAATTCTGAATTTTAAATATTGAAAATAAATAATCAAATTATAAAGTTTACAAGTTTTATAAAAGTTAGAAAGATTAACAAATAAATAATTTAATTGATTATTCAAATTGGTTTTATAAAGTCTATAAAGATTTTATAAAAAAAATAAGTTGTTATAATTAGAGTCTTCATAAATTTAAAATTTAAATTGTAAGTATTCTTTTATTTATTTAAATTATTTAATTATATATTTATTTCAAATTCCAATCATAACCCCCTTTAAAAGACTTATAACTCACCATTAACACCATTCATAACCTACTCCTAACCTCAACTATAAAAGCAAGCCTTAGGCCTCACTTTTTATTTGCTCATTCTCTAAAAATCTCACTCTCATATCTTTCTTTCATCCATTGATTATGATGAATTTGAAGAATTTTATTTTACAAGAAATTTCAAGAATTCTTAACACTAAGGTAATCCTTTATTGTTTTTATATTATACATTTTAATCATCCTAACATCCAATTGTTCTTATGACTTTATGTTCTTACTATTATTCTTTCTTCTACCAAATCTCTTTTTATTTTAATAATTATCATTTGATCATTAACATTCCTAAATTAAGCTAACAACACACTAACATAAACAAAGAATCTCGTTTGCATATGGTCGGCTATGCCGCCGCATTCGGTCATTTCGCAAGATTATTGTTTTAAATGATGGCTATGCCAAAGTATTAGAATATTTTTATAACTCAAATAAAGACTAATATACCATATATTAACATAATAAATTGTTCTAACCCGTTTCATGTATTAACAATTTTAAAAGTGCACATAAGTGCCTTACTACAATTCTGGCAGAACATAGTCTTACTTCAACCGACTATAACTTGATCATAACAAACTAAATTTGGGTAAACTCAGACTCCAATGTTAAGTTCATTGAATTACCTTTTCAACTACAGTTTATACGTCTTCAAACTCAATCGGACGACTCAACAATAGCCTTCACAAGATAAGTGCGCATTTGAGCACCTTCTGTCTTGTGATGCTTGTTTGACCTATTTAAAAATCTTTTCATAAAAATGTTTCTGAACGAAAGTTGTCCGGGAGACTTTGAACTAGTCAATTATAAATTTTTATAATTTTATGAAACCGTTTGCTATTTTTAAAACCTGTTCAAACACATACCAAATATTCTGTCCAGAATTTAAAATTGATGCAATAATCTTTTTTCAATCTACCTTTCGCTTTTTAGCATTCCCTAAGCGTCTTAACTTCTTGTAATGAATTCCGACCTCAAGTTATTGTTTCTTTTTATCATTTAGGACATCACCTTTGACTCTTGAACATTCAAGCTTTCTTATGTACTCTACAACCATGATTATTATTGTGAGTTTTTCATGTGAGTTCTCCATGCCCCTTTTTACTTTATTTCACACCTTTTGGGGTGAAACATGTTAACCTTATAAACTTACACTTGTAAACATCTTGATACTTGTAAATGCACATGCAATTCATCTTTACTTTTTGTCATGGTTATTTATGTTATTGTAAGTCTTATATGAGATACATATTTTGTTTACAATCATTAACTATTGCTAGCCTGGCGACGTCTTAGATCTTTGAGCCTGACAAGCCTATTTGGTGCTAAAGTCGATGTATTGCCGACTCCTGATGACGTATGCTTGTTCATCATGGGAACCAAATACACTTAGCCAATCTTATATACTTGTAATCAAGTCGAGGTTTGGTTGTAATTGTATGTGTTCTATAAGCTTGCTAACTTGTAACCATGGACATGAATTGCTACTTGTAACCCTTTTATATATATACATATATGCGTGTTTAAACCATGGGAACTCACCAACTTTATAGTTGACCCTTTATTTTTAAACATGTATCAGGTTTGATGCTTGAAGATCTTCTTGTGCTCATATAGGACTTGGACCTAGATTAATTGAAAGTCTTATGTTACTAGTTGTGTCTCTATTGTTTTGTACTTACTTATTTGTCTTGTAATGTTTAAGAAATCATGACATTTAATATTATTACAACTTATTTAGTTCCATGTGCTATGAGCAATCGTCTCCTATTCGTCCGCCCTGATGATTCCGCCATCGGTCGGGGTGTGACAGATTGGTATCAGAGCCATGGTTATAGGGATTTAGGTTATTAGAAATGGAATGACCTAGACTATAACTAAGTACCCTCACACATGAGTCCTCTCATGTATTTCATATGCTTAGATAGGATTTTATGTGACTTATGTGTTTATACTTGATTATGTGATTATATGCCTTATGTGTTTATGCTTATACCTTGAATCTTATCAATGCACACACGTATCTTAAATCATATTCTAAGGCCTTATGTGCCTAAATCAAATGGTTTTCAAAATGAGCTTTGAATCGTTATTCGTGATTTTCAAGTCTCGTCAAAGTTTGTGTCCTACAACTTGAAACATGTAATGCTGGAAGAGCGTGACGCCTGTATCTCGAGATGTTCTGTCTAGGCAAGGTATTCATATAAATCCAAATCAACCGATGGATCCGTTTACCTTACCTGGGAACCCTTGGGGTGAGTGTCCGCTTATAGGTACGCATGTATTCACTAAGGTTGTAGTTGACCTAATACTTTGATAAGTCAACGTAATGTTTTGGTTTGTAAACCGAACGTTACACTCGAAACATCTTGTTATTTTGAATCGTTTCGTCATTGATTTCGTACCTTTGAAACATAAAACTCATTATTCTATTTTTCATAATGACCCTTAAAAATCTTTCTAAACGTCTTCCTCTCAAAACCACACTTATCCTGAAAACTCATTACAATGATGCTCTCGTTCTAAATTAAATCTTTAATATTAACAAACCCGATTCTTGTATCAACGTTACGCTAATGAACCTTTGAAACCTCAATGACATAAGTAAATGCGAATCGATCATCTAAGAACCCTGTTAAAGTTACTTACTTGAGAAGCTTCTATGAAATTCATATCTCATCCAAAAAGTGTTTTGAACACATTACTCATGTTCGTTAAGCTGAGTCTTGTGTCGATCTAAAAACATGGTGTTGTGTCAAAACCTTCCTAATCGTCTTGAACCGTCTGAAATACAAAAGTTTATTAATTAAATATTTAACTTAATGATCTTGTACACTTTATCAAGAAACACACGAAATCGTGAATTATGAAATCGAACAAACTTAAGCGTAGCAAAACACCATAACCAAACTTATTGAATTTAAACGTTCCCAAAAGTTCACTTGCAAACACGAACTGAAATTCAAGTCTCCTCATATCTTGGAAATCAATCTTCTCGTGATTAAATTTCGGGACGAAATTTCTTAAAGTAGGGGAGACTGTAACATCCGCCATTTTCAAGTTATAAACCCGAACCCGAACTAAAATCGAACTTTCTTACGATATGAATTTCTTTATTTAACTTATTTTATTTATATTAATGAATTATATAGATTAGACGTGTAGTTTAAATTGATTTATTCAATTTATCATTTAAACAACTTATAACAACTTGTTGATTTATAAATAATTCTTTTTCATAAAATTATAAAGTTTATTAATCATGTTACAACAAATAACTAAATGGAAAAGACTTATTAAAACTTATAAAGTTATAAAATGAATTTTATGAAACTTATAAAGTTTTATATGTAATTATGAATTTTAAATATTGAAAATAAATAATCAAATTATAAAGTTTACAAATTTATAAAAGTTAGAAAGATTAACAAATAAATAATTTAATTGATTATTCAAATTGGTTTTATAAAGTCTATAAAGATTTTATAAAAAAAATAAGTTGTTATAATTAGAGTCTTCATAAATTTAAAATTTAAATTGTAAGTATTCTTTTATTTATTTAAATTATTTAATTATATATTTATTTCAAATTCCAATCATAACCCCCTTTTAAAAGACTTATAACTCACCATTAACACCATTCATAACCTACTCATAACCTCAACTATAAAAGCAAGCCTTAGGCCTCACTTTTTATTTGCTCATTCTCTAAAAATCCCACTCTCATATATTTCTTTCATCCATTGATTATGATGAATTTGTAGAATTTTATTTTACAAGAAATTTCAAGAATTCTTAACACTAAGGTAATCCTTTATTGTTTTTATATTATACATTTTAATCATCCTAACATCCAATTGTTCTCATGACTTTATGTTCTTACTATTATTCTTTCTTCTATCAAATCTCTTTTTATTTTAATAATTATCATTTGATCATTAACATTCCTAAATCAAGCTAACAACACACTAACATAAACAAAGAATCCCGTTTGCATATGGACGGCTATGCCGCCGCATTCGGTCATTTTGCAAGATTATTGTTTTAAATGATGGCTATGCCAAAGTATTAGAATATTTTTATAACTCAAATGAAGACTAATATACCATATATTAACATAATAAATTGTTCTAACCCGTTTCATGTATTAACAATTTTAAAAGTGCACATAAGTGCCTTACTACAATTCTGGCAGAATATAGTCTTACTTCAACCGACTATAACTTGATCATAACAAACTAAATTTGGGTAAACTCAGACTCCAATGTTAAATTCATTGAATTACCTTTTCAACGACAGTTTATACGTCTTCAAACTCAATCGGACGACTCAACAATAGCCTTCACAAGATAAGTGCGCATTTCAGCACCTTCTGTCTTGTGATGCTTGTTTGACCTATTTAAAAATCTTTCCATAAAAATGTTTCTGAATGAAAGTTGTCCGGGAGACTTTGAACTAATCAATTATAAAATTTTATAATTTTATGAAACCGTTTGCTATTTTTAAAACCTGTTCAAACATATACCAAATATTCTGTCCAGAATTTAAAATTGATGCAATAATACTTTTTCAATGTACCTTTCGCTTTTTAGCATTCCCTAAGCTTCTTAACTTCTTGTAATGAATTCCGACCTCAAGTTATTGTTTCTTTTTATCATTTAGGACATCACCTTTGACTCTTGAACATCCAAGCTTTCTTATGTACTCTACAACCATGACTATTATTGTGAGTTTTTCATGTGAGTTCTCCATGTCCCTTTTTACTTTATTTCACACCTTTTGGGGTGAAACATGTTAACCTTATAAACTTACACTTGTAAACATCTTGATACTTGTAAATGCACATGCAATTCATCTTTACTTTTTGTCATGGTTATTTGTGTTATTGTAAGTCTTATATGAGATATATATTTTGTTTACAATCATTAACTATTGCTAGCCTGGCGACGTCTTAGATCTTTGGGCCTGACAAGCCTATTTGGTGCTAAAGTCGATGTATTGCCGACTCCTGATGACGTATGCTTGTTCATCATGGGAACCAAATACACTTAGCCAATCTTATATACTTGTAATCAAGTCGAGGTTTGGTTGTAACTGTATGTGTTCTATAAGCTTGCTAACTTGTAACCATGGACATGAATTGCTACTTGTAACCCTTTTATATATATACATATATGCGTGTGTTTAAACCATGAGAACTCACCAACTTTATAGTTGACCCTTTATTTTTAAACATGTTTCAGGTTTGATGCTTGAAGATCTTCTTGTGCTCATATAGGACTTGGACCTAGATTAATTGAAAGTCTTATGTTACTAGTTGTGTCTCTATTGTTTTGTACTTACTTATTTGTCTTGTAATGTCTAATAAATCATGACATTTAATATTATTACAACTTATTTAGTTCCATGTGCTATGAGCAATCGTCTCCTATTCGTCCGCCCTGATGATTCCGCCATCGGTCGGGGTGTGACATTTTGCACAACTATGGAATGAGACATTTTGAAAAAATACTTTCACTTGATGCCCTTAATTTGAAAACTTGTTACATGTTTAACACTCATTCAATTAAGATGTTAACTAACCGCACATAGGTTGCACATAATGGAAAAAATGTCCTTTTACAATTAAAATCACCAATACATGTAAGCAACTTATACATAACATCATCTCTTAAACATCGTCATTAGCAACAACTTAATTTAGCAACACCCCATTAGCAACAAATCTGATGCACTCTAGAAATAAACTAATACAAAAAATCTATGGATCAAAAATACTAAAATAGAACAAAATGCATTACATCCATATTTATCAAAATACAGGCCAAAATAAGATAAAATTAGTTACTTTCTCAATAAACATATAACATTCAACAAAATAAGATTAGTTATTATTTTATTAGTAGCTTAATTAAGTTCATGTCCTTTGCACGTCTTGCTTTTGTAGTTTGCCCTGTTACACTTTCCACAAGCAATTTTTTTTTTTTTGATAACTTTCCCCTTTTATAAGTTCTATTTCAACTACACTTCTCGTTTTTGCTTTTTTTGCCCTCCCAACAAGTTTGTGGTATATAGGATGAGTGATGATTGTTGGCACTTGAGACGTTAGCCACATTAACCTACCATTGATGTGCTATACTAAAGTAGAGCTATTTCACCATATAACTAGTTAGTTAAACAATTATTAATATTCCACTAGTGTTAATCAATGAACAAAGACACTAAAAATGAAGTTAAGAAGCTTAACAAAGCTATTGAACTGGTTATCATTTTACAACACAAAGCAAATGGTTTTTTAAAAGCACATATCAAAAGTATGTTGCAATCAACAAAGCATATGAAACATATTTGCTTGACAACCTAAGAAGTCAATTAGTAATGCAATTTTCTAACATAACAGGAATGTAAAGCATATGGAACACAAGAATATGATTATACGTTGGTTCATGTGCAACGCAAGTTCATGTAGACTTGAGGTTTATGGATGCAACCGACGGTCATGATTATCGATACATGATTAAACACAATTTTCATGTGGAACAAGAACATAACAGCACGAGCGATGCAACCCATGTTCATGATTATCGATACATGATTATAAACAAGTTCATCGAGATGTTACCATAAAATGCTTCAACTTCTTCTTCATCAAGAACTTCCTCTAATGAAAAATTGATCCATGGATGACTTGTGATTATCGAAAAAGAAGATAAACAGAGGTCGTCAATGACTAGGAGTTTTAAAGTAGATCACAAAAAAGATTTAAGAGGACAACATGTTTACGTGGGATTAGAGTATTGAGGGTAAAAAGAAATTTTGTTCGTCATGTGCAAGTTATGTACGGTTAGTTAATGTCTCGAACGGATGAGTGTTATCTTAAGGTTAAAAACTATAATATCTAAACTTGTTACAAGTTATACGTATTTCACCCTTATTTAATAGAAAAGTGTATTAATATTATTTTAATATCTAAACTTGTTACAAAATTAAAAGTTACCCAAATTTGTTATATTTTTAGTATCCAAACATGCTATTTTCCCAAGTCACATTGATCATCTATGTAAGTAACTCTTAATAACTAGTTGTATTTAACTAATTTAGAGCATGCATAATGGATTTCCTATAAATGTTTGAGTGTGCTTTCTATATCATAGGAGATGTTTGTCAGTGGTTGTGAGTGAATGATAGAGATAATGTTATTGTTTATCTGTATATTTCGAGAAACATTGTTAAATCCTTACAATTTCTTTTTTCTAATACTTTTGAAAGTTTTTATGAGTGGATAGAGAGAAAAAATAATGATAAAAGTATAAAATTATTACTTAATTGAAAAAAATAGTAATTTTTAATATAATTATAAGGATAAAGATGTGAAATTCACTGTAAGTGCTCTTACTAGGCTAAGTTTCTAATGATCTAATGGTATAGCAATAGAGACTTAAGCCAAAGCTAGTGTACTTAGGGTTTCCTAACAAGGGTTGTAAATATAAAGGCATGGGGATCAAAGACCAAAGTTTTAAAAGTTAAAAACCTTAGCCATCATCATCACCATTTGGATACGCCTCATTTTTTTCTCTCATTCATGCGACACAAGAAGAAGCCAAGGACCAAAGGGTCTCGCTATTGAGTTTGCATCAGTGCAAGCAACCACCAAATGGGTTTTTATATTTTGTCAATTAATAGGAAAAAACTTCCAATATCATTGATACGTTTTGCGCTTGATAGTTGAGTCATCTACTTCAATCAATCCGGTTTAAGGTAAAAGTTCTAATCTTTTTATATGCTCGTTTAGGGTTTTCATCATTTTTACAACCAGACTCCTTTGGATGTTTTTATCTCAATAAAAAACAATTCGTGTGAGTTTTCCGTCTTTCCGTCTTTTTGAAATTGTTTAAAGTGGATGCATGAAACCAACACTAATATTAGAGCTGCTTTTGCATGATTTCAAAGCTCCAATTCGGATTGTTTGACTACAGATTAAAGGCTAGATTATTATTGTAAAAATTAAATCTTTATAGTAAAGGTGTAAACTTTTTATTATATTATGAGTATTATTGGAGTATAAAGTTTAAATCTTTACATGTTATGTTTGCTTATATGCATTTGAGCTAAAAGTCTCAATCTTGTGTTTATGTTTGCTTATTCAACAAAAGTTTATTTATGGCTGCTTCGGGGACCTTTTGTAATTTTTAATTTCACGTTAATGTAATAGAATAGGATTTTCGTATTTCTATTTGGAAAATTGAAAAACATAAAATATAATTGCATAAACGACCCAATAGTTTAACTATATTAATTAGACACTCATGTATGGATTAAGATATTATACCTTCAACATCTAAGTCTTTAATTTTGGTATTTGTGAAAGGCCAAAACCCTAACTGGCTTAATATGCATATTTTTTTATTTTGTGTGGTTAATATAAGATGGTTAAGACTGTTGTTTTTAATAATTACTAGGAGATGTTCTTTCTGTATCTCAACTTGTCTCTTTTTTTTTTATGATGCCACAAAACGTATTCCAGGCCACGTGAAAAGCAAACAATACGAACACTCCTCTCACCATAGATAAAAATATCAAGGGCCTAGATGTCCAAAGCTACTATTCATTTAGCTTCTTCTTTAATATAGACAATAATTTTTTAAGATAATATCGCTTCTTTTGGAACACCTAAAAAGATATACATGAAACCTTGGGTATATTGCCGAAATTTTTTTGAAATGCGTGTTTTTGAAAGTTTGTGTTGGTTTCTAGGTGGTTTTTGAAATGTGTTTGACTTTTGGGGATTCTGTAAACCTCATTTACGGATTCATCCTATGTGGCGACACCTCCTACTTTGAAATGATTAGGTGTCGGAAAAATAGTAATTCCGTAAATGGGATTTACGGATCCCACTTAAATGTTTTTTAAATTCCGTAAATGTGGTTTACAAAACTATATTTTTTTCACTTCGTAAATTGAGTAAGTCTTATTCATCTACCTTATTTTATTTTTTTACTACCAACTATATAAGAAAAGGTTATAGTCATTATATTGTAGCTCATTTTAAGAGATTGAGTAAAATATTTATTTATCGGTTTTCACATAAATTATAGTGGTAGTAATAATAAGCGTTTTACTATATAAACTTGATTAGTAACCCGTGTAATACACTTGAAAATAAAAAAATACATAATTCAAAAATGTAAATATAAATATTTAAATATTATTGTTTTTAATTCAAATCTATAACATAAACATAAGGATTAGTGAGATGATTATCATATGGTTTAGGAGGTCAAAAAAAATTAAGATTATTGATATAGGGATTTTGGTGATGATTGAGATAGTAGATAAAATAAAACAATCAAAATAAGAAATATAACATGATTGATGGAAAGTTTGTTAGAAAAAGTTTAGCCTAGGAAAGTTTTATGAGATAAAATCTGACGATCACATGTAGCAGCACATGTAATCATTTATCATAAGGAAGTTACGATTATTTATATTACTAATTATATATTAAATATTAAAATGTTTATCATGTTCCAAAAGATAATAATTTTTAAATTTCGTTTATTTTATTAGCTTTTAATGTATAAGTTTTAATTTTAATTTAAAAAAATCATTATTAAATGTATTATAAAGTAATATTACTGTAGCGTATAGTAAAACTAACAAGCGTAATAAATTAAATATTATATTTACTATAGAGTAACCCATCCTCATTTACGGAATTAAGAAAAAATTTAAAATTGGTCAAGCTAGTGATCAATTAATGGGGTAATATTAGGTTTACGGATTTAATGGGATCCATAAATCCCATTACGGCTTTAATATTTTTCTGACAACTAATCATGGGGTGTTGTCACATAGGATGAATCCGTAAATGAGGTTTACGGAATCCCCAAAAGTCAAACAACTTTCAAAAACCACCCAAAAACCAACACAAACTCTCAAAAATACCCATTTAAAAAAAATCGTATATTGGCCTCGGTCGTATATTTGGCTCTACGTGTGTTGGTGGACAGTGATTCCCAAAAGTCTAAGCTCCCTTCACAAGTCTTAAGAGAAGAATGACAAAAGGGATTAAACATAGATGAGACTAAATGTGCCTACAAGGATATAACATTATCTCGAACGACCCCATAAGATCTGAGAGTTGTATAGTTGATAGGAACAAAATTTATTACCTAGGCTACCTAAATAACTAGCCTTGTACTTCGCGAACAGTGCTTGGCCATTCACGAGATAGGTGAAAATGGGTCTAAGTCTTTAATATTAGTGTTTTATAAATTAACTAGTTTTCCCCACTGCCGCTACATGGCTGGAGTTTTGTCGTTTTTATTTTGCGCTATGTAGTGTGAGTTTGATCATTATTGTTTCAGTTTGTTGAAATCAAATAAGCGAACACCAAAACCAGTTCCGATAATACCAATATCGGGAACAATATTTTTTGCTCATAATCGGTTTGATTCGTCACTGTACGACAACGGTAACTGCAGTTTCTATAGCCTACGATATCAAAAAAAAGTACTCGATTTTAAATAAAGCGGAGTTATAGTTCGATTCACCACTGTACGACAATGGTAATTGCACCGCTATAACCTACATTATCAATAAATTACTTGATTTAAACAAAACGGATAAAAATAAAAGTTAAAAAAAATTAAAACACTGAAATTTTGTGACAGGACAAACGTGTATGTCAAAATTTTAAAGTTACTATTCGTCATTTGCATTTTTTTAAGTGTATACTAATAAATTTTATTTACTTGCAACAATTTGTATAATTGAATAAAGAATACATTATGACATTGAATAATATAAAATTAAATGTTTAAAATTAAAAGTTGCTAAAAAGAAATAACAAAAAATATTGTGACCAAAATTCAAAAGTAAAAAGCTTCACTGTAGCAGGGAAAGTTTATTTTTAATATATAGTATAATATTGAATGCAATTCTCTCTATTAACTGCAATTAGTCTCTCCGGTCTATTTACTGTATATATACTAAAGAATTATATTATAACTTTTTCATGCAATAATTTTCTTTTAGTCTTCTAGCTTATTTTGTCTTCTAGACGTATAGTATGAATAGGTTTTTTTATTATAGCCTTTAAAATATAGATTATATAAACTTTTTGTTATCTAGCATTGTGTTTCATAATTAGAAGTATACAATGATGTTATTTCGTTATTGTATATTTAAAACTCATTGTATACAAGATAACATAATAACGATTAAAAAAACACAATGATACATTGTGCTATTTTGCCATTGTTTTTAATGTATTAAATTAATCAGTTGATAATCTATTATTGTATTTTACATCTTAAAGATATATAACAATGTTATTCCACTATTATACTTTTTTAAAATTGATCATTTTAATAAAACACAATAGTATTCAAGAAAATACAATAACTAACAAAAACACACAATGAACTGTACTAAAAATAGTATGAAAAGATCTGAGCTTAAAAATGTAAAAAAATTATATTATATTTTTATATAACAATAATGTTTTCGTTTTAAATAGAAACGCTTATTTTTATGGGGTAAATTTTGTAAAAAATAATATTGTACATAAAAATTATGAACGTCTAAAAAATGAATGAACTTGTAAAAGGTTAACAAAAATGATTATTCTTAATTTACCACTCTTTATTTGAACACTTTTCCATAAACAAAATATGAAGTTTGAGTAATATAACAATCACCATGTTAGATTTTGAAGGAAAAACGGTTAAGAAATATAAATAAAGAATTTAAAACAATCCAATCATCTGTCCAATTCGCCAATTCTACTCGTCTAACCATAATCGCCCATTCAAATCAAGATGGTTCAAAAGTATTAGCATGATCCAATAAATAGCCAAATTACCAATTTAACCGACTTGGTTATGAAAATAATGCTAATTGCTTACAATAAATAATAAAACATACTTCATTTCCTAAAAAATTATATAGGAAAATATATATTTAACTGATTTAATATGGAATTAACATTAGAGAAAATTGTATATATGGTCCCTATGGTCTAATTAGTTGCATTTTTGGTCCCAAACTAAAAAATTTACAAAGTTAGTTCTAAGTCTTGTGTATTCATTGTATGTTAGTTCCTTGACATTGAATTCGTTTAGTGTTTATGCATTGTATAAAGTTTGAACTAATTTTTAAATAAATTTAGGGATAAAACGCTCACATAAAAGTTTGGACTAACTTTGCAACTTTTAGAATTTGGGGATCAAATTTGCAATAAATACACTAAAGTTTAGACTAACGTTATAATTTTCAAAGTCCGGGACCAAATGTGCAATTTGATCAAAACACAGGGACCATTTATGTAATTTTTTCTTAACATTAGAACTTTTTTTACACTTTTTCTCATAACAAATATAAAAAATATTTTACAGTCAACTGTATATATCATCTTGTTTCTTATTTAATTATATAAAACAAATATAAGTAATACACTAATTTTTACTTTGGTGACACAACTACATGTTATTACACTTAAAAAAATTAATGTATATTGGTCGAACATATAAATCAAAATAATATTAAATTTAATTTCTATATCCTATCTATTAAATTTTCATTCAAGGGTTGA
This sequence comes from Flaveria ramosissima, assembly GCA_025215565.1. NCBI lineage: Eukaryota > Viridiplantae > Streptophyta > Magnoliopsida > Asterales > Asteraceae > Flaveria > Flaveria ramosissima. The sequence continues at coordinate 15,637,615 of CM046043.1, read as the reverse complement.
TAATGTTTTTAGGTTCTCATAGTGTTGATGTGAATTTGTCATGATGGCGTATGGACATTATCATGGTCATCTTGACATCTTTAAGCATTGGAATCATGACCAAATATTATCCTTATGTCATCATTTGATTTTATATTTGATTTCCTGATTTCATTTCTTTATTTTTTTACAAGAAAAAAAGTATTGTGTGTGTGTATATAAACAGTAGTATTGGTTTAGCAAAAGAAATTTCATAACATATACTTAAATCACATGGAAACTCGCATGAGGCCCATTAATCAGGTTGTGAAAACACAACAAAGGGGGTTTAATGGGCCATATTAACAACAGAGTAGTCCAACAATCCATGCTTTTAAATTGGGCCCTTCCACTTAAGATTTAAGTTTACTATTGTGCGACCCACCTGGCCCATAACATCCTAAATGAAACTTTCAAAAATTCTGTGATCAAAATTTTGTTTAATGTAGAGGTTCACGGCTTACCGGTTAGAACACCCGAACCAGTTATTTTCCCGGACCCGATACAAGAACTTGTTATTGGAAAACCTGTTTGTAACGGGAGAGAGTCAAGAGTCCGGGGTTGTGAGGATACTAATTTTCATATTTTGGTTGTTTTCATTTGAAAATCCTAGAAGGTGAGTTGGGATTGTTTTCATTTTCCACCCGAATCCTAACAGTTGTGTTAGGGTTTGTACCTTGTAACTCCATGAAGTAGTCTCTAAGCTTGTTATCGCACTTTGTGGTCTCTTTGAACCTGATGTGATGCAATAACCTTTGCCGTAAAAGCCTTCATCTTTTGAAACTCCTAACTCGTACTTCTATTGAAGCTCCTATAGGATAGATTTAATTAAATTATTGAGTTTAGATTCCACTAGGTGGACAACCCAAGCGTCTTTAGATACAAACATAATAGTTAAGGCTTTGATTTTCTTGATTGGAGACACTTATACTCATGTTTATAAGGTTTCTTCACTTTCTCCTTTTTTGCTTTATACTCACTTGCCTACCTACTACACTTGTCGCACCTATCCCACCATAACATTTAATTGTAGTTGGCCCATCACCATGTTAACTTGGCCCCTCAACCTCTTGTGTAGTAAGGAAAACTTCCCCTATAAGTAACTCTAAATCTTTTCTTATTCAGTCCTAATTAGGGGTGAGCATAATTCAGGTCGACTTTAGAAACTAGACCAAAAGATTAGAGATCGGACCATTCGGACCCATTATACATACATGTGGACTGGTCTTTAGTCATAAGTATGAAGCTATTTTGGTCCTTGGTCTAGGTCAGTCCTAACTCAATGAAAACCTACATAACCAAACGAACTGATTAATGATATTAAAATAGACCTAAATAGTTAATACAGATTGATGTCGGCCGTGGGGTGGAATAGAACAACATAAGATGGTAGTCTATGATCATCATCATCATCTACTTATCTTCAATCGGTGATCATTATCATCATCTTCATCGACGATGATTGTTCCACAACACGTGTGACTCACTAATTCCATTGTTCGTGTGAGTTGATTTTGTTCAAGTATATGTTTTATAATTGATTTGTTCGCCCCTACTTATGTACAAATGGATCAAAATATATAATTTATGAAAAAAACAAATGATGGTGTCACAATATATTTCCTATACGACTTGGCCCAATCTGTAAGACTGTCTCGCAAGGCACACAATTGACTGGACCAACTCATTTTTATATGTTCCGGTTCTTGGTCTTTAAAATTTCATACATTTCAATCCTAGTTTAGGATGGTTAGAGCCGGTCCGGTCTAGGTTTGACCATTTTGCACCCCTAGTCCTAATCAACGATAATTCTCTTAATGTAGCAATTGCATGTTTCTTTATCAAGTCCTTCACCTCCATAGGACATAAGAGTTAGCCAACATAAAATGTAGCAAAAGATACCCCCTACCTTAGCTCTCTTAGTATTTTTTTTCTTATTAGTGATTCAAAATGATCAGATTTCTCTATTAGATTAAAATAAATCATAAGCCACACCTTTAACATTAAAAATTATTATTACTGTTTCTAGTATCTACTTTGCCAGATGTATGATTACTACTACTTGCATTTATAATTTTTATAAAATTTGATTTTTTTTATCAAGAAAAGCATTAGATATTCAATTTTTTATAAAAATATCCAAAATAATTGAAAATTTATGATAATATTTATTATTATAAATTTATGATAATATTTATTATTATAAATTTTTAATAGCATTTATAAAATAATTTCAGATAGTTCGTATATCTGAATATCCAAAATTTTATAAAAACACTAACGGAATACAAATTTGAAAATTTCGAATATTTATAATTTGGATATTCGAATTTTCGGATGATTAAGATTCGGTTTCAGATTCGAAAATTTTTGCACACCCCTACCATTTGGCTGATCCATTTTAGCATGTGGCATTTGATTCAACCACATTAATATTGATTTGATCATATTAACATTTGACTCATCCATTGTTTCAAGATCATCACCCATGTTAGCATTTGACTCGTTCGTTGTTTCTGAGCATTACCTACATCGCTAATTGCTTCTCCATTGCCAGTCATATTGCTCCTTAATTGTTGACTATGTCATTCTATAAAAACAACTTATTTAAAGCATTATTTTTATTTTTAAGTGGCCTAATATCATCCTTTTAAGTCTTTGATCACAACTTTAGAGGATTGAGGGGAAGTAAAGTAAGTGTTTAACTTAGTTTCACCATGTTCAATATAGAGATCAATCAGCTTGTAAACTTTTACATATATAGCCAAATGAGTGACAACCTAATCATTGCCTAAGGATGCTAAACCAAAGTCTAAGCCCTTTTGTGGTATCAGAAAGTGATAATAGGGTTTATTCCCCTCCCCAATTAACCCTACTTCTTGTATAACTAAATCAATTTGAACCGAGAACTCATAATGTCTAACACATTAACATCGTTCACCCTACCATACCCATATCTTTGACTAGGAAAGTTCTTAAAACTACCCACATGATTAACTCTGAAAGAGAACATATCATGATAACCTTTTGTTGGAAAAAAAACACAATAAGAACACAAAACGGTAGACCTACTCCCGATAGGGTTAATAATAACATATAGAGAAAAACCATACTATACTCATGTTTGACATGAACCTTAGCATGTGCACATCGTATGCACCACACCATTTTCATTTTAGTGAATGCAACTCAAAATAGATGATTTTTGAAGCTTACGATTGTCAAGGAAGAAGGAAGTAGAAGGGTTGATCAAGGTTTGTTTAGGGAAGATGATCATGATGATAGCGGAGATATGGGATGGAAATGATCACTCACATGTCTAATGATGTGTTATGTATGGATAGAAATGCCATCATGTGAGTGGAATGTGAGGGGACTTAACGTTTTAGAGTGATCGACGTTGGGCATAGGGGCCAACAGTGAAACAACTTGGCAAATTGTTGGAATTAAATCAGTGATTTTTCAAAGTTTGAAATCAAAATCGAATTTTAGTCAAAGCTCAGGGACCATCCATGTAATTAATTCTTTTTGTACATTAACTAGAGAAGTATTCAATATGACCATTTAATGCACTAATCCTAGACTTTTAAAAAAATTTAAAATCTTGTTGTAATAAATAGTAATTTTATTTAATTTATTTTTTTACTAAAATTTAAAGACTGTGTAAAAGTTGTTTTAGGGTCAACCAAATATGACTTCTCTTTATCGAAAAATCTTGGCCTGCTAGCCAATCTAAGTGTTTATTGTTATTGTACAACAACTCATAACACTTGTATATTTTTTATATTTTTTAACCTAGAGTCTATAGTACTCTTTTTGCCGAATTTGTTCTTTAATTATCACAAACTAGTATTTACCCATTAGACCGATCATTAGAGTCAATATTATCATACATTGCTCCACCTAAAATCATGATATTATCTCATGACATTTTCGGTTTACATAATGATTGGAAAAAAAATTTAAACCTATCTCAACAAACCAAGATAATGACACACATTAACTAAAGCATACGTCTCAATCACAATTCCAATGTTTTGTATAATATATACGCCTGTATAGAAGCTCTTATAGAAGCCAAGATGGAAAAAATGGGGCCTGGGTCGATTAGGTGATATTTGTTACGATGACAATCGTAGAATGGGTCTACGGGTCACATGAGTATAGAAGAACAGTTTTAGCGAACCAAGTGTAATGGACGTTGTTCAAACTGTGTTTTTAATGCTTAAAACCTCCTAAACTATTCTATTTAAAACGTTATTGTGATTAATAGCTCCATTCAACACAAAGAAACTAGCATAAAATAAACAATTTTACACAGATCGATTTCTTATTTGGATTATTCATGTACAAAACTACCTTTATCTTCAGGAAGAATCAATCAACCAATTCGGGCATGTTTAGTTGGGCTTTCGAGCAGATAACATAATAAATCGACCATTTCTAACATATGTATAATCCACCAGTCCACAAGTTGAACACATATCCTTTAGCTCACGTTCATATAAGTAAATATTGAGCCCTGTTCTTCGCCTGATATTCTACAATTACAAAATAAAGAACTCGGGATTTAGTAGCTCTAATTCTACCTTTTTTTCAAAATGGCAAGATGGACTGGGAGGTAATGGGTCAAAACAATTTTTTTTGGTGAGCTTCAAATCAGGTAAAGTCGAATTGGGATGACATGGATACATTTTTCCTCTTTATAAGAAATTTAAAATTATATAATCAATGTGCAAATGTTGAAGAAATCCTATGCAAATTTGCTTAATTCACACATAATGTCCATGAAATATTTTGTATGGTTAAGTCATTAAGCTTTAAAAAAACATACCAAAGTGTTTGCCTGTATACGTTTCAGGATTTAATCATGTAAAAATTACCTATAGATTAAGTTTTTATTTGTTTGGGGACTAAATCAAGAAAACAAAAAGAACATATTTGTTAAAAACAAAATACAGGGCTTTTATATTAAAATTTTAAAAAGTCAAGGGATTCGACCATACAAAAAAAATTAAGGGAATGAAACCAGTACATTCAATAAGTTTTTTTTCTTTAGATGTTGCCCATAATCAATGAAGTTAAAACAAGATTGTTATTAGAGTAAATTACACGGATCGTCCATTAGGTTTGTTCAAATTTCACCTTCGTCATCAGGATTGAAAAATTACAAGCTTAGTCCTAAGGTTTGAAAAAAAATAACACGTTTCGTCCCTGGGTCTAACGTCCATTAATTAATTCCATTAACTGGTTGCAAAATGACCATTTTGCCCTTCTTCTTTCTCATTCAACCCTATCTCAACCACCACCACCTCCATCACCCTCCACCACCACACACCACCATCTTCGGAACAAATTTTAGGTGATGTTCTTGGAGCCTTTGTGTTTGGTGCCGCTCATTTGTCCATCGCCGGCGTTGGGTGATCTTCGGAATAGACGACCGTTGCTAGCGTTTTCCAGCATTGTTCGAACGAAAGACGCTTCAACAGACTTCAGGAAGTTAAGGTGGTGCTTGTTTGTTCATCAGTACTCATTACGACCTCCAACAACATCCATAAAGATTCTGGTGATCGTACAATGCTATTTTCCGGTGATTTTCTGATGATGTCGTCCGACGAAAGGGTGGTGTGTGGTGGTGGTTGAGATGTGGTTGAATGAGAAAGAAGAAGGGCAAAATGATCATTTTGCAGCCAATTAACGGAATTAATTAACGGCCGGTAGACCCATAGACGAAACATGTTCTTTTTTCCCAAACCTTAAGACTAAACCTGTAATTTTTCAATCGCATATACGAACTGTGAAATTTTAGCAAACCTCAGGGACGATCCGTGTAATTTACTCTTGTTATTATTATCTAAATCTAAGTGATACAGATTTAGCAGATTTACGAATTTTCAATTAAACGCATTCAAATGGAATAATTGGGTTCCATTCAAGGTTAACTATTTTCTATAGAGAACATTTATATGAAAAGTTCCGGTTAAGAAGGATCTAATCAAAAAAGGTGAAATAAGTTCATCAGGAACATCATGCGGTTTACGCGTATCAAAGAATAGGAGGTGAATCATCTTTTTGTTGTTGTGTATTCGCCAACGAAGCATGGTGGCGAGTTCACGTTTGGCGTAGACTACCCATTCCCAGAAGTTTTGAATCAGTGAAGGATATTATAAAAGAAGTAAAAGAGAAGGTGAGCGACCAAAAAATGAGAAAAGTTACTTCGGTGATTTTCAAAACCATGGTTTGGGTAACTTGGAAATTGAGAAATGATAAAGTACTCAATGAAAGACCAATATTTAAGATACAAAGTGATGGAAGACATTAAGGCGCCTTCATTCTTATGTGTGAATAATAGATCAAATTCACACGATGTAACTTGGAGTCAACAGTGTAATCTTAATGTAACCGGTAAAGAATTTAATGTAACTTATATATCTTCTAGTATCTTGCTAGTAGAAATTTGATAATAAAGTCACATTTACTGTTCAAAAGAAAACATTGACTCATATGACGTCTTTTTAACTATTCTTTTTATTGTATATGTTTGAGATTATAAATAATATAATTTGATCATTAAAAGTAATAGAGGAAGATGAAGATGATGGTTTACCTGGCGTATACGCGATAAAAAAGGGATATATGAATACGGGCCATCTATTATGTAGGTGGTAGCAACAAAAACTCCTCCGGGTCGAAGAATTCGGCTAATTTCAGCTACCTGTAACACACAGCATCACTAACGTACAATATAAAAAACGAATATGATTGAAGTTAAACAAATTGAAAGTTGCTACTTTTAATGCATGAAACCTACAATATCGTCTTCTGAATAGTTATTTACTTTTAGTATTGTATCTCAAACTATTTTGAAAAGTAGTTTTCTATGTTCAAATAAAACCCCCAAAAAGTAGTTTTCTAAATAGTTCTAATGTGGCATGGGTATGACGCCTAAAAACCGGTTGTCTAACGTATAGTAATCACCTTAAACATGTTGGTTTTACAACAATCAGACCAAAGTTGGTTACCTTTTTATGCGATCAGTTATAGAAAACCGAGTATCATAGTGGTGAGGTGAAAATGAGCACTATTACAAAGTCGATGAACAATAATCGGTCGAATATGAAGAAAAAATATATTTAAAACATACTTACGCCGGCAGACGGTGTGGGCCAACAATGAAGAGCTGCACCAGCATGCACAGCATCAATAGAACTTGAAGCAAATGGAAGTCGTGCAATATCAGCTCTAACCAATATTAAGTTCCTAAAAATACAGTTTACATCATAAACTCATCTCACTTTATGAATGTTTGTAGTAATACGTGTACGCAAAAAGGTTTTGACATGTTACTGCAGACCCACACATTTTGCCAACTCTAACGAGAACTGGTTGGTGTTATAGAAGTTAATTGTAATTAAAATACATATGTGTAAATGAGGTATATATGTACTCTTGAGATATGTTTTCCTCCTGTTTGATGAAGTCATAAGACTGCTTTAACATGGACTCTGAGAAATCAAGAGCAACAACAAGAGAAAATAGCCTGCTTTTTGCAAAAAGCCTAGTGAACAACCCACTACCACAACTAGCATCAATAATGCTTCCTCCAATCACTGGCTTAAGATAATCTTCCATCATTTCAAACTGTAAACAAAGAATAACAATAAGCTATAATTATAGTCTTATACTTTCTACCTCATAACATATGATGATTATTGATTTAAGTTGAAACTTTTCATTGTAGACATTAGTGGCGGTAAAATGGGCATGCTGGGTAACACGTTTGAGTAAAACAGGTAATGTTTGTACAGGTCGGGTCAAGTTGAATCAAAATACCTTTTGTCTACATTTTAATTAGTCCTTTCATAAATGATTAGTGTGCAAAATATTATTAGAAAATTATATAATTTCAATTATAACATCGTTTTTTAAATAAATGATTTAGGAGGTATTATGCATTAAAAGACACATTTGAGTCCTTGACCTCTTTTGACCGGTTCAATCCATATGATGGATTTGCTTCTTTAAGTCAACTTTTATTTTTACCATTAAAAGATATAACGTAAAATAATATTGTTCATAAGTAAATAAGTCAAAATCGTCACTTCTAGACTATATATGTCCATAATAACCAACCCAATTGTTTTACCTCTTGCTTTGGGCCCGGAAAACCACCCCATATTGAAAACCCTTGTCGCCAACCTCTCTCGTAGAGAAACGATACTAAAGGCAGCCTGAATCAGCAAACGCAAGTTGATCATAGTCATATATATAAACATGTTATGTGCTACATAAGTGTAAGTTTCAATAATAATGTTATAAAGTAGGTGCCAATGGGTATCTAATTAACTGTATGCTATCTAATACACAATATTAATTGGACAAAGTATACTGCCACAAAGTTACATGTAATTGAAATTAATGTTGGATATATATAAGATACCTGAACATCTCAGAAGAAGCTGGCATAAATCCTCCATTTTTGTTGGATCCACTAGTTATTGTTAAATCTAGATGTGTTTCATTACCAATGTAAGACTTTTTGCAGGTGTTGCACTCTAAAATAAACCTAGGGGTGAAATCTCTGCACAAGATATTGATGATGAAAATTAGTATGTTTATTTGAAGAAAGAAAACATTATATTTGAGTGTCAGAAAAACAAATGGTTAAAAGAACTGATACAAACAGCATAAAAATGTCAAATTGGCTAATAAAAAAGGAATTGTTTTCTATTCAAGATGATAAAAACTTACACTGAGAAAACTGGATCATCACTCCATGTTAACTTGTCATAACATATGGGGCAAGCCAGTACTTTCTTCTTCGCTTCATGATCGTTCGAATCGGTTCCCTGCATACAAAGTAAACAAGTTTATAGAATCCGTTTAATTAGGCATTCAATTGGGGTGTTACGTTTATTTTTAACTCTGAACACACGCCTAAAATCTACTTATAAAATCCATCTATGCTTTGTGGAATTGAACCCGCGACATAAACATTAGGTGCTACTAGACCAAGAGGCCATGGGAAGCAATTAAGGTATTATATATGCCCAGTGACTTTGTAATATGGTTTAACGATGGGCGATTCATCTTTCAGATAACTAAATAGAGTTAATTTGTTCGTGAACCGTTTGAACAGACTAGGTGGATGGACCGGATTTTGAAATTTTTTTTTACTTATCCCTCCAAAATCTATTTTTAATAAATAATTTAGTATTTCAAAATTCATATTATATCTAAATAAGTCTTCCAATCTTATTACAAATTATATGTATTTACATGTCTAGTTATAAATTTAGATATATAAATATAAATTTTTGTATTTTATGACCTCATACGGCTCTTTAAATCTTGATCTACCGGTCTAAATGTGACCGGTTATTTATCTGATCTGATTCTGAAAACATGAACGACGACCAAAACATATCATCACACAAAAACGCCAGGGCGTAAACACATACCGCGTGGCTATTCGCGGGAAAATTCGTGTGAAGAGATGAAGTCACCATCGACGATTGAGGTCTAATAAAACCACGAGTTGAAGTAGAACTACTGAGTTGACTCGCTGCCGGAGCTAGCGTACGGTTGCCTGCTGCCGTCGCCGGCGTTTGAGTCTCCGACGACGGAGTTGTAAATCGTCGTGTGTTTACGTATAAGAAAACAAATAGGGAAACTAGATAAATCACAAATAAATAAATATATAATTCCATCAAATAATAGCCTATCAAAAGGAGCTCAATTTCGATTATATAATCGTCCCTAAATACTCGTTTTTGAAAACCCGACCCTAATTGATTAACCCGACTTCATTACAAAATGGTGTATCAAGAAACTGATTCATGTTTTTAACGAGGAAATAACAAATAACAATATTGATATTAACTAATAGATGTAAACCTTCACGTTACGACGGGTTGTAATTTTGAAAAGAAGGCTGCAAAGAATAAATTGCGGCATTTTATATAAAATAAACGTGGTAACTTTTATGTTTGTGTTTCGATTAAATTTGCGTTTAAATGTATGGCGAGAGTGAATAAAAATCAATTGATATTTACGGCAAAACGTATGTAAGAGTAATTAAAAACATTTGTATATTCTAAGTTTAATTAAAATTGAGGGGACTAAAAAAAGTTGTGGTCTATTTTTAAAGTATAAAAGTTTTATGATCAAATTTTAAAATAATAAGTTGATAAATGCATATTATTAAAAGTTGAGGTTCATATATGGTAACCATTTATTAAAAAAAAAGACTTTATGGTCTAAACTCGAAAGTACAAAAATTATGATCAAATTATAAAAAAACTAAAAACTATACAATTTATTTCATTTACTAATTGTAGTATATAGGAATTTTATATATAATTTTTAAGACATTCTAAAATTTCATACAGCTTTTTTTTAGAACGGGTAACAAATACTTTAAGCTCAGTCACCCCGGAAACCCATTGGTGAAGACTACCAACGCTCGTGAAACAGACAGCACTAGTGACCCAACCCGCCCACCATTTCAAAGGAAACTCATCATCCAAATGTCTACTGTGGTACAACCTATGATCACTTGGAGCATATTGCATCAAGTGAGACTCGAACTCATAACCTTCTCTTTGAAAAGCAATGGGTGCACTCCCTAAAACCAATTGATCTAGTGCTTAATGACTCAAATAGCTTTTTAAATTTGAGAATTAAATTTTAATAATCTAAACTTTAACTCATTGTCCCATAATAACAGTACTAACAATCTAACCAATATCAGTTTTAGTTTTCCTTATTGTGGTCAGGATTCAAACATTTCTATTAATATAATCAATCATTCATTTTTCAGTTTCACTCACAACAAACCTGCGTTCTTTGTAGGCAAAATTGAATGTAATTAAGTGTTATGTGTGTCAATTTGTAAACAATAGATAATTTATGTACTTTCTTAAGCAATTTGAGTTACGTTGGATACAATCATAACATTTATAACCTTTCTACTTTTCTCATGAACTAGCAAAGAAATCCTAGAAAACTACAGAGAATATACTACAATGCTACAAGAGCGATAGATAGAAATTAAGGTTGTGCGATTAATAATAGATATCCTCATTAAGTCCTTAGTCACTAGGTTTGTTAATAAGAGTGGTTTGTTAATAAGAGTGTTTTGCATTTATATAGTAATAACTACAAATATTTCCACATGCGTTGCGCGGGTAATTGTATCACGGACTTAAATATGAAAACTAGAATACAAAAAAATATCTCAACGACTATTACTACGACCTAGGACCCGAATACATCGAATAACTTGGTGGATTAAAAAAATATAAATCATTAATGCACACTAATATTTATAAATGATAATTTATGCTCGTTTCCTCCGTTTGTCTTTTATGATGCAAATTAAATAAATAAGTAATTAAAATAATTTTTAATTACTACGTTCACTTTTTATATAAACCTAAGTACATGTCATAAGGCAAGACAAATCAAAAAGGCCAAATATGAAAACCAAGAAATTTTTATGGTCAAAACACAAAAGCTAGAAGTTCCTTGTAGCTAAGAGTTTCAAATTATCTTCCTACTCTAATAAAAGAGTAACTATGGAGGACACGTGACAACACCACATTCATCATCATCAAAATTTTCCCGCATCTCTCTTCTATTAAATAGTTACCTTATTTACTAATAATATTATTTAACTTTTTTTAGATTAAAAATAGTTTTTTAATAAATTAAGAAGTAGATATTTTTATTAATATTATTTTTAAACAAACAAACTTTTATGAAATAACTTTTTAAACATCTTAATTTTTATAAAAATACTAGATAATTTAAAATTAGTGTTTCTAGAAATAAATTTTATATGTACTAAAAAAATTAAAATTAAGAGTTATAAGAAGAAAATTTTTTAAAAATTATATTTTTTAATATGGTTTGTTATGAAACAAAATGTTTAATTTTTGGGAAAAAAGGTTTATAAACAAAAGCGTAGAAAGTTGATATTGTTCTTTTATTACCTATAGTTTTTACTCATACGTAATTTCAATCATATTTTATCATATATCTTATCTTAGAATATTATTTTATAATTAATAAATTTTTATTATCATATTTTATTTATTCAATCCGTGTAATACACGGGTTTAATAAAACTAGTATAGATATATAATGGTAAGAATGTTATTCTAGTTTTAATAAACCTAAAAATGTTTTTATTTAACAAATTAACAATTGCCCTACGCAATTGAGATTTAGGAAACGCTTATGGCATGGGACAAGGGGAGGAAACAAAAGAAACACTAAATGCAAAAACGCGATTTGTGTGTACACATCGATACATGGGACAACAATGATTAAAATTTGTTTTCTTAAAAAAATACGATTTTTAATAGTAAATTTGATTAGCTATTTCTAGGGGGAGTTAACACAATGAAAATATATACATTTTATATATGTAACATAACAATTTTTTACTTTATATGTTATTATAAAAATAATATGATTTTAATATAGGTCAGGTTTGGTTAATTTGGCTATAAATATATAACCAAAACCTAACTATAAAAATCAATTATCAAAGAAATTGTAAGGATTCTGTTGGTTTTTTCAATTGTCTAGTTACCAAATTTAATCAGTTGAGTGAAACTTGTTATTTGTTTTTCTTTAATTCACACTAGGTGTAACTCGCCCGTGCTTCGCGGCGGGTTTGAAACTCAACACAACGCAACGATATTTTTCAACCTTATAAGGCTCAGAATTGGTGGGTATTGTGACTGTAAAAACTCATTAACACATCAAAACACCTATTTTTCTATCGTCATTGCCAATCAATCCTCTAAACTCATCGCCAGTTTTTTTGAGCTTTTAGAACGCACAACAATTTTTGAGGCCATCATTTTGTTTTAGATATACTATAGGTTGTGATTTTCGCAAATGAAAGAACAGAAAGAGGTTGTTGTTGCGGTGCATGATACGCTATCGGATCACACTCTCAACACACACAAACGAACAACATAACTGTGAAATCTAAGGCTCAGAAATTCCTGTTTTATGTGGCTTCAAACAATTGTTCACCTCGCCAAAACAACGTTTATGACTGTAAACAATCGTTTACCACGCCATAACAGCAAACATGACATCGAGTTTTTATCGTCATTGCCTATTAATCGTCAGGACTAATTTTTACTAACACTAAAACCCAAAAACCCCTCTGATTTATGAAACAAAAAGGTCAACTTCAATTCAAGTTTGTTTTTTCCACTTAATTCAAGTTTATTCAGAGTCTCAACATCAGCAAACGGTAACAGATATCATACCAACAAGCAGAAACTAATGGAAAATCCAATAAGGTAAAACTCTATGAGCAACACATAGAACAGTTACATCAAATTTAAGAATCAACCCCAAAATAGATGTTGTAAGAAATCAGCTCTGAAATATAACTCGACAGGACCTAAAGTTTACATGTTTAATGTTTCATCAGATGAATCAGTATTTATCATCATCAACATAACAACACCACCATAAAGCAACAAACAATGGCTAAAGTAAACGGAATAGAACCGCCCCAACCCGTATCGGATGAGGCAACCCCCACCATCATAGACCAAATGCAGCAAACCACACATCGTCTCAGACGAGGCCACGTCGTCGTCATGGACGCATAGCAATGTAACATCAGAAAGTGGGTTAGAGTTTTCAAATAGAAGCATCACCCAAGGCGGTCGCAGAGAGACCGACGACGTCCTGCCTCTGTGTAACACCCGGAAATTTTCTTTGAAGCCGACGAAAGAAGAAAAAGAAATAAAGTCTAAATTCGAGGGACCAAACTTGCCAAAACGGGAAAAGGTTGAATGGGTGGGAGTATAAAAGGAGGAAGGCAGCCCATACCCTCCCCCACACTCACACATTTCAGCCATAGCGAGAAAGAGGAAGAAAGTGGTCTCAAGCTTGGTTCGGGTGGATTCGAGCGTGAAAATCAAAGTGTAGCGGGTTATCGAAGCTCTACTCGTCGGGGTCGTTTGTGTGAGATCTAGGACCCCTCTTTTACACATTTTTGAACGATTTTGGGGCTGGAACACATCAAAACCCGTTTTTGAAAAGGTTGGGTGTTGAACCCGTTTGTATGCGTATGTGTATGTGTTTGATGCGTGTGGGGTTTGATTTCGAGCTTGTGTATGCTTGAATGATGTTGTGGTAGGTGTTTCTAAGGCTTAGGATGGTTGATCAGAGCTTAGAACGAGTTTGGGTGAGCTTGGAGGCTGAAAATGGCAGTTTGCGTTCGGCTGAACTGCATTCTGCATTAGCTAGGGCTAGGCGACCGAATGGGGTGAGACTAGAGGCCATACGGCTGAATGGCATGCGACTGAGGTCCATGCGCACGATTGTCATATGACTGAGGTCCATACGCATGGAAGTCATGCGACTGAAGTTCATGTGCATGTAAGGCATGCGATTGAAGGTTATGCGACTGAGGTTCATTCGCACGAAGGTTATGCGACTGAGGTCCATGCGCCTGGAGGCCATGCGACTGAGGTTCATTCGCACGAAGGGTATGCGACTGAAGCCCATGCGCCTGAAGTCATGCGACTGAAGGCCATGCGCATAGAAGTTATGCCACTGAGAGTCCATACGCATAGATGTCCATTCGCCCATAGGTCAATTCGCATAGGGTCCATTCGCGAATGGACCTATGGTGATTTCAAACCCAAAATAGAAAGAGAGATGTTCAGACTTCAACTAAACATGTTTCATAGTTATTTTACAAGTTATTATTCTAAAGGTTTTAATGTTATGGTTGAGTTTAAATTTTAAACCATGCATAATACAATTGATGAGCTACCACGAGTCGTACTTTTTCTTTAAACATGTAGATGATTCATCCCCACATGTAGTAAAACGGTGAGACTATATGTTGTGGTGCGCTATGGAGGAGGCGCTATCCAGGCGTTTTCCACCCTGGTTGCGCACACCGCAACAGGGTGGCGTGATTGGGGGCGTGATGGGTGAGTATGGGCCTGGTCGTGGATGAAAAGAGTTGTTGACTCATGGGGGAGAGAAAAAGAGCCATTGGGCTCATTTTAAATTAACAAAAATCAAATTTTTATATTTTACCTTATAAATACTACCCCACATTTTATTAAAAAATCATAACATTCCTATTTATTTTCTTTTATTTCTCTCTAAAATTTATTAAAAATCCTTTCCACTACAAATATCGGATAATTGGGATGGTTTGTTTCACCCAAGTTTTGATCTCATGGACGATTAGGTTTTTACAAACTTTACATTTAGTCCATGATTATCTTGACGAAGTCATTTCGGATGCACAATCGACTCAAAGCGAACCGTGTTCGTAGTGAATTGGAATAGGAAGATTAGTTAGATTACTTTTTATTTATTATGTGTTTTTTTATTTTCTTATGTTTTTAAGGAATTTTATTTGTTTATAATGTTTAATTTTATATTATTATTGTTTTACATTAAAAAATTAAATAAATTAAAAAACTCATTAGAGCCCTGGATCACCTGATCCACAACATAAACAGAATACTTGATCAGGGGCTCTATCCACTGCACAGTCAGCATCCAATCAACGTCATATGTCGCAATATTACAGGATAACCTCACTTGAGGTCTATCTCACAACACATAGCCTGAGGCTTAAGTGGAGCTTTTCTTAACAATATGTAGGTTTTTTTGTGGTCCTTTTGGCCCTTGGTGTGGTCACCAACTCACACGCATTATACCTTGCCTTGTATTCTTCAAGTGACCATTATGTACTATTAAAATATATTGCAAATATGTTTGTATGTTAGAGCCTTAATCATAACCTAATTTCTTTATCTTCTCGATTGGTTCTTGCCTCCTTCATTAGTTCACATCGCAAGCAAGTATTAACAGTTTCTCCTCACCTTGGTTTGTTGTTGAGAAACAATTACTTCAATTAAGGTCATGATTTCCAACTTATGAGACTAGATTAATTCAAAATAATATCTTTGGTATCAATTGGTGGTGATGATACATCCTCGAGGACGACCACAGGGTCTTTGGTGAATAATAATTTTACCCAAATCAAACGCAATATACCATTTGAGACAACAAAGTAGTAAACGTGGATGCTCTTGTTAGTGGTAATGCATTGTTATCGTCAACAAGTAGTGGTGATACATCATTGGTGTTGCTGGGGATGAAGCTTAGTATTTGATGACAAATGTAGAAAACTCTAGTTGCATGAGGGTGTTATGCGCGAATGACAGTTTTCACGTCAGTTGGTGGAACATTTTTCCTATGGTGAGATGTGAGATTGATGATCCTGATGCTTAGAAGTCTTTCCCCAAGAAAGTCTAACCATGACCGGATTTTTAGGGGGGGAGGGGGGCTGCTCAGGCATTATCTACGCAGGGCTTGAAAAAAATATTTTTTGTTATTATTGTGTGTGTGTGTATAACTAAGGGAGGGTTCAAATGATAACTTCATTTTTTGTGAGAACTCTAGGAACCATTGTGAGTCATAAGTTTTTAATGGTAAAATAGTACATGATGAAAACATAATAGAAAATTATAAAATAAAAATAACATAAAAATAAATAAAAAATGTTTTCTTCGTTTCCCTATTTCATAAAAAAAATAAAAAAATATTAAAAAGAATAAAAAAACTTGTTTTTTTATGAAATTTGTTTTACAAATATGTAATACGGGATTTATGCGTGTAAATAACATCTAGACGATTTTTAAAAATATATATATATATAAATATGCTACGTGTTAGAAAGATAAAAAAATATTAAAAATAATGGCGAAATTTTTTTAAAAAAATAATATCATGAAAAAAAGTTATGAACGTCTTAAGAAAAAGATGAAAATAGCATGTGACTTACATGTGATATTAGATGTGTTACTTATATTGGCTTCTAAAGTTCTCATAAAATTAACGTGTCTAAAGATAACCTACCCTATAAAACTATATATTTTAGTAGAACACTTAAACCTATTTAATATTTTAATTATTGTAGGTTTATTCAATATTAAAGCCTATTAACATTTTAATTATTTTAATCTACTACAATTTACTTATTACAAATATAAACTCATTTTAAAACCCAAATAAAAATGACTTACGATCTAGGGTGGGGGAGGTAAAAAAAGATCGAAACACAGTAGGTCCGAACAACCAATTGATCTAACTAATATTTTATTTTTTCTATTCGACTAGAGCTCAAAATTTTATATGTTAGTTATTAATTTTATATTATAAGTGTCTTTTCTTGTCTGTCTACCTCGGGCCTAAAATTCTCTAGCAATTATTGGTGACTACCTAAATGATTTTTTGATAATTTTTGAATGATTAAGTATTGAACTAATAAGAGGTCTGAACCATTAAGTGCTGTACCATTAAGAGGTCTGAACCATTAGGAGCTAGTATATCGCTAAACTATTCAAAGAAAAATGTCTGAACAATTCAGAAAAGAGTTATTAACCATTTGGCATTAGACATCTTAACCATTTAGCATTAGTATAATACTTAACCATTCAGAGGTAAATGTCTGAACCATTCAAAAATTTACTCGCGAAACAAACAGTATGAACCATTAAATGCTGAACCATTCAAACATCTAAACCATTAAAAAGCTGATTCAGATGCTGTCAAACAGCCCTTAAGTCTAACATTCTGATTCATTGGAGTCGAGCCTTTGCTTTAGACATGGAAACTTGAGGGACCGAAAGGCTAAGAGCATTTACAACACGTTTCCTAATTTTATGTGAGTGTGAACCCTATATTATATGCTATGGTTATAAGTGGTTGTGAGTGAAAACTATGGTAAATTTATTGTTCAATATGTATTTTGGAGAAACACTGTTCAAAACCCTATAATGTTTTTAATATATTTTTGGTGGTTGTGAGTGGAGTAGAGAGAAAAAATAATAATAAAATTAAAAAAAGAAAAAAAAATAATTTTTAGTATAATTATATGAATAAAAATAAAAAATAAGTTGTGAATGCTCTAACATATTATTATAATAATTAGTATTAGAGTTAGTTTAAAAAAGATAACGTTACACATTTAGAGAGAGAAAGTAAAAGTTTTAGAGAGAGAAAAACTCAAAAGCCGCTGTTAAAGCATCTCTACATACACATACACATACACATACACACACCATATTTCACTCTTTGGGCGTTATTGAAGCACAATTTCAACAGAAAGAAACGATAGAATAATCTCGAATCTAGCAAAGAGAAATGCTTGTGAGGAAACCTCACTCTTTCATGATTTTCAGTGTTTTTCAATTTCTATTTGTAGTTGTTAATTGTTTGTTTTCGAAATCTTCTGATCGAGTGATTGCAGCCTACGGACGGGATCAGTAACGTGGTGTTTGGAGGTCAAATTACTGATGAAGAAATCGAGAGCCTGAACAAAAGGTTTGAGATTAATGAGATCTATCTGTTATGTTTCATTTTGTTTTTGTTTGGAAATTCATTGTTTATTTGTTATTTATTTGCAATTTTGTTGCTGTGAACAAAATATTAGGTTATTCGTTTGTAATTGATCTGCAACCATAGAATTTGTTGATATAAGTAATTTCACATTTTGATTACAGTAGGAGCTTCAATAATTTTGATACAAGTAAATAGGATACCTACCATAGGGCATGTAGCACTACAGTATCAAGGTTTTGAAATGGTGTCCCTCCAAGCGGTGAGGGTTCGAGACCTTTTTCGGGCAAACGGTGTAAATTTAGGAGTAGGTTAGTGAGCGTGTGAGTTTGCGTTTAGAAAAACAATTGTCTGTTTAGTGCGAGATTTGAAATTTGGAAGGTTGGACTCATCTCTTGTTTTGAAGTTAGCCTATAACTTTGTTTAGAACTTTATAAGTCTTGGAGTTTATGTGAAATGATTTTTGGCATTTACAGTGTCAACAAATTTTTTTGCAATGGTACTTTTTAAAGTTTTTCAATAATGAAGGTTCATCATTTATTGGAATGTCACATCTTCTTTGTGATGAAGGTGATCTATTGTTTTATTTGATGAAACTGCATAGGGTTCAAGTCTTGTATACCCTTTCTGGTCAAAGAAATCACACATTTGATGCCTAAGTGATTAATAATGGTGTTAAGGTCTCTCCTTGTCTTATTATCATTTGAAAGTAGAAACTATGGCAAGCAAACGTTTGTTTTCTTATCTTAAATGTGTTATTATTCGTGAAATGATTGTTCGACGAACCAATGTCACCAAATGTGTGTGCAACAATGTTTCATAGAATTGTTTATATTATATATGTAACTTGTGGTGTGGAATGCAATGACTTTTGACCTGATTTAGTTCTTCTGATGCAACTTTGGACTCTTTTTGGTCATCACAGGAAACCTGTTTCAGGGTACAAATTAAAGGAGATCACTGACAGTGGCATATTTGCAGCTTGTGGAGAGAATAATGTAGTAGTAGATGCGGCTAATCCAACAGCAACTAATAAAACTGGATTACGAATGTATCAGGTAACTATTTTATACCATCAATGTGCAAACTACTCCGATCACATTTCATGTTTTTCTTTCTATGATGAGAATCTTAAAATTTTGAAACTTAATGTTGTTTTAAATCTGATATAAACTGTGATATGTAGCTATGATCAAAATTCTTTTCATTGAAAGATCCAAAGGGTTCATGTTTCTTGGAAAGCTCCTCTGTTTGAAATGAGTTACCTTAGGGGGTCTATTTTTTTGAAATAAAGGTTGTATACTATTGGGATAAATATAATGTACAAATAGGCCACTCAGGTACTCAAAGTTTTCATGAAGGCCACCTAACTACTAAAAACAACTTAAGAAGCAACCCTAGTATTAGTTTTGCTTTTGTTTATGTCAATTCTAGCAAAAAGAACTTATTAGAAAATTGTACAACGACAAAATGCCCAAAAATTTAAAGCTATCGTCGCATCACGAGTTGTAAAAATAACAATAATTTCTTTGAATTCACTGTAAAGAATCAACTCTAACTCTAGATTGATTGTCAAAACATATAATGCGTAGATTCAGCGGCATTTGTCATTTTTACAACTCAAAGTGAAAGTGTTAATTTAGGGGCTCTTTCATTTTACAAAATTGCAGAAAGTTTTTTTTTGGCCAAATTGGCATAAGGAAACCAAATTGATACCTAGATAGACTCTAAGTTGTTTATTATCATTTTTAATACTTGGGCAGCCTATATCCCTATAATATTAACTGGGCTTTATTTTCATCAGCAAAAGGTTGCTGGGATCAGTCACATTTCATTTGGAGAAGAAGAATCAATGTCTCGTAGAAAGCCATTTTCTGAAGCTAAGCAGCGGGAGTTAAGTTGCACACTAGATAATGAGTCAGATTTAAAAATGAAAAAACGTTTTTCAAATGCAAAGAACAACGAGCTCAGTGGACATAACATTTTTGCACCACCACCTGAAATTCAACCCCGGCCATTGGCCACTCGTGCATTGGCGTTAAGAGAAAGCATAAGCATCAGTGAATCAGCTCCAACTAATGTACGTCGTTCTTTCATATTTACTCATAGGCTTAGATTTTTTTTGTCATATAATGGACATACAAATAGCTCAGATTACATGGACACATGCATTAGACGTGTGGAACTGAGGTGCATGTTGAGTGAGAGACAGGTTGGGTAAGGGATCAAAAGTGTTCGGGTTGAAGCACATTTTTTTTTAGTACCTGCCAGTTGGGTTGAAACACATGGTTTATTAAACATAACAAAGACACACAAATAACAGTGTTTACATATGGCACATTGCATGTTTCATTAATTTGAAATCTGACTTCAAATAAGTGGTGGCAAGACGAGTGGTGGGGTAACGGATCAAAATGGCTTCACGTTGAAAGTTGAAACACATTATCTTTTAGTACGGGCTGGGTCTGGTCAGCCATGGACACTTGTCCGACTCTATGTTTTTTTTTATAAATGACTGGTATAATGTATGTGGCCGATAAAGTAGTTTATATCTGGAATATATGGTGGCCTTGATGAAACGATTCGAATCCATGGGTGGCCTCCACATTCAAATTCTTGTAATAGTTGATGCGTTTATTATGATTGCGAAAGCCATAATATTACGATAGGAATTAAATCTATAATAAAAGGATTCAGGAGTGCATTAATAAACCTCTTCCCCTTGTAGGCAAATGTTTCAATATGATCCGTTTGGTATAAAATACTACTAAATGACCGATTCATAAGTAAATGGGTCGAATTCTAGAGTGTAATCTGACATGACTTGTGAACATGAAGACCATGTAAAGTCCTTCTGCCCTTAATATATTTAAAAAGATGAACTGTTTCTATAGCATTATTTAACTAAATTTCTGTGTTTCTACTATCTAATCTGTTTGGTATCACCTGTTTACACCATTTTGTCTTTCTCATTTCTTTGTTTCACATCATTTAAGATTAAAGGTGGAAAGATGGGGTGGATAGGTAGGCCGATTAGTCACGGGGTCAGGTTGAAATGTGTCGTTTTTTATTATGGGCCAATACTTGGGTGAGGCTGATCCGCTAACACTTTTGGTTCATTTATTTATATAAGTTAACGATGTGTGTGTTAATTGTTACTATAAACAAGCGAACATAGAAAAACTTTTGTTGAACTTTTTTTTCTGCATGATTAAATCACATAAATTTTATAACTTTTTTTCTCAGACAAATGCTGAAGAACCCATGATCAAGACAGCAAAGAAGTTCCTGATCCAGAAGCTCACAGAGCTTTCAGGAAACAATACTTTTAAAGGTGATAAGGCTCCAGCATCAACAGAAAAGCTGCAAAGTTCAGCAAAGCGTCGGGAAATGAGTGGGAGTAACATCTTTGCTGACGGAAAAGCAGAATCTAGAGGGGGTGTTCGCAAGCAGCCTGGTGGCGAGAGTAGCATCGCATTGGTTTAGGTTCTAACTCATTTGCTTTCAACTTGTTATTTCGAGTCCTTTTTCGTTGTTCATGTGGTTGGTGCTTGCCAATGGCATTCTTATGGCTCCGAATTCGGTTCTGTGGCTCCTTTTATTATTAGCTTCTTTAGAGTATATCAGTATATGATGGCGTATGGACCAAAGCTTCTAGGTGTGCAGACATTATGCAACATATATAGGTTCGGGATTGACAAGAAGGAACCTTGTAAATCAATGGCATGGTGTCAATTAAAAAAAGAAATAGGCTTGAATCATTAGCTTATGAATTGAAGCATGGGTTTGTAGTCAAGTTTTATACCTTTAGACCATTTCTAAACTTTTCTGTAAATTTGATCATAAATGTAATTAAACATTAGAGTTGTTCAAAAACCTTGCGGCTCGTTTAAAATCGGCTTGTTTTCTAAACTATCCAAGCCCAAGCCAAGAGCAGCTTGGCTCGTGGCCTTGCTTGTTGGATGTTTAAATTAAACCCTACATTATAATCTTCATAAATTATAAACTAAATTTATACTATATTATTTAAATAGACCATATCATAGTCATTTTAACATTTTTTATTGAAGAAACCTAAGTATAAAAATATAAAATTATAATCATAATTCATAAACTACCAATCACTGTTTTAGCATATTACAATAAACAAAATACAAAAATATTATGTTTTGTGTTTATATGCATGAATAAATAAATTTTGCAAAGAAAAACAAACAAGCCAACTCGCGAGCCCAAACCCACATTTAAGTAGCTAGGCTCGTCTCAATTTCAAACAAACCGATCAAAAACACAAGCCCTCCCAGGCTCAACTAGGTTCGACTCGTTTACGTCCCTATCTCTATTAAACATTAAATGAATACACTAACATTAGAGCATTCACAACTAATTCTCCATCCTTATTCATATAATTACACTAAAAACACTATTTTTTCTTTCTCATTTCAACTAAATAATATTTTTATATCTTTATCATTACTTTTTTTCTCTTCTACACTCACAACCACTTAAAATATATTAACATCATAGGGTTTTGAACAGTGTTTCTAAAAAATAAATATTTAACAGTAAATTTTCTATATCATTCATTCATAACCACTTATAATCATACCATATAATATAAATAATACACGTATTATGTATCCGTTTGTATCTTGCAAATTGAAACAACTACATCACACGTGCTTATCACGTGCTATCAGTGGGCACTACACACAACCCTCATCCCCTACATATAAAAGCACCATCAGTCACCCATTGTCACTCACGATTCACCAAAACCCTCACAACACAAATCGAAATCGAACGTCACTCATCGGAAAATGGGAGTTCAGAAGGAAGTAATCAGAGCCGGCACCGGCCCCAAGCCCGTCGCCGGTCAAAACGTCACCGTTCACTGCACCGGTTACGGTAATCTCCGATCTCCACTTTCGCCCAAATTTCAAAACCCTAATTTATGTTTAATTAGGGTTTGTATTGATGTAAGCTGCTTTTTGCACTTCCTTTTTATGTTTAATTTTGTGGGTTTTGTGTTTTGTGTTTTGTTTGTGATTTTAGGGAAGAATGGTGATCTGTCTCAGAAGTTCTGGAGGTTAGAACTGATGTAGCATATTACTTTGTTTTTTTGATTTTGGTTGTAAATTTATTTGCTTTTGATGTGTTTTTGTTTAAAGAGTTTATTGTTTTTGGTGGATGTTAGCACGAAGGATCCGGGGCAGCAGCCGTTTACCTTCAAAATTGGTCAAGGTCAAGTTATTAAAGGTAATTTGTTGCTGATGGTGTATTGTTTGTTGAACTTGCATAAGTATTGTTATTTGTAATTCATTATGAAGAAAGTTTGTTTTAATGTTATATGGACCGCTTGTTAGATGATTTTGAAGTGAATAAGAACTATGTAAGTAGTTGGGTTTATGAGCATTTGATGTTTGCAGTTGTAGGAAGTATAAGAAATTCGAAATCTGATGATGGTTTTTTATCTTTCTTTCCTGCATTTTGATGTATTTCTATCTTGGGTGAGTTGGTACTCTTGTTTTATTTACATGAAGTAGCGTATGGCTTTTCGAGTTCGTCAGTGGTACAAATGATTTATCATTATTGAATCTAATGTCTTCTACAATCTTAAGATGCTGTAAGATAATGTTTGGTATGCAAGGAATGAATATCGAGTTCATGATCCCATTGTTATTTATCTCTTGTTATGTAAAGGTTTTGTATTTGAAAATTCAAAAAGATTGTGACTTTGCAGTCAAAGTAAACAAATTTGTATGCCTTTTTCATCTGTAATAATCTGAAATGATGAAATCTGATACGGTGTTGTTCTGAGCTTCTTTCTTTTAGATGCCATTTCATGTTTTTGCTTTCTTTTATGAATGCAGGATGGGATGAAGGTGTTTTGGGAATGCAATTGGGAGAAGTTGCTCGTCTAACGGTAATATATAAGATATGTTTGATATAATTTGATTTCATATGTTACAGCAAAGAGAATAACCTCTCAATATCACTTTAATTTTGCAGTGCACTCCCGACTATGCTTATGGCGCTGGTGGATTTCCTGCATGGGGCATCCAGCCTAATTCAACTTTGGTTTTTGAGATCGAAGTTCTTCAAGCAAGATAAGTTGGAGTGGAGAGAATGGTGCACGGATTCTTGATTCGGTACTACTCTGGACTTGCTATTATAACTTAAAATCCGGACAAATGTGTTATGTTTATAATGCTTGTTTCTGAGCATTTAGTGTGTGTGTGTTTGAGATTTTACACTTATGCAAGACTTTCTAAACCGAACTTATCTGTGGAAAATAATAAAAGGCCATTGTGACCATACATCATCCATGCGTGTTGTCTCATGGTTGCTCGAAGCCTTACGAGCATGTTTCTTGTTTCATTTGTACAAAGTCTGGAGAACTATAACATATTCAGGTGGTTTTAAAGCACACTAAATATTGAATTGAATTCGGTTCGGTTATAGTTCTTGCACAAAAAAGCCAAATTTAGAAGTAATAGATAATCCACTTTGATGAGTCTACACAAAAAAAGAAGATATTAAAAGTGGATTACGAAACATACTTAAAACTGGGAAACATCTAGTTTACTTGTTGCTTTATGTTTTGCTTATAAACGTGTAATCACTAAGCAAATTCACATTACGGTGAAAACGTACGAACGCCTTAAAATATTAGCTGATCTTAAACCGGACACATACCTCAAAATTACGGGTAACAAATGTGTCTAAACATGTTACCGGAACACAAAATGTGTGCTTGTGGGTTGATGTGAACATGACCATTTAATCCGTAAAAAAAATTATACTTGTTTTTTTTTGCTTCCTGCTTGTTAACACTTTAAAATTTGAAAATACATATTATTTTCTTCTTTTTCTTATTTGTTAAACAATGTTGTTTTAACTATGTCAATTTTAATATTAAGATATTAGAACTCCACCCGAGAATTTATATATGATGTTATATAATCGATCTCGATAGTACTTGAGTCTCAAATGGCAGCCCTAGTAGTGGCTGGTGTAGCCAACACCTCATATAGGGTTGTGTTTTTACCCAAACTCAAATATCTCACCTGAACAAAATAAACCCGAACCCGATTAAGGAACTAGCCCGAGCAATCCAACCCAATTATTAGAACTGAACCCGATTTTTATATAATGATTTGGTATTTGGGTTGTTTTTGTGAAATTCGGGTCAACCCGATTAATCTGAATATTAGTTTTAAAAAAACTAATATTCGAGTAAACTAATATTAGTGGTTGGTGTAGCCAACACATCATGTAGGGGTGTATTTTCTATCCGAACTCAAATATATAACCCGACCAAAATAAACCCGCTCCTGATTAAGGACTAGCCCGAGCAATCCAGCCTAGGGGTGTTGATTGGGTTGGTTAATCGGGTTTAACGGTTCGGGTTATTCGTGTTTTTCAACATTGGAAGTCTACCCAAAACCCGACCCGAATAACAATCGATTTAATTGGTTTCGGGTTGTTCGGGTTGGGTTTCGGGTATTAAACAATAGACTTAATTTAGTAGATTTTAATGAGTTTTCATTTGAAATCTTATAAAATTAATGGACTTAAATTAGTTTACTTCTATAAATTATAAAATGTGTTTATATATATATATATATATATATATATATATATATATATATATATATATATATATATATATATATATATATATATATATATATATATATAATATATATATATATCTATATAGATCTCTATCTATATATATATAGATCTATCTATATATCTATATATCTCTCTATCTATCTCTATCTATCTATATAGATCTATCTCTCTATCTCTATCTCTCTATCTATCTCTATCTCTCTATATCTCTCTCTCTCTCTTCTCTATCTCTCTCTCTCTCTCTCTATCTGTGTGTGTGTGTGTGTGTGTGTGTGTGTGTGTGTGTGTGTGTATGTATACAAACAATTTACTTAATTATAATATGGGGTGATCGGGGATTTGGATTTTGGGTTAATCGATTCAGGTTATTCGGGTTTTTGAGGTTTGAAAGTCTATTCGAAACCCGACCCGAATAAGAATCGGTTTAATCGGTTTTCAGGTTGTTCGGGTCGGGTTTCTTCGGGTATGGGTGAGATTGGGTCGGGCGGGTTAATCGGGTACGGATAAAACCGACAGGCCTAATCCAGCCCAATTATTACAGTAAACTGAACCCGATTTTTAAATATAGTTTGGTATTTGGGTTGATTTTGTGAGATTCGGGTCAACCCGATTAACCAGAATATTAGTTTTAAAAAAATTCCAAGATATTTATGTATGTGCATGCATTTATATGTGTGTATTATGCTACCTGTTACAAGATTTGAAAACATGATTTCCTCAACTTGACATTTCATTGTTAGTGGTTCAATTTTATTATGTGAAATTTAAGGATAATCAAAATAGAATGTTCTTTCACATACATATATTGTGATCATATAAATATTTTTTGCGTAAACATTTGAGATAACAATTAATTTAAAACTTAATGGTTTAGTCTAAACCCGATTACCAATTAGCTCGATCCGAATAAACCCAAATGCCAAAACCCGAAACCGATTAAATTTGACTTATTTGGTTTGGTCTTTGGGTTCATTTACTACATAAAAAAACCTGAGGAACCTGAAACCCAATTAAAAAACCCGAATGACACCCTTAACCTCATATGCACTCTCATGTTGGCCGCTAGAACCATTATAAGCTTCTAGGTAATGCTTAAGACAATGTAGCGAATCCAGGGTCAGCTCAATTGTTTTGGGGCCTAAAACAAATAAAAAACTTGGTGCTAAGAACAAAACTATATAAGAAACTTGCAACTTAGATAGCACCAAATCAATTAGGTCAGAGGTGTTCAGGTTTTAAAATTTAGTTATCTAATGGAATGTAAATTGTATTATTACTTTGTTTTGGCTTGATAAAAAACATAATTATATGGTCGATAGAGGTCCTCACAACAAGTACAAAAGGCATTCGCTCCATCCATCATCTTGTTGCACAGATAATTTGTTACTGTTTATACGTGCGTTTAAAGCATTTACAGTGGTTTTGCTAATCTTTATTCTTATAATAATATTAAAAATCACTACCTTTGTCATTCTCAATTAAATAATATTTTATTATTATATTTTCTCTTTTTTCACTCATTCAATTTAAAAAATATAAAAAAATTATAAGGTGAATAATGTCTTACCAAATATACAATTCTTCCTCTTTATTTCAACCAGTTATAATCATTTCATATAATATAAGAAATTTGCTAATAATTATATTAGGAATACATTGTGAATGCTTTAAGTAAATTGTCTGACCATAAATAAATAATAATAATAAAAAAGAAAAAAAGATACATCAGTCTGATATAAAACGTAACCTTTGATTCATTCACATAATTTATTCATTGTTATTGTAGGTAATAAAATACCAACATTTCCACACAATATAATTTTTTTTCAGTGTTCATGGGGTAAATCAAACTTCACCATCGCAATATCCTAGCATAAGTAGTTACTCGATAAATCATCAAAACAATATACATAGAAGAAAAAGACAAAAATTATATATTTGATTAGCTGACTCGGTATTCCTATCTCCTGTCTATGAATGTAGGATTGTATAGCCACATGAGCGAACATATAATACAACATCTGTCAAATATATTCATCATGTGTAAAGATCCTAAATTGAATGAAATCAAATAATGAACACAAACAATAGCGTTTCGCAAGTGTATCATAAACATTTTTTTCTTCCTAGTTTCAAAAATAATTCAATGACACACAACAAAGTAGCTTAACAGAAGGAAATAGATCACACAAGAGTTATAGAACAATAGAGTGATTTTAAAAAGTAGCTTAATTTTTTGTAAAGCACATTAAAGTAACGTAGAACATTCGAACCTGAATGAATGTCTAATGTTCCTAATGTCTCAAAGTTCTAGCGATGTGATCAATGAACCTAAGAGTAATTTGAACTCTAAATTAAAATTATTAAACAATGGTCATACTTTATGTTTTCTAAAATCCCAAGCCCCGTTGATAATTATTGTTCGTTGGTGTTGTTATTATTATTATTATTCACTTTTACTTCATATAGTTTAGTCAAAATAACGGTTTATTTTAAAGGTTTTAAAATTGTGATTTTACTCTTTACAATTTACATTCCATCTCAATTAAATTTAACCCACTAACATCATTATATATTTTGAGAAAATTGTAAAAATAGTCCCTGTGCTTTGATTATATTGCAAGTTTGGTTCATAGATTTTAAAAATTACAAATTTAGTTTAAACATTTGAAAGTTTGTTGCAAATTTAGTCCCAACCATTAGTGTCCGTTAGTGTTTAACGATCTGGGGACTAAATATGCAATATGATCAAACCATAGGGGCTAATTATGCAATTTGCTCAAAAAATTAAAAAAATTGAAAATAAAATAAAATTAAAATTAAAATTAAAAGGCTTATGATAAGGTGTCTCGTAGACTGATTTGGGATAGTCTATTGGCCAGAAAGATTTTCGGGAAGTATGTAGACATAATAAATGATAGGTAGACATAATATACAGTCCTCGCTCGAGTTGGGTCTTCACCAAAGGTATGCATTGAGCATGCTTTTGTTTGCGGTAGTCATGAATGAGTTATCAAGATCGATGCAAAGGACAATTTTACGATGCATGCTTTGTGCGGATAATATTTTCTTAGTGGAAGACAATAAAAGGACACTGAATGTGCAGTTAAAGAAATAACGAGCAACATCAATTCATTAAAGGACACAAAATTTAAAGATCAGTCGCTCAAGTACTGTGTACTTGTGTCGTAACTTTAGTGGAGAAGGCGATCACGTACGATGAGCCCGACATCATCATTAAAGGCCAAGCGATGATATTTTTATCACTTTTCAACTTTCTTTATGATTTGCTGATTCTTGGTCAGATGTGAGTTTACAGTGGGTGCCTTCATCTCAATCTGATTACCATCGAACCACCACCGTAACACTACCACTCATTTCCATTGAACATTGTCAAAGCATCACCACCGTTATTCGCAGCCATAGCACCATCAATCACCACCACCAGTCACCAACATTTCTCCTTTCGGCTTTTTCTTTCCTCTATCTGTTAGGAATCTCTTTTTGAATGTCTTTAACGCAGACACATATAATAATCAGGCCCGGCCCTTAGGCTGTGCAATTTGGGCTGTTGCACAGGGCCTAATATAAAAGGGGGCCCAAAATTGTAAATATATATTCTATAGAGCGAGAACAATGTAACCAACTTATGATAAGATCCTGGCACTTGAAAGTTGTTAACTTTTAATCCTAGCCCTTTAAAGTTTTTAAAAACCTTCTAGAAGCAACAGTTCTTGACGGTTTACACTCTCTTTCCTATGCCCGCTGGTTCTTCCCCAATTTACTCGCCCACGTCGCATTAAACCACCTTAACCTATCTTG
This sequence comes from Flaveria ramosissima, assembly GCA_025215565.1. Taxonomy (NCBI): domain Eukaryota; kingdom Viridiplantae; phylum Streptophyta; class Magnoliopsida; order Asterales; family Asteraceae; genus Flaveria; species Flaveria ramosissima. The sequence continues at coordinate 15,607,720 of CM046043.1, read as the reverse complement.
AAACCAAGAAGAAGACATTTGATGTCTCCTGCCGGTGAAATCGATGGGAGAAATGGACTCATCATCACCGCCACACCAATGAAGATGGGAAGCAACGTCAAGGCAGAGGGGAAATGGTTGGGCTTTGCAAGCAATCGGTTATGAATTCTAATAGGGTGGCGCCATTGTTGGAGGATAAGATGCAGTATGCTGTTGGTGAAATTGTTGTAGAATACGAAAGGGAAAAGGTCTTGTCTTCCTTAATCAAGTTCTGTTTCAAGTCTCTTCCCTGTAAATTTTTATTTTTTATTTGTGATTTTGCGCTTTCCAATCTTAATTTAGACTGAATTTATTTTCTTATCTTTCCGAAATACTTCGGTTCTCATAACTCGTATGTAGTTGTGATTGATCTTTTATGCACAATAAATATGATTATTGTTAATTTTATTTGTACATTGTGCCATCGATAGGAGATCCAATTATATGTAAGTAGTCAAGGTCATCGATAGAAACTTATTCTAATAGGATCAATTATATGTAAGTAATAAGTAGCCAATGTGTTATTGTCACATGAGAACCTGTTTTGTCTTTAGATTACAAGAAAATGAAGCTAATGCAACTCATGTAAAATGTTGCGTTAGGCCTTGAAAAGGTTGCATTATGCCTAATGTAACCTTTTATCAAGGGCTGCATTAGATGAAGTTTGCATTAGATCTAATGCAACTTTTTTATTAGATAATGCAACTTTTTTTGAAAATGTTGCATTTGCTAATCAAATGCAACTTTTTCAAGATGCAACCTTTTTTATATGCTAATGCAACTTAATTTTACTTTAAATGTAACTTTTCTAACACTCAAATGCAACCTTATTCACTCAAATGCAACACTTTTTTAGTTTTTTTTTAATCAACAAAGCAATTTATTTATGGACAAATGTAACTCTATAACTCATTGTTTGAAGTATATGCAATTTCTATTAGTATGCAATAATATCTCAAATACATCAACATAATAATTATATAAATACATACATAATATATTGTAATGCAACATGTGTTCGACCTTAAAATAACAACAAAAACACAATAAAGTTGTTAATTACTATTATAAAAAGAAACAAAAACCTCCTAATCATCTCTAAGATCCTCAAGTACTCCGGCAGGTAGCTTTTCCATTATATTCCGCATCATAGCTTCAAAGTTTGCTTGTTGACTATCAAAATCTTTTCGCATAACTTCAATCTCAGCTTTTTTCCTTTGATGGTCTTCTTCAATCTCTTTTCTCATTTCAAGCAATTGTGTTTTTTCAACATCAAGGCTCGCTTTAAATGATTCCATAAACCCCCCTGAAATCATGTATGGTTCCTCACCACCATCCATTTTTTTCATCATTGTTTTAGTAACACCTTTGCCATAAAGTCGAAGGTAGCCATCACGCTCCTTGTCCATTACAATCGCAAAAGGATCAACCAAAGCACTTCCATCTTCTGAAGGTTTGTAGTTCTTCATTTGTTCCTTTAAAAGAGAATAAGAAAATATTTTAATAATACAACCAGTAAAACAATAATACACGATACAAGTTGTTTGTTAAAACGTATTTAAGTAACAATATAAGTTGGTAACCAGCAAACATGCAACAACTAGGATAAAGACTATTGGTGTGGAGGTTATATGCAAGCATGCTTATATGTATATTTTGTTATCACACCACAATTGCTAAATAATCATCTTCATAGTTAAGTGCTTAGAACTATACAACAAACAATTGACTTTTACAAGTCAACACATACGAAATACTTTATTCTAGATACTCAAATTGAAAAGCTAGAAAAAACTTACAATTTTCCTTGCAGTGTCATCATATGATTCAAGATATACACGGCCTTCGGTCCTTTTACGTGTGCGTTCAAATATTTGGGTTAAACTAGGTAACTCCTTGTTTGGGTCATCATTTCTCTGTATTCATGATAACAAGCATTAATAAAAAAATCAACATATTGAACGACAAAAACCTTAAATCATAAGCAAAATAAAGATATTCTACCATCTCGTCACGAATCCTAGCAAAACTTTTTGGGCCTGCAGTATGCATATTTTTTGAGACATGCGTATTTCTTTAGCCCGCAAACAACGCTTCTGAAATACACATTAATATAAACAACTTAACAAATAGAAAATTTTAAATAATAAATACTAGTAATAGATAAATTATCTAGAAAATTACCTCCACATCTTTATTGTTCCATAACCTCAACAACTGTGAGAAATGATCTTCTGGAATGTTTTTAGGTCGGTTCTTCCATCTTGTTTTGTTATCCTTATATTGATAAAAGTACTTTTTCTTAAACCTACATTTATGGACTTTATATGACTGTCCAATACTCTTTAAAACCCAACTTTTAGCAGCATTGGGCACATCGTATTTTTCCTTTAAAGAAGATAAAGAATAAAATTAATTAAAATAAAAATAAATAAAATAAAAAATAAGTAAAGCCGCCTTACCAAGACATATTCCCATATTTGTCTTTATGTGGCACCTTCTTCCATGAAGTATGAATCAATGGCGCATAACTATGATTACGAGCTAGCGTACCTAAAAATCGAGAGAATTGTCCAACTACATCCTTCTCCTTTGTTACCGGTCCCACAGGTTGTCCAAATTCATTACATATAATGACCTCTCGCTTATCAACTTTTCGAGTGTGCACAAGATGCAACATTGTTGGTTCTCTTTTTTTGTTTTAGATTCTAAACTCAAGCATACATCAAAATTTAATATATATGTATATAAATGAATATATAATCAATAACAAAGCCAAACACATGATATAAGAAGTTAAAGCTAACCTTTTGCCTTTTCTAATTCGGGTTGTTGTAATTGATCTTGAACTAGTGTGTCGTCCTCGTCTTCCAAATCATCATGGCTATCATCTCGTTCCATCTCATCATCATTACTTGTAGATGCAATAAAGTTCATGTCCTCATTTCATCATCATCTTGTCAACATAACCTTGTCATTATTACATACAACACCATAAATAAATATAAATTACAACTAACTATGAAGAACCAAATAAATTTAGAGTAACCTAATGATAGCTAAGTAAACTAATCAGCTAAACATAACTTGCCTTTATCATGAAAGTTAAGTAAACTAATCAGCTAACTAACAACTAACTATGAAGAACCAAATAAATTTAGAGTAACCCCCTATTATGTATTTGGTTAAACAAGTAATAATGAAAGAACTTGCCTTTCTTTTACCATGAGAAATTTGATAACAAACTAACAGTTTACACATAACATTTGCAACTTGTCGGATACATGCTTAGAGATTCTTATGAGTTCTGGTGTAACATAATAGTATTTAAGATTAACATGCCCGGATGAAATGTGAAAGTTACACAACATAAGTACCTTGAGATCTCACAATATACCCTTTATTCCCATCATACTTCAAACATGTTGGTTCCATATCTACTTCATTAATATCTAAAAGCATATTAGAGTAAAAGTATGACAAGTTTTGATTGACTTGTTATTATGTAATAATTAAATGGACTTTAAGATCATAAAAATGATACCTTGAAATATTTCATCATCACTATCATCATCCTCATTATCATCCTCATCAACAAGAACCAAATTTTCTTTGATCTATGTTTAATAAAAGTAGGCTTCATCAAATTTTGTTTGAATACCTCCCTTTGCCTTGTCTCTTTACTACTTGAAATTAAGTCACCCATGGTAAGTGTTGCTTTGAATGGTTCTCTCTTACTGTATTTGAATCCGAGACCTTTGGAGCGATCACTCGACGTTGCTTTTTCAAATTAGCAATTTTATTCATAGACATTGGTGAAATGTATCGTGGACGATATTGCTGCAAAAAAAATATTATTTTCATTAAAACATAAAGATATAAAGAAAATTTAGATAATCTTATTACCTTTCTAGCTAGTTCAACACTTGTAGCAACCTCTGTATAATCTTCGCCACTATCATCACCCATTTCAGGAATGTACTCTACATCTCTCGCATTGGAAAATGTTGGGTTCAGCTTCTTTTTCTTCGTTTTTTTACTTTCTACCAAGCTTGTCAAAGACTTTGCAATGTTTTTAACTCCCAAATCTTTAAGTCTTGCTTGGTTTTCTTGAACCCTTAATTGTTTAAGTTTTTCATAATCATTCAACTGTGTTTTGTTTGCCATTAGACCTGTCAAATTCAATATTTACCTGTTTATATAGGGTAACCAAAACAACAATAATATTCATGCAATAAGTTACTTATGATGACAACCATGGAGGAGTAATGATACCTGGGCTCAATAACTTTCATAAAGACGTGTTATTTATTATGTTAAAGTAGATACAAGTTGAAATGGATGTGTTCTAGCTTCTAAGTATACGTATTTTGGTTAGAATGCACCAGGCAAGTAAAAAACCAAAATTATGAATATAAGTAAAAAACCGCCTCAAATGGAGTAGTTCTTTTCTTTGTTAAATAATCCCATCAGATCTCATATCAGTGTGAAATAGGTGACAAGTACTTGAGTTTCAAAGTCAAAGGTAGTAATTTTTTACTTAGTATTTGTGAAAGCATAAACAAACAATTACAATTGACTAATTACCTATGAAAAAGTTTCTAATAAACTCTAATGAATTCCATAAGAATCACCTACGAAAACATCAGACATAATTTACCAAATATGGTACAAAATCATCCACCTTCAATCATTAGATGTTTGCTCCTGTAATAAATAAGAAAACCTAATACTAATTTCTTGATTCAAAGAGATAATGAAGGAAGAACCGATTATTGACTATCAATTTCTTAAATCAGATAACGATGAAGGAAGGCAGACGATCGGAAACCGAATGCTTGAATCAGAGAACGAGATTGTTAAGCATGGAGATCCGGACATTCAGTTGCGATTACGATTGGGGGAATACCAATTAGAGGCAGATTTCTAATTTTCTGGAAGTAACTATAAGGGAACAGGTAATTGAGATTTGAAAAGACTCCAGCGTCGTTCGTTTGTTTATCGACGGTGGTTATTTGGCTTTCACACCTGAATCCACCCACCCATTTGGTTCTGTATGTGGTTGGTTATGCATTTTGAAGAGAGAGATGACATGGGGGTGGGCCTTTGGCTGTGGGGTTGTAGGAACTAGGATGTATAAGTGAATAAAGAAGACATACAACTTGACAATACATATAAAAGTACAAGTTAGGAATGCATTTAAATTTACACACTCAAGCGCCACTCACAAAGGTTTTCTATTTTTTTAATTAATACTTTTAATATTATAATTATTTATTTTTCCTTATAAATTTAAAAGTAAGATGTTTTTATAAAATTGTGAATACATCAATACGACGTAACTATTTTTTTTACGTTTTATCATGAACTTTATTTAAACCGAGTCTTATAATTTTACAGTTGCAACACGCGACATTAATTTTTAAACGGTTTATTTTCTTTATTCATTATGACATGCTTATTTTTATCAACATTTCGATGTAAATTTTTCTAACGACCTTGGGGGCATTTTGTTTTACTAATTTTACCCCGCCGCAACGCGGGGTTTTTAATGCTAGTTTTATACAAATTAAAAAGTTTTATATATAATAATTCTCTTTTGTAATAATGATATGGATTTATTAGATTTGTAATACATAACAAGGGATAACATAAACTTATGTAAATCATAAATAATAATAATAATAATAATAATAATAATAACTAATAA